>CALNHX010001420.1:92733-227486 GCA_940337035.1 Agriotes lineatus
CTGACGGAATAGTGACTGTCACACTCAGAATATACAGGCTGATTTTTTTATCATGTAACAACTTGTAGGCAACCCATTACGCAGAAACATGCATAATGCATGCTAGTTATATTACAGCTAGACAATGGCCCCCTGTGTAAAACTGCAAGCTTGCAACCTTGAACAATAATAGCTTCTTTCTGTGAACTGCAAGTCTGCAACCTTGAACGCACGTGGCTTCCTGTCTCACGCTCCCTTTTAGAGATAACGCTTATCTTAGCTGATTAGACATAGTATATATACAAGTAGCCTGCATCTCTAAGATAAGTTCCAGTTAGTTCGTAGCTAGATGCAAGAAATTGTCTGGCAGCTAATCTGTGTGCTTCCAATGTTATATTTCATTGTAAAATAAAAATAAACGTTTTTTAAAAAGTCGTTTCGGCGGCCTTTTAATAAAACTGGCGCAGTCGGTAGGATTTGTGGAGGAAAACCTGGAAAACTACAAACATCGAGTCGACCAGCAACTTTCCTTGAGGTTCAGCTCTTTGCCGCAAATCGACACCTACCACCCAGCGGATCTTCGGACATCTCCAACAGGGACAAACATCGCCCGATCGTGAGAAGCGCCCGTCGACCCAGCTCCTGCTCCTCCGTGGTTATTGGAACCATCTGGTCATTGGGACCACTTGATCATTGGGATCAGTCTCTGGTTTGGCAACGTCAACAACGACGACCCCAGGACAACTTTTGGATGACGCTCTAGCGTTAAGCAGACCATCCAAAGTCGGACTTCAGGACCTAGCTGTTTGCAGGCCAGCCGACATCAACAGGATTGACGCATCCTTTTGAAGACAACAGGACGTAGCAGATCGCACGCCGTTCGTCAATTGTAACGCACAATGTAAGTGCATATTTTTATAATTCAAAGTAATAATTTTCAAGCTTTAGAGAAAAAGCAAAGGTATATTTTAAAAAATAATAATTTCAAGCTTTAGAGAAAAAGCAAAGGTATATTTTAAAGGCAACAAAGTAACTTAATATAATTTTCAAAAGTAATAATTATTAAAGCGTTCGCCTAAACAACAAGGTAATAATTTTAAAGGCAACCAAGTAACGTTATTAAAGCGTTCGCCTAAGCAACAAAGTTAAATAATATAAAAATTAAAGATTATACTAACATAGTTTTAGATATTTATTTATAAGTTCAGGCAGAACGTAGTAAGCCAGACCAATTGCTGCACATACTAGGTGTGCTTAATTTGCATTTGTGCTTGCGTTCTTGCGCGTAGGGCTCCTACCCCCTGTTAGGCATCCCCTAGTCATATAAATTGTTTACTAACATAAAACAAAATTAAAAATCAAGTGAAACAAATAAAGTAAAATTAATTTTTGTCTACAAAAATTCTTATGTTAAGGATTCTCGCCTTAAGTAAAAACACCTAGAAATTTATTTTTTAACAATTAAAAAATTTTTATGTTTAGATCACTATTATCTTGAAGTATTAGATAAAAAATTATATTTTGAAACAATTGTAAAATTTTATGTCACGAGATCGATCACGCTCACCAAAGAATTCTATCCCTAGAATTTTATTTTTAAATAATTGTAACAACCCAAATATGGTTGAACAAAACGCATCATTGTTTCCCCCACACTTTAATGTAGCTTTACTAATGAAATTCCCACATATGATGGTAATCAAGCACTCTTTCGGAATTTGTCAGATCCGCAGAAATCATTGCAACAAAATTTTGCACAGAAATTTAAACGATTATATCAACCAAGTAATTTTAAATTCGATAAGGAATAAATTAAAAGGTCAAGCGTTAGAAGTAATTACAGGTTACGAGTATGATACTTGGAAAGACTTAAAAAATGTCTTAATTGAAAATTTTGGCGACCAAAGGTCAGAATTGAATCTTTTAATTGATTTAACCAAATTAAAACAGAATAAAGACTCTCCCATAGAATTTTTCAATAAAGTTAGAACCCATTTGGCTATTTATAATTCAAAAGTTTCTCTGAGTCAAGAATCAAAAGACATTATCACTTATAAATTAAAGGCTAACAAAGACTTAGCACTTCGCACTTTTACAAGTGGACTAAATGAAAATTTAGGAAGCTTCGTAAGAAGTAGAAACCCAACTTCACTAGAACAAGCCTTAAGCATAGTAAAAGAAGAAATCGATATCAGATATTCTCAAAATCAAAATAATTTTCAAAGTCAAAAATTAAATAAATCAAATTTAACTTCCAATATTCAAACACAAAATTCATATAAACCTAAATTTAATAACCCAAATTTTATGCAAAGACCATTCCAACAAAATCGAAGTAATTTTAACCAAAATCCTAAAGGTAATTTTAATCAAAATCCCAACTATTTTAAAAGTCCAACGAATATTAACAATCCTAATAATTCTAGAAAACTCAAAATTCAAGCTTTAATGCATTTGCACCAAAACCAAATTTTTCACCAACAAATAAACCAGAACCTATGGACTTTAGCACTATAAAAAGACCAGCTACTCAACAAACAAATTTCCCTAATAAATATCGAGCAAACTCTCAAAACGTTAATAGAAATTTTAATCAACTATTTTATCACAGTAATGTTCAACAAGAAAATTCCCCTGTTGATCATGAAAATCTAACAGAAAATTTATTCGAAAACTCTCCTGAAGAAAATAAAAATTTCACTGAAAATTTATTCGAAAATTCTCAAGAAAATCCAGAATACAAACAACCAGACTTATATTTTCAAAATGAACCCCAAGACTTGGACATTACATCAGATTATTATGAATTTCCAGATCCAAACGATACAGTAAATTTTCATTAAGAGCCTCGGAAAAGCATATTTTAACTTTTAATATAAATTCAAAATCAGATCTTCCGTATATTATAATTCCCGCCACTGGCGATAAACTTTTAATTGATACAGGTAGCTCACAAACAATAATTTCTCCAGAATTTGTACAACAACATTTTCCAAATTATATTTATGAAACAGAATTCGAGATAGTTACATCTCATGGAATTTCTCAGCATAACTTAATTGCAGATTTACCAATCCCCAGTCTTTTTTATGAAAACGGAACACATACATGTTATTTATATAATTTTAACCCAGACTATATAGGACTTATTGGATCCGACTTATTTTCAAAATTATCCGCACGAATAGATTATAAATGGATGCATATTCAGACAGAAAGAGCTACGATACAATTGTATTACAACCCGTAAAAATTAAACAAAAAAAGTGAAACTAATGTAATTTTTCAAAACCTAAAAATTAAGATTTTTATTTTTCTCAACAAAACCTACAGTTAACCCTGTGTACAGAACTTTTCGTAAAATTTATCAGCATAAAAAAAATGTAACTAAAATAATTCCAAAATTAAAATTTAATGAAAAAGGCATGACTAAGCCTTCAGCAATTGAAATCATACAATAATCAATTTAAAACAAGCGTAATTAATCCTTTAAATGAAATACAAGAAATTAATATTTATAATCCTTAATCTTATAAAAATAAAAATTATGAACTCAACAAAAATCAGTCTACCAGATTTAACAACTTTAATATAAAAACTCCAAACATTAAAAGTATTTTAGATAATTATTTTAAATAACAATTTAAAAAAACAATTTAAGACTAAAACCAATGCACATATAATTTCAAAACTGACGAAAAGTCAACTCATAAGGTTTAGTAATTCAAACATAAATCTGTAAAATATTTAGATTATATAGCTACCTACTACTTTAGAAGGAATAAAATCAGATTCATCAAAAAAATTCAATAATCAAAATTTCCCAGCACTTAAAAATCGAAATAAAATCATTTTTAACCAAATAGTCTATTAAAGAACATTTATCAAAAATTTTGCCAAAATAACTAAATTTTAACCGTGTGTTTAAAGAAAAAATAAGATTGTTCACACCCTTGAATTTTTGAAAAACTTTAAGTATTACAAATAAATTCTAATAAATAAATCAGTAACTTTAAGTATCAAAAGTATTACAAAAAATAATATCTTAAGAAAAACTTTAAGACTAGAATCATTTAAATCAGAAAAAACTCGAAAAGAAATTATACTTAACAAACAAACAAGACCAGCATAATTAGCCCAGTCAATTTTGACACCTAAAATCGCAAAACTGGATGTAGTTCTGATTTTTTAGTATGTTGTTCGGACCAGTTAGGGTGGTGTAAATCCAAGTTTGCAACTTCCAAAAACCTGTGCTCGCTGCGTAATACGCGAAAAACTGCGAAATGTTTGGACTTTTTTCAGTTTTTGCTCTATCACTCATGAACCATGCGTTTTTTGACAATAGATAAGCAATGCTTTTTTAAGTGTATTAAATTTGTGACACACTAAGCTTAACCACAGCTCTGTAAGTCCAAGAGGGACCAATCTATGTCACTTGAAAGATAGACCATTTTTTCCAAAAAATGAAAATTTGAAGTTTTTCCCTTGTTCGGAGCAAAATATTGCCAAAACCGCTCGTCATACGAAAAAAGTAACTAGAAATGAAGTTATAGTAAATTTAATTGGCTTTCATTAGAGGGTAGAACGAAGTCTGTAAGCCTAATAGGTCTCTTGCAATAATGAAAAAACCAGAACAAGGTAAAACTGGATTTTTGAAGAAATCAGCTAAATCTTTTCTATTACTTACTCGTAATTGTGTGTAATGGTACTAAAGGAAAAGCCATAAAATCATGTAAAAAAATGTACTGTTTATTTATATACTAATTTTAAAAACAAATACAAAAAATGTCAACATTATATAAACTTTTCAAATATTTACGTACTTCGTAGAAAAACCTTTAAATTTATCAAATTCAATACAAAAATACCAGTAATAAACAAATTAATGAAGAAACTTCAAAATGTGTATGAACCTTTGAAATTAATTTTAAACCAGTGGTTAGGTACATCATGAATCTGCCAATTTCATTTTTTTAAGGTCCACCAGGTTCAATGATTTCACTTTCTTCTCCCTCAGCTTCGTCCTCAAATTCGGGTTGATCGTAGGCATAGTCGAAATCCTCGTCTTCCATTATTATAAGGGCGACGTTCTGGCATGATTTTCCGGAGCAGGTTGAGCATAGAGTTGAACACTTAAGCCCAGCTCTCCGGCAAGTACATGCTCCCATGCATCCCTTCTTGCATTTGCAGGAAATCGTGTGGAGAAGGTGGGGTGGGGCTGGTTCCTTTTGAATGGAAATAGGGATGAGTCCACCTGAGCTCATTTCCCAACCCCACTCGGTGGCCTCCTTCTCCACCCCCAACCATTTTTGCACCTGATGGTAGGTGCGTAATGAATGAAAACGCGCTGCCTCTGTGGTTGGTGGCAATCGTGCCAAATTAACTTTGGCAGTCACTGCCGTTTTCACAAATTGGTGAAAACGTAGGTCGTGGAGAGTGTGAGTGGCTGGATCTCCTCCGTAGAGAGCCACAATACACTTTTCGCCGGCTTTCGCAATCGAATCATGGCTCACATCTGGGTGGAGGAAGATGGCAGCCATGTCTACCAGGGCCTGCTTCTTTTGAAATTGTCTCCACAATTTCATTTTCCCCTGCCAGAAAAGGGCAGAGGTGGTGTCGCATCCAGTAAAAGCGTGGACAAATAGCTCAAATCCAGGGGGCACTTCAACTTCCCCTCGGTTGAACGCATTGGTGGAAAACTGGATGCAACCTGCCTCACCTCTGCAACTTTTCTGAAAGTAGACATTTTATATGTCGGAACCCAATCCGCAGAGGAGAACGAGGAGGTCCACGTCATCTCCAACCACGATGACATATTCGTAGGAGGTGCTTTTCTCTAATGCTGTCTGAACGATATCGCGGTCTGCGTCTTTGGTTGCTGTCTTCGTTTCAATACCCTCGAGAGAGAACGCAGAGCACAGGTATTGAATGAGGCGTTTTTTGTTCCGGTCGTTCGACAGCATCTTGTCCTGGGGCACTGTGATGATCGTGGAGGCGTCGAAAACAATTTCGCTGGAAGTGGCAGCGTATCGTCGCAACCGCTCTGCAGATTTCGTGCTCTTCAAGGCCCCCTCCTCTGGGTATCCATCGAACACCACTGCCACAGTTTGTCCAAAGTGCTTGATTGTATAGGTGATGTAGTTTGCCACAATCG
The DNA here is from genome assembly GCA_940337035.1 of Agriotes lineatus. NCBI lineage: Eukaryota > Metazoa > Arthropoda > Insecta > Coleoptera > Elateridae > Agriotes > Agriotes lineatus. Next base: position 98,867 of record CALNHX010001420.1, read on the forward strand.
CGCGAATGGAATCATTTCGATGCCATATCAGTTTGTGGAGAAGGTAACCCCCATCTACCACTACAAATGTGTTGGCTTGCAGAGAGACGTTTTCGGTGGCTGGAGTGAAAGCTCCGTAAAAACTTGATTTCGTCCCCTTACGCATCCCCACTTCGTTAAATAACGCCATTGGATAAGGAGCCAATTCAAATTTGAAGTGCTCTTTCAATTCTTTGTCTGACTGCTTCATTATGCACATTCTTTGAAATATGGTCAGTGGTTCGACGTCAACACGTTTGTTGTGGACTTTGATTGAGCTGGTGGTAGTCGCCAAGGTGACCACTTTTTCTTTTCTTCTGAATTTCACCTTTCCAAAGGAATCTCCAGTGATTCGGTTCATCGCTTTGATACCTTCTTCTAGGGCTAAGTGGCAATTTATTTCTGGACCACCCACGATTCCGCTGCTGATTGATAAGAGTTTGTCTGTCGTTGGAAATGGAGGATGTGTACCAAACCAGTTGTTAAGTTTTTCCACATCAGCAGTATCTCGTATGATTTGTGTTGGTCTCATATCGACGTGTTGTTTTGTTGTTGCACAGGAAATGTCCCAAAAACGTTCCACCTCTTCACATATATTCAACATGCACACCATTCCTTCAGTCCACCGAGCAAGTACACTGCTAGTTATACCACGACCATGAGTCAATCCTCCCTGGCTCTTCATTGATCTCATCAACACCTGTTCAATAGTCAAATCGGTCCACAGGCCTGACCAAAATTTATCCGATCTGCGAATCGTGAAGCACCCTTCAGTGAACACAGCAAATTCCTTCGGGGTCATCCGGTGTTGCAGATTACTCATGTCCTGCAAATATAGACGTGCACTTTTAGCATAGAAAAAGTGCCCCGCCGAATGAAAGAAAGGGAGCATTTGACTTATTGTCTCAAGGTGGAGCTTCCAATCCCCCATCCTCTCTGCCTGAATGAATTTCTTCATGAGCGTAGTCATTCGATAGTATTGCACCCACAATTTTGAGGTAGGGCCTCTTCTTTCCAATTGGTCCAGAGCAGTTTTGAATTTGGCACTGAGTGTTTGAACAGTTTCATTGTCTTTGGCAAAAAGGATAAGTGACCTCTCAGTTTCAACCAACATACTCTCTATTTCTGCTTTTTCCTCCTTAGTGACGTGAACCTCATTGAAAATCAAGTAAGCCAAGGCAAGATGTGTCAATATATGAGATCTGACAGCCCGCGAATAAGCGTGACCATTTAAAATTTTGTCGACACTGTTCGTGGCGTATATTGTAGCAAGCAATTCCTTCAGGCCGCTACCTGCCATTATAGCGCCAATGGCTCCCATGAATGACATTATTAGGTGGAAGCCACCTAGACGCACCATAACACAATTCAACTCAGGTCGCTGGCAGTTCTCGACGATGTCTTTAGCTATCATGTAGAGCGGTTGATCGTAGGTCACAAAGCAGGTACTTTGACCATGAGCTTTTGTTTTTTCAGCAGCTTCAAGAAGGGATGTTAGCACGGTATCGTAATCGGTGGGAGGAGCATGGATGAATGGAAGGAAGACAATTTTGGAACAATTGAAATCAAGGCCATCAGTGACTTGTTCCATGAAACCATTCCATCCCGGAATACCAGTGGGGTTGGAGGTTTTGCCAAACAACCAGTTTTACCTTGTTCTGGTTTTTTCGTGATTGCAAGAGACCTATTAGGTCTACAAACTTCGCTCTGCCCTCCAATGAAAGCCAATTAAATTTACTACAACTTCATTTCTAATTACTTTTTTCGTAGGACGAGCGGTTTTGCCAATATTTTGCCCCGAACAAAGACCAAACTTCAAATTTTCATTTTTGGGAAAAAATGGTCTATCTTTCAAGTGGCATAGATTCGTCCCTGTTGGACTTACAGAGCTACGGTTGGGCTTAATTCGTCAGAAATATAATATACTTTAAAAAACAACTACCTGTCTGTGGTCGAGAAACGCATGGTTCATGAGTGATAGAGCAAAAACTGAAAAAAGTCCAAAAATTTCGCAGTTTTTCGCGTATTACGCAGCGAGCACAGGTTTTTGGAAGTTGCAAACTTGAATTTACACCACCCTAACTGGTCCGAACAACATACTAAAAAATCAGAACTACATCCAGTTTTGCGATTTTAGTCTTTTTTTGTGTCGTTTTTGACTGGGCTAAATAATGTATTTACAATTTTAATAATCACAATATTTCTCGAGTTAAAACTAAATGTTCACAGCAACATACCTTTATAATTGATATTGCTAAATTAAAACAAAGAAAAACCTTTACAACAATTTAAAATTAAATTCAAATTCAGAAATATCAAACATTTCAATTAAACGAAAAAGTATTTATTAAAACAAATCTCAGAAGTAAAGATTAAATTTAAAATTAAAACCAATTCAGAAAAATCAAACATTTCAATTAAACGAAAAAGTATTTATTAAAATAAATTTCAGAAGTAAAGATAAAATTTAAAATTAAAACCAATTCGGAAAAATCAAACATTCCAATTAAATGAAAAAATATTTGTTAAAACAAATTTCAGAAGTAAAATTGAAATTCAAAATTAAATCTAATTTTTTAAAAAATATGGAAATATAAAACACCCTGACTAAAAGGAACTATTGCTCTCTCTTTTTCAGGATTACTACCCTCTTCATCGCCTGTACCCTGCTGACTCAATCACTAGTTATACAGAGCGATATTATTATTAAAAATTTAAATGATAATCCTGGATTATATCCCTTAAACTTAGGAAACGTAGTGCTTAAACAAAGCGAATGGACGCTTATTAGAAATGTAGACTATACCCCTATATTTGTTAATTATGACACACTTAGAACTAATTTAATGAAAATAATACCGTTACTTGAAAATAAAAGTTACGTTATTGAATATACAAAATTTAAAAGGATTGACGATGTTATTATCAATCATAACAATTTACTCATAATATTAAAACAATATCTTGAAAAAACAGATAAACTCTTAAGTCAATTATTTCCTGATGTTAAACACAAGATTAATAAAAGAGGACTTTTCGATGGACTTGGATCCGCTTTCAAATTTTTAACTGGAAACCTCGACGCCAATGATGGAGTCAGATATGAATCTATGATTACTAAACTACAAGAAAGCGATAAAATTCAAAATGACGTTATATTAGAACAAACTAAAATTTTAAATGATACCATCTCAGTAATCAACGATATAGCAAAGAGTCAAGAATTATTAGACAGAAATATAAATAAAATAATTTTACAAAATGAGGAATTAGGCAAAAATCTCGCTACATACTCCTTAAAAACAGTCTTGCTAGAAGCAATTCAATTTTTACAACTACTTATTAACACTTGTTTGGAACTAGAAAATGCATTAACTTTTGCCCAAAATCAGCAGATGCATATGTCATTAATTGATAATGACGATTTAATTGAAAATCTAAATGAAATTTCGACGTATCTCAATAGCGTATCAGAAAAAACTTTAACTATTCCATATCCTGCAGAGTTACAATATTTACATTTATACGAGTCAATTATCATTACAAAAGTTTACCAAGTTAAAAACAGAATTACATTTATATTCGAAATACCTCTTACTTCCAAAACTAACGATTATCAAATGATACAATTAATACCATTTCCGATTTTTATCCAAAATTATCAATTTCGTATGATTATACCTACATATAGTACTTTATTATTCAACGTTAAAAACAGCATTCCCGTTGAAATAAGTCATTGTAAACTTATAACTTTAGACACCTACTTTTGTAATCAAAATAACTACTTTGAAATCCCTAACGACAAATTGTGCGAAACACAACTTCTGTCATTTAATAAAAATAAAACATGTATCCCTTATTTATTCAATTTAACAGAGATCAAAGTATCACAAATAAATCCTGCGACATGGTTAATATCTTCCCCATCTGAAGCAATATTGGACGTCAAATGTAAAAATCAGAATTTTAGAAAAGGAATATCTGGCACTAACCTCTTACACCTCAGTTCAGACTGTCTTGTTTCAATAAATCAAAAACACATGTTATTCACCGCAAAAAGAACCTCAAATGAAATTGTTAATTTAAAAATATCAAACATTGACCGCTTAATAATTCCTGAATCAAACCACATAAATGTTTCAAAGATTGACTTGATACCTGTTGACACCCAGAAATTGGTTGAGGACCGAATTAAGCTTAATAAATATGAAAATTTGTTAAAACCTGTTAATTATATTAAATCTGATAATTTAAGTGTGTCTGCAATTATATTTACTCTGTGTACTATTCTTATGTTAATAATTTTTATATTGTATTTGTATTATAATAGAAACACAATGAAGATTAAACTTATTAGATTTTTAAATAAAGATTTTGAACCAGATAACGTAAATGCATAAGTTTAATTTTCTTTTCTTTTTTTGTAAGTTCAATAGAGGCATATTTGAATACCGCTATTGAACATTTTATCGGCGGCCGAGTTATATTATGAATAGACAATAGGCCCCCTGTGTAAAACTGCAAGCTTGCAACCTTGAACAATAATAGTTTCTTTTGTGCGAACTGCAAGTCTGCAACCTTGAACGCACGTGGCTTCCTGTCTCACGCTCCCTTTTAGAGATAACGCTTATCTTAGCTGATTAGGCATAGTATATATACTAGTAGCTTGCACCTCTAAGTTAAGCTCCAGTCAGTCGATAAGTTCCATTGTGTTCGTATCATAGCTAGATGTAAGAAATTGTCCGGCGGCTAGCTGTGTGCTTCCAATGTTATATTTCATTGTAAAATAAAAATAAACGTTTTTTAAAAAGTCGTTTCGGCGGCCTTTTAATAAAACTTACGCCTCTGATTGCCAATAAATATGGCAACGTTAAACAAAGAAGTCCAAATATGCATAACTTCCTCGTAGAATAGTACAACAGTCATTTCCGTTCATCCAAAAATGTAAGATATTATATTATGTTCTTCTTCTTATTATAAGCTAATGTGCCCGCCCGTACTAAGTTATTTTTTTCTATAGCACATGTTAAATTGTGCTTTTATCAACTCAAAACAAAAGGTCAAGTTTTACTTTAACAGCAAGGGTAGATAAAGTAGCACTTTAACATCAAGGATAGATAAAGTAATTTAATTTTCTAACTTTTGTTTAAATTAAATATGACAGCTTCGTATTATCGTAGCAACCCAATCTAGCTACTGACATTTTGAAATGTGATTGACTGTCATTATTTTCTTTTGAAATTGTTAAAGTTCTTGCTATAGAAAAAAATATTGTATTATACACGACGATAAAGTTATTTCTATCCACTCTTGAATCATTAACGTCTCGACTTCGTCTCGACGTTAAACGATTCACTCATGGATAAAATTTAACTTTATCGTCTTGTATAATAAATTACTATAGTCTGACTGGAACTTATTTCAATAAATTACCTAAAATCATAATTTTAAAAATATTCCTAGTGCTACCAACACATAAATCCCAAGTTCTACGCCACTGCTTCCTAACAAAATGTTAAAAACGGACGCACTCGCGGTGTGCACCATGCGTATAAAGCTTCACTTCCGTTTCCAGTCGGCAACAAGGAAAGACATTACTTGTTTCAGACTTGAAAATTACACCTGTTGCCCTCGATCCCCACCACTGGTAAAGTTTAGTTTGTGACCTTCCTGTGAAAATGGGAATTATTAAGAGATGAGATAATAAATTTGCATTTACCCACGCTCGTGAACGAGAACACTGATCCCGACCTCCTCTCGTCATTTACTAAAGAATGGAGTAATTTTGTTCCAAAACGTGAAATATTTCAGAGAAATATATAAAATGAAATAATTATTATATTCAATAAGTACAGACTATTTATTTAATAAAGAACGAACTGTTTCATTTAGTTACATATTACTTACCTTGTGAGCAATTGGCAATTTCCAAATACCCCAGCTGGGTTTGCTCTCTTCGAATTGTCTTGGGAAGGATCCCTTCTCTTTGGACTTGAGTATTTGGTCTTCCTCAATCGAATCTTGTTTTTTCCGATCCCGAAGCTATTAGATTATTCGTTGACTAGCGATCTATATTTTCGTTAACTTTATACACTCAAGATTTTCTCAACTTTGTTTGGCATACTGTCCAGGGGAAGGAAACCTCAATATCAACGTGCCTGGTCCACCAGGTTGTGGATTGAGGTGAGCCAGCAGACCATAATTGTAAAAACATTCATCAAAAGCTATATTAATATCCTACACATAGCAGAACCAATTTCTTACAAAACGACAACACGAGCGAAAACACCCCTTCAGTTTTGGAACTTGAAACATCGAAGGAATAAAAACGAGTGTTTCAACAGTTACAATCGCTTAACGTTGACACAGGAACCCTTACAGAAGCAAAAAAAGGGAAGCTGTATTGAAGCATATCAAAATTACATACACAGGAACGAGGAAAACAAATACGAACCTGAAAAACGATAAGTAAAACGACTTTGAAAGCACAATTAGAGATTCTTGGTAGTGTTGGCACTCTTGTCTTGCTTTTTCTTGATTTGTCTTGGTCTCGCAAGACAAGACTAGACCAAGACAACACCTTGTGATTCCAATTGCAAGACAGGACAATACACTTGACAATAATCTCGCAAAAGCAAGAAATCTTGCAAAGCTAAGAAGTGTGCACAAGCTGGGCCATAAATTTTGCATTTTTATTAAATAGGTAGATACTTTATTAAAGGGGCAATTAAAAATATAAAATCATTACATTAATTTTTTTTTCTTGATACATACATACATAATCGGTTCCTCTTCTACTTTACTGTGTAGAGATGTCACGGCAAGAATTTCTCTACACTCGGCGGTCAGCATCCATTCTCTCGCCTTGTCTCCAATTGGTTCTCTTTCCTTTTCGTTTTCTTGATAACTGTATAAAACAATTGAAATCATAGTTTTTTATGCTTCAGCTAATCCACACCAGGAGTTAAGATTAAGACATACCAAACTACTTATTGATGCGGCATTCAGGCGATTTCTATGTTTTTTTCAAAATAAAAGCTTCCCTGGAAAATGTTCTTTCCGAGGGAAAGGATGTTGCCATGGCAGTAAAAAACTTTCGTGCTATCTTAGATAGAGCTGGAAAGACAAATGTCAGTATCTTCATTAGCTCGTTTTGAAGCAAAATATTCATCTAATTTATTTCTCCAGACTTCTGTATCTAAAGATTCCGAGAAAGATGTCTTGTTTTATTTACTTTGAACAAATAGTAGGCTTAAATTAATATCAAATTGTGAACTGGAAATTCGACGTCGAATACAAATTTCAAGATCAACCATGGCACAACTTGGTAAAATATGACGAAACAGAAGCATAACAAAGTCCAGAGACTTGGACTTTAAAAATGACAGACAGACGTTGGATAGATTCCTTCGAAATCTGGGTCTGGTGAAGAAAAGGTAAGGATACATTGGACGGCCTTCCGTAGCAATTATTCCGTTGTCGATGAAATACGGCCTGAAAAACGGTGATCTACCATAGTCTACTTCAGTATGCATTTTTCGGAGAGAAGACGCCATAGCAAGATTGGTTGTCCAAGGTAAAGCTGGTGGGAAAAAGTAGAGGACGTTTTCCAAAACGATGGGTTTATGTAACTACAAACATTCTCCACAGCAGTGTTGGAGAAGCTGTTCACCTTGCTCGCAATGGCTATTATGGCGACAAACGATCTGAAGAGCCATAGCTACATACGTATACAGATTGTCCGGATTGTATTCGGGACATGGGAAATTAATAAGTGCGACAGGGATAAACAGATAAAATGAAGAGGTATGACAGAGATAAAACATATCAAAATTTATCAATATACCAATGGGCACTTTCAAAACTTTTCATGGATGCTCATATTTTAAATAAATTAAACGCATCTGTCATTAGATATTTGAAAATGCAGTACACGGTAGCAGAAAAGGTTCAAATTATTAAACGGATTTATGCTGGGAACTCAATTAATGAAACTATAAATTTATTTATAAGTGCGTTTAAAAATCGTCCCATTCCTTCACGTTCAGGCATGTCCAGAATTATTTGTAATTTTGAAGAAACCGGTGCAGCGTCTAATGACAGCTGAGCTTAATTTATTTTAAAAACGTGTATATCCATGAAAAGTTTTGAAAGTGTCCATTGGTATATTGATAAATTTGGATATGTTTCTTCTCTGTCATACCTACTTATTTTATCTGTTTCTCCCTGTTGCACTCATTAATTTCCCATGTCCCGAGTACAATCCGGACAATCTGTATAGGTCTGTCAAGGCATCATAACAAAGAAAAATAATATCAAATTCGTCTGATAATCCTGTTTCTGTTCCTATTATTCAAGCGTTATACACGAACACTGTAGCCAAATTGGTAACGTAATTCAGTGTTCCTTATGTATGTAGGGCTCTTGCAACATTATAATAAAATAATAGCATTTCAGAAAAAATGGGACGTTAATTTTGCAAGACAAGGAATTTCCAGTACTCCCCCAAGACAATACAAGGCCCCACCTTGCAGGAGCAAGATCAAGACTTGAAAAAAATCTTGTCTTCCTTTGCAAGGCAAGAAAGACTTTTCAGAATTTTACAACATTTCTTGTCTCAGCCATCACAAATGCTTGGTCACAACATGGTAGTCATAGCAACATATGCACGCACGGAAGATGCGAACAACACCAAAAAGACAACTTTGAGCTCCAGTCAACGATCCCGTTGAACACAATTATCAACAGAAATGAAGTAATCATAGAGGGACCATAATGGGAGACAGAATATAAAGACCAGTAGCTGAAAGATTTAAAGAAGATACATGAAACGAAAATAAGAAAAGACTAATTGAGATATTTTACTAGTACTAATCGCTAAGATTAATGTATAGTTTTTAAAGGCAGAGGTATATACACAAATACACGTGGCACCAAACAAAAACGTAGCAGAGACTACGTTATATTGAAAAAAACCCGTAAAATAAAGGTACGACATGTGACGGTGTTTAGAGGTGCTGAATATAGAAATAACCATAATCTACTAAGAGCAAAATTATATTTCGAACACTAAATGTAGCTGCAAATGAGGATTTAGGGAAAATAGTAAAAAGAAGATGATTAGTAACCAATAAACCACACATCTTGATTCGGAAATCAGTAGAAGCACAAAGTAAAAAACGAAACCTGGATGGAAAGTGTTCAGAACTAGAAGTGTACGTGTGCGGCAACAGAAATAAAGAAGCGTAGAAAGTAACAAAGGCTTTATGAAAAGATAATGCAACCAAAATACACTTACCAACAGTAAATTTAAATAAATGGAACGTACCATATACTCTGAGTGACAGTTACAAGAAGACAGACAACAACATTCACTTGTACAAGAAAACTTCGCAAATAGGAACAGCAGCCCATAGTAGGAATGGAAAAGCAAAATGTCCTGGATGTACCCCAATTGAATTGATAAAACATTGCCCATATAGTGTTATATATATATCTCATATACACCTCATTCAACAAGAAATACGTCCTCATAAATGGTAATTGTCATATAAGTCGTTAGCCCAATATATGAAAAAGATCATAATCTAGATTTGTCAGGTTAGACTGGTAGCACTCTAAAATCAAGAATCGAAAGTGAATCCAAGAAAGCAAAGAGCAATCAGATTTTAGAGCGTGAAGATCATGTAACGATAATGGGTTTACAATTGGTCATCTATTAGAAAATTTATTCACCTATAATATGGAAGCACATTTGCCCTTCGTGGACTTAAAAATGCATATGATGCAATATTGTTTCATCGCTCCTACTCTTTTTAATGTATTTCAAAATGTTTTCACGAATGGCAAATAAAGTGTGAAGCGATAGGGGTACTTACATAGACGAGTATCTTTGTATTTTACTTTGGCTGACAGCCAGGTGATCATAGCTTCTGATCGTGATGATGTGGAATAAATGGTGAGAAAATTAACTGAGACATATAAGAAAGGTGGACTAAGTATTAATAGCGATAAAACTATTGGGTAGTAACTACATCTAACGAAGCAAACAGTAAAAAGAAAATAGACATACGAATAGAACAAGCAAAAAAAATACTCAAGAAGTAAATTCAATGATCTAGTCTAAAGCGATAAGAAAATAGACAAAAAGAAGTTAATACAAGCCAGTCGTTGAAAAGTATGCAATGATAAGAAGCTGGCGAATATATCAAGAACAGTACATAAGGAATAACAACATTAAGAAAAGATGGGTACCAATATGTTAGATATCATAGGGGATCAACAAGGCATATGAAACTTTATGCGTTGAAGAGATGCCCAATTGACATTAGATATATAAATCTCATTAACACATTATATGGTATATGAGAAAACTACAATAACTATTTAGGTATCTGAACAAACAAGACCAATAGAGATGATGATGATATGAGAAGGATAAGCCTTAATCGATGGCAACAAAGGAATATAAAAATAGTTTCGAGAGCAAAAAGAAGAGAAAGGGTACGCCAGCTAAGATGGTGGATACAAGACATTTAACTGGAAATGGACAATAGAAATCTGCAACCAAATAATTGGCAAAATAAGAAACAATGGTCTGTAGGACCAACCTAAAAGAGGCTGTATATACTCGCAATACATGGTATATATTGACGTGAAAATCCGGACTTGATTATTTAAAAGCCCCACGTTGGGTGCCAAAGTATAATATCGTGAAAATACTAACTTAATCATAAAATCCTCAAGTTGTGCTGACAAAATAAAATGTGGCAAGAGGGTTGAAAAATAATTTTTTTTTTCTTTGTCGAATCTCTTTTACACACACTATAACCCCAATAAACAACTATATGAACGGCAAAGCATTGTCAAAATTCAATTAAAATAACGGTTCTCCAAAAGTAATCATATCTGAGGGTTAACTCGTCGTTAATAAAAAGAACTGATACTTATTTCAATCACATTTATAATACGCGTGGCTTCACTCCCAGATTAACCAAAAACATGTGATGTTGAACTATACATCAGATGTCCCTTTACAACTCGGTATAAGCAAAAACCATTTACAATGATTAAAATTTTTAATTTACGAGTTACAATAATGCAATAATACGATCATTTCTTCCCACATTATAACGCCTCTGCTTTCTACTTTCTGATAGGATGACGACGCCCATGGCAACCACTTCGAAATAGGCCTTTGGCACCTCTTTTTGATTTGTGACACTTGCAAAAACAGCCTAGCTTGGCTTGTAACCACTCATTTACTTTAATATTGACAACACCTCTAAGCAAAATTAACACAGACAGTTTTACGACTCTCTATTATTGTAAAATCACACAGAATAAACGTTATCTCTACAATAAACAGAACTATCAATGGCACCACGGCTGAATACAAATTTGAGGGCTAAGAGCTCGCGGAAACCGCTGCCTTTATGCCAAATGGGTCCATTTCCATGGTAACACACAACTGCAATTTGTTATAGCACATTTGATAGATGACTGATAAAAGATTGAAAAACGCAAAGTGCTGCGAGTTAACAAATCTAACTTAAAACAATTGACAAATACTTATACACTTATTACTAAATAAACTAGTAACCTACCTTAAAACTAAGCTTATTTCTAAAATTCGGGCAGTTCTATCTATATTGTGTGCCCTTTTCAGGCAAATGCTTGACAACTAATAGACAATCCAATTCTTACAGTCGCACACACGGAGTCAATTCTATCGGTTTCGATAAATTGACAAACCACCAAAACTGGCGGATATCGTAGCGTTTCCATCAACAATACATTGACCAAATACTCCATTTTGCGGTGACCTGTAGTCGTGGCCGTTGTTTTGAGACCCCGTAGATCCTCATTATAAAATAAGATGACTTGTAGCTTGATGCATTATATTTTAGACATGCTTCCGATAATCGGAATGCCTGCGGAAATCACTTGTGCCTGGGTCCCGGGTGGTGCAGCTTGAACAAGCGTCCACGTTCGATTAGTAGAGTTAAGCAACGCTCTTTCTGGTCAGAACTTGGATGGGAGTTCCATGGCTGCTTCTCTCGGCGCCTCGTGATACGGCTGTCACGAAAATAGTTGGTCCCGGATGTCATAATAACATCATGACGGTCGTTAGTGGGGTTACAAGTCCCCATAAAATGTACAGTGACTCCTATAATTGGCCTAACGGCTGTTGGCTGAGTACCAAAATAAAATTTAAAAAAATAAAATAAAAATAAATTATACCTATGTGTACTATCCCTATGAAAGCCTATAGCTGCACTTGCACACCATTGTAAGTATGCAGACATTATATTTTTTACTAGAGTAACACTGAACAGAGTTGCACACTTGCGTTTGTGGTTAATTGTTGCAGAAGTGTCTTAAATGTATTATTATACGTTAAATCAAGATTTACCCCATTATTTGGCAGACATCGAGTTTTTATTATTGCCTCAATGTCGACAATCTTTCAATAAATCGAAATACCAACATGAGAAACGTTACTAAAGTGGGATACAATAACTAAGCTCTTAATGCAAAGTGGGTTGATAATCAGTTGCTAATTGTTGCAGAAGTGTCTTAGATGTATTATTCTACGTTAAATGAAGATTTTGTCCCATTATTTGGCAGACATCGAGTGTTTTATGATTGCTTCAAAGTCAATAAATCGAAGTACCAACATGAGCAACGTTACTAGATTGGGATACAATAACTGAGCTTTTAATGCAAAGTGGGTTGTTAATCACTAAGTAAATCTCATTTTTTACTTGTAGTAAGTATAACCGTTGAAAGTAAATTTTAATTTTGAGGTTATGTGAAGGTTTTACGCAAATTAATTGAATGCCTACACTTGCATGTACTGCCGTTAAAATCAATTTTAATGTACCACGTGTTGCCTACTATGCATGACAGTATACAGGGTAGCTCAAAACATACCAGAAATATTTTAGAGACAAAAAGTGTAGATCAAGATATATCCTAACCGTTAACGAGTTACTCTTGATTTTATTATTTGTGATTAACATTCATAAAAGTGAATTTACCAAATAAACTTTTTAATATTCTGATATTACTATTACTGTTCACAAAAATGTTCGAATATAATTAAAAGCGTTTGTGGGTTATTGCGAATAGTATTTACGACCTGTTGGATTCTAAGACGTAATTCCTTCAAACTGTGTACTTCCTAGCATAAACTAACTGGTTCAGCCAACCCCAGAGACAAGAGGCCATGGGAGTTAGGTCTGACGGTGGCCATGCCACTGGACCCTCTGTTTCAATCCATCTACCTGGGAAATGTGTGTTAAAAATTTCTTACGTGTAACCTTGCATGAGCGGGTGCCCCATCGTGCTCGTACCACATTTCATGTTGAATATTTAACGAGACATCTCTCAAGTAATAATGGGAACGAATTTTCTAGGAAATCTTCGTAATTTTCAGCATTTAAACGTTACGGTAGTTCAAATGATCGAGTTGAGCTATTATTTAGGATACCAACCACTATATTCGCACTAAATCTATGTTGGAAATGAGAGCGTGTCGCCTTAAATGAGGGTTTTTTCCCATTCATGGAAATTATGAAAATCAGTAATTCCTTGTAAAGCAAGCCTCGTCAGTCCACAAAATATTAGGCAGAGTTTCATGCGTCTGAATCCAGTTACAAAATCTTCAACGTGCTTCTGCATCAATGCTCAGAGCTTGAACTCTTTGGTAATGGTATGGATGGAAATGCTTCCTTCTTATTGTTCTCCAAACCTAATGAGCGACAAAACCCAGAGTTATAGTAAAATAATGGTGTACTTATGTGTGCATAATAAACCTAATTTCTGTTAGGATACCTTCGTCTGCATTTTTCTTGCGCCGCTAAAGCATTGCCGTCCCACAAAAATCATCTCGGAATTGTAATTAAGGATTTTAACAAACTTTTTAATGCAATAATTGTATCTAACTATTGTAACTTTTTAATAATTTGACAGTGAACACTAAGAAGAATATTATTGTTTGTCAACGTTAACGTATCATTGTTATGGAAAACAAATGGCATTCATGGCCTAGGTAATGTTGACCCGAAAAATTATAAAATGAAGAACAACTCATTAATAGTTAAGTGTAATATATACCCATGTTTATCTAGACTTTTGGACTCTAAATGAGCTACCCAATCGATTTCTAAAATATTTCTGTTACGTTTTGGGACACCCTGCATAATATTGCATGGTCATTTACGAAATAATTATAAACTAAGAAACTTGCATATTAATAACATTATAAAGTTTCTTTCCGTCGCCCTTTCAGGTTCAGTGTTTTCTTTGACATGAAGGTGTTGTTCACCATGAGCACGCTCTACAAGGCCATACCGTGGATAAGAAATACTACCTGGGAGTTTCGAGGAGACTGAGAGATGCAGTTAGGGAAAAGGGGTCTCATTACTGGAAAAACAGAGACTAGGGGTCTCACCAAGAAAAACAGCGTTTACTCATCTCTTCCTGCGATTTCTGGCTGTTAGGACAAGAAAATATTTGAGAATATAGAACGAATCAAGGAGTATGCAATGTTGCAGTTACAGGCTATTTCAAAGTATGAAAATTGGTTCCAGAAGCAGACGGTGCACTTCTTGATTTCTTAAAGAGAGTACTTTGAAGAGGACAGTGGCGTTGCTCTAAGGTACCTATTTAAGACCTTAATATAAATTTGAAATATTAAAATTGAGTACATTACGCTTGTTGCAAGTGTCTCACTGTCTCTTTCTCTTTTGTTGTTTGTTCTTCGGCGATAAAGTAATTAAACATATCAGGCAGAACAAAAATATAACACGATTGTTTCTCTTCCATATATATTTGTCTTTGTCTCTACCACTTTTTCTTTCTCTCTCTACGATTATCCTTTGGTGATATAGTTATATTAAAGGTTATCAACGGAATTACTGTACAATATATAACGGTACCGATAAGCGATATAATATATTTTTTAAAGATTCAAAATAAACTAGAAAACAAAAATAAAACGAATTGCATTTCAAAAGTGTCAAGGGAAGCAGCTGTTGCGTAATTACAAAGCTATTTTTAAAAGAAACAAATATGTTTATATCTATGTTACAGCCGCATATATCAAATGGTAATGAAAGATAACCTTAGTTTATGTATTACAATACGTAAACAACTATGACATGCAAAGTTACAATGAGCACTCTATTGTAGTTGTATACGAAAACATCTTATTAAATTTTTGTCACTAATGCTTGCTAATAAAATCGATTAGTGTCAGGCATTGTAAACGTTCGCATTTCTCTATTTATTACATTCAGTTCAACAATGAAATTTACAGGCGCATAAATATTTATCCAACTTCCTTAACGTCTGTCAACAGCTTAAATTCCAACCGTACAATTCATAAAACCGACATCGTAACGTGCAGGCAATTTGAATAAATGTATCACTTTAAAAAGGCGGAAATAACAGTGTTACTATGGAATTTATATTTTTTAAACCGTATCTAGGTTATGCATATATAGGGTGCTGCATTGGTGAACGCAACATAAGAAACCCTGTGCTAATTACGAGGCATTCAAATATTGGCTTTCTTAATTATTTTAAGGTAAAGTTCCAAATTTTAAAGGACACTACACGATGACCCTATTGGTGCAACTTGAGCATTTTTGGGTGGCACAATTGGAAAATTCTTTAAAAAAATATGTTAACTAAATTTTGAAGTTTTAAATCAAAATATCAATTCGGCCTTGATGCGACTGTTAAAATTTGATAGGTGACTCATAAACTTAGTTAAAACGACCGATCGAAAGAAGCAACGACTTCAATGATAGGTGCTTGAGTAAATTTCCTTTATTTTTGTTTCCAATGTGCGAATTCTTCTTTCTTGCCAATTGAATCAGCATGGAGTGTCCATTAACAACCAAAATGGTAGTGAGTAGTGGCACAGAACGTATTCTGCTGTATCGTCATCCTTGTTGCATCCGTGATAGTTTGGGCTATGGCTATCCACCAGTCCCATCCTGTGCATGTTGGTCTAGAGTGCAGTGTACAGATAGGATACCCACGACTAGTCGAAGGTTCTTTCGGGACAGTTGCAAGCAATATTTGGCTGTCTTTGGTAAGGGCACTGTAACAGCAGCCCTTGCTTGACGAAAGCTTTGCATGTCAACCCATCTTCGTATAAAACTGTTTAAGGGTTTTTGATATATAGCATAGAGTTTAATGTTGTCAGAGTCTCATGGGCCTCGTCATTGCCGTAGTTGCCGTCACGTTCATTCACCCATACAACGGAAACGTAATATTTTTAAAATATCTTTGAGAGCTTCACGGCACTGCAGTACCACACCTGAGGTAATTTTGCAACTGCCCATGGGTAGTCACTGAAGATACCGATACATTGGTTCTCAATTCTTCTTTCAAGAATTTCTTTTGTACCATGCATTATTCCAATTACTAGGGATGAGCCCCGGCTCCCCTCTCCCGAAAGAAAATCCTAGCTACGTCACTGACTCACGGTCATACAAATGATTGAGAAAAGACGTAAATACAACCTTTCAATAAAGAAAACTGAAAGAAGCTCTGGCTCATCATGATCCCTACAGGTTTTCTTCCACATACAGTTAAAATTATCCAACATTGAAAAATATCCACTCTACTGTTTGCTGATGACTAGACTTTAATTCTGAAATCAGAAGACAACCCACAAAACAAAACTATTATAGCTTTCTAAGGAAAAGATCATCTAAGAACAAAAATGTAATAAATAATAGACCCATTTAACAAAAATCAGAAATTGAATATCTGGGCTGTATTGTTTCCTACATTATCAACACATAGACATAGAAATGAAGATAGATAGATTCCAATATACGTGTGGTACAATGAAAAGAAGACACGACCAATTCTTCTGCATGAAAATAAAAGCTGACAATGACAACAAGTGAGAAAAATAGTCCAAGCTGTAGTGATGTCACATGGGAAGATGATAAAAGAAATGAGGAAATACCCGTAGAACTCATATAACAAATACATTAGAAATAATTTACGACTACAAACAGAATTGAATTGACTACGTGTTTAGAATGGACGAAAACGGTTACCAAACCTATAGGGTGACGCAGAGTGGAAGGACCAAGAAGCACACAGGCCGAACAGTTTTAGAGCATGAATACTGAACAGGTCTTATTATAGACATGCCAGTAGATGATGATTATTATTATTATTACTCTTCAAGAGAAACTTTCAAAACAAAATATCCCGTATAATAATAAAACCTTCTGCACCACAGTGCTCCAGTCTTTCTGCTAATATAGTTCCGCTTGGGTAAATCTGCTGAAGAGCCGCACCAATGGCCTAATATCCACCATCATAAATACTGGTAACTGGTAGCCTGCAGATGGCACTTGGAGCCATAGCTAAGAATTGAGATCTCACGAGGATCAGTTTCCCTAAACCTTCTTTGTCTATGATACTCGAAGTTTCAGATGAAAAGATATTACCCCTATGGCATAACTCCGTAACCCCAGTGTGCCAAACATAATCATGAGGTGATGCAGATTCTGATGACAATCTTCGGGTAACAAATGTCAAATCAAAACTAAAAAAGAAACATACATAAGAGAATGGTTTAACAATAACAAAGAGAAGATATGTATATAGAAGATACTGTTACAGCAGAAAGTGAAAGTGTGGAAATAATCAAATCTGAAGCAGAATACACATTAAAGGAAACTAAAGAAGGAAAGACAGTAGACCCGATAAAAATAGGAAGAGAAGCAATGAACAATAGGTACTCGTACACTAACGATACCGCAATTTTAGCTGAGAATATAATAGACTTGCAGGCACTCTTGAAACTGAACAACGATGAAAGCAAAGCAATGGGTCTAACAGTTAATATAAAAAACTAAACATACGATAACAAGTAAAAAAGATAGACAACGAACAATTATTATTGGTTGGCAAACAGTTGGAAAAATAGTGCGTTTATAAAATACAACTCAATACTGAGTAGTGGATCCTTCGATCTAACCATTCAGTACAGTTGATGATATGTTGGGTCCCAACTGATGCACGGGGTGGAAACCTGAACTTTAAAAATATATAATAAATAATAATAATAAATATAGGTGCATTGGTAATGTGGATACATAGGATAATGCTTAAAATACCTTTGACAGCACACAGAATAGAAAAGTCAAAAGAACTAATAACTATTACTAAACAGAGGAAGACTGTATACCCTAGCCATATACTACTTACTTACTTATCAGCTTTCTCATTTACATTAGGTATCGGGGTCATATACTAAGAAACAAACAAATACCAGCCATTGCAAATAATAATGAAAGGAAGACTATACGAAAAACAATGGAGTTGAAAAAAGTTTCTGGCTGAAAAACATCCAGGAATGGACAAACATGAACATGAAACAGCTATTCCATACAGCCAGAAGAGAAACGCATTTAACAAGATGTCACCAACCTTTAGATTAGAGAAGGTATGGAAAGAAGAAGGAAGAACAGAAACAGAAATGATTTGCGTTCGCCCAGATATGATACTAAAATACTAATACATATTCTGTTGGAATGTTATCGCTGGTTCGGCTCTTCTAACAATACCTTCGCAAACATTGACTTAAACAGGTATAAAAATTCAAAAACAATTTGATTCTTCTTTTATAGAACACGGATTTCCATGAAAGCCAAACTTTAAAACGAAGTATTTCTCTTCCCGCTTTAACCGGAAGTAGCATTATGTTGCTGCTATTCTATTGCACTCCATAAAGTCCAAATGAATAAAAAAACAAATCCATAACATTATATGGTTTTTGTTTGCAAATAGTATTTTCATGCAAGGCAAACTTTACATTAAAATATTCATCCAATAACAACAACAATTTTTTCCGCTTTATCCGGTAATGCCATTATAATACCAATAATCTATTGGAGTGTTGCCCGCTGTTTGGTCTCACCTAACAATATATTTACAAATCCTCTTCTCTTCTAACAATATATTTACAAACCCTCTATGAAGTCAGCATAAAAATACAGCAATTTGATTCTTCTTTTTTAGAAAATGGATTTCCGTGAAAGCCAAACTTTAAAATGAAGTAGTTTGCTTCCGCTTTAACCGGAAGTAGCATTGTGATGCTACTCTTCTATTGCACTCGATAAATGAAATAGAAAAAAAATCCATAACTTTATATGGTATTGTTTGAAAAACGTATTTTCATGCAAGGCAAACTTTCAAGCAAAATATTTCGTCCAATAACAACAACAATTATTTCCGCTTTATCCGGAAATGTAATTAGAATACTAATGTTCTATTGGAGTGTTGTCGCTGCTGCTATCAATATCTTTACAAACCGTGACTGAAACAGGTGTAAAAAATTCAAAAACAATTTTTTCCTTCTTTTAGAAAAAACAATTTGATTTTCTTTTTTAGAAAACGGATTTCCACGAAAGCCAAACTTTAAAACCAAGTATTTTGCTTCCGCTTTAACCGGAAGTAGCATTGTGTTACTACTATTCTATTGCACTCTATAAAGCCTAAATGAAATAGAAAACAAGTCGATAACATTATATGGTTTTGTTTGAAAAACGTATCTTCATGCAAGGCAAACTTTAAAGCAAAATATTCGTCCAATAACAACAATAATTATTTCCGCTTTATTCGGCAATGGAATTACAATACCAATAATCTATTGGAATGTTGTCGTTGTTTGGTTTCTTCTAACAATATATTTACAAAACTCTGTATGAAGCAAGCATAACAATTCAACAGCAAGTTTATACTTTTTTTTAGAAAACGTATTTCAATGAAACCCAAACAAAGTATTTCGTGGCTGTGTTAACCGGAAGTAACATTGTGATGCTACTATTCTATTACACTGTATAAATTCTAAGTGAAATAGAAAAAAAACCATGGTATGGTTTTATTTGAAAACGGAATTTTAATGCAAGACAAAATTTAGAACAAAATATTCCGTCTAATAACAAAAACAAAAAATATTTCTTCCGCTTTATACGGAAGTGAAATTGAAATGCTAATAATATTCTCTTGGAATGACGCCGCTGTTTCGCCACTTCTAACACTATATTTTAATATGTATTTATAAAGCCCGAATGAAACGGGCATAATCAAATCAGTTCTTCTCTTCTAAGAAACGTTTATCCGTGCAAGTCAAATTTTAAAACGAAATATTCGTTTAATAATAGAAATGCAGATTACTTCCGTGTTATCCGGAACTGACACTTAAATATGAATATTCTAGTGAATGTTAATGCTGCTTCCATTCGATTCTATATTTAATTTCGTCAACAAAATACATAGAAATTACTTAAGCTTTATTCGTAAATCACGTTGAAACTTTGATAGTCTTTTGCCTCTACTCTTCTTCTAGCTAGCATTTTTTATTTACAAAGCACAAGAAAATAGAATTGTTAGGTATTTAAGTAGGAATGCTGCTGATTCTTCGACTTTTCTAGCACTCTGTACTTCCAGAATTTGAATGAACCAGCAGGAAAACAACAAAGCAATGCATCACGCTCAAAATCTTTCATTGCATATGTAGGCCCTAACCTTCAAAAATAACGGCAAGTTGTTTCCTTGTCATCAATCCCGCGTCCTCCAAGACCAACCGTTTGCGACAAAGTACACATTTTGATATATTAAAGCATTATCGATTAAGGCGCGAAGGCCATCAAGAGTCATCCCAGATTCGTACAGGTTTATAGGTCGCCGGACAAACAATGGAAATTTTTAAAATGACATAAAAGGAAATGCGCCAATAGAAACGCGCGATTTTTTTTTGAAATAGTGGTTTAGAAGTGAATAATCATTAATCACAATTAGCAGTAGGCGCTGCTATCACTGCTCATGTTATTCATTAGATTACTAAGCCGTGTTTTGTTTCTAGAACGTAGCGTATGCTAAGAATACAATTTTCACTGGGTGGGCGGTTTGCCGCTAATTTTAATGGGATCAAATATAATGTACACCAAATTAAACCATACATCCCTAGCGCTGTTCACCAAAAAATTTAATGAACATCAAAAAATCTTAATGGAACCCAAATTATTATACTTCGGAAAATGAGAACAGCGCCACTAAAATAGCTATGTTGCGTATTGTTTTACCATTGCTTACATTTTAAATTCCATATGTCTACCAATTTTACTAAATGTTCACCAAATTTAGAACGCTCAAGTTACGCGCCCGTGCTGTACAGAATAAATATTCGCGCTATTCATTTATATTTAGTCTTTTTCGAAAAAACTACTTGTGCGTTAAATAATTATTCTGTTACTCCAAAATGAAATAAGCTCGAGCATCTCTCTTTGTCGCTTCAAGACAAACTTCTTGCAGGCTTCAGCTTGCAGCCGCACACTGTGTTTGGTAGCTTTAACAGTGAGTGTAACCAGTGTATTGTCGTATGAAAAAACTTAATAAGTTTAATTTTCAATTTTGTTTTGTGAAATTTGTGTTAGATTTTTATATATATACTAGCGGACCCGACAGACGTCCTGTCCGCTGCCTGCTATCAGTGGGTTCAGCAAACGTTTCTTCGATATTCGAATTTTCGATTTTTTTTAATTTTAAAAAATATTGGGGGGTGGTGAAATTTTGGGGTTATATGTTTTGATGCGAGAAATCTTAAAAAAATTAAAAAAGGAATTTCGTCAATTTTTTTTAAATTGTCTAGAACCCGATTGCAGCGCCACGTACCGGGTCCAATTGTAAATCTAAACCATCCAGGGACCCACTTAAACACAAAAAATTTCATCAAAATCGGTCCAGCCGGTTAGGAAGAGTTCAGTTACATACAGACGTACAGAAGAATTATATATATATATATAAAGATATTGATTTATTTCCAAGAATTCTTCAGACTTATTTCTATGTCTCCATTAATAAACAAGACCTAATAAAACATGATAGATTTTTCTTATAAGTGATATTTAGGCCAACAAGAAATATAAATCTGGGTATACTTTTGAAATTGAATGTGGTATAAAATATAGTAAACATTGTGTATTTTTGCCAAAGAAATAGTGTTTTTTAAATGCTAAATAATATAAGACGCTGACGAAAATTAAATATCTGGGTATCATGTTAGAATTAAATGCGGAATAAAATTTGGTGAACATTTAGCATTTTTAGCCAACGAAAGTTATTTTTAGGAACAAATAATATAAGAGACTAGCATGATGTCAATTTTTGGTTGTCGCTCTAAGATTATGTATTTTCTTAATTTTGGTGAGCATTTAGTATTTTTGGGAAACGAAAGTATTTTTTTGTACGAAAAGGTTGGGTAAATTTGGTAGACTGTTAAATACCACCCAAACTTTATTAACTTTATCAGACACCCCTTCAACAAAAGGACAAGCCTCTTTTGAATTAGTAATGAATTAAGTGAAAATAATTGTTAATCAATGTTAATTCATTTATATTTGCGTAAAGTTGCAACCCTTAGCTTAAAACCAGTTGCAGAGCGCAGTCTTGGCCACTTTTTCTTAATATTTCACAATACAAACATTTAAAACTACCCAACAATTTTTACTTCCTTTTACAATACAGGAAGTATTAGATTCATCCCAAAAGTTCAAAATTGAGTTTTCAACAGATCTTCACATTTTAGAGTTCCCTGAACCCAAAAAACATATTTTTTTTCATTGGTCTGTCTGTGTGTGTGTCTGTGAACAGAATATCTCAAAAACAAAATAAACTGCTCAAGGACAGGTCTAACGAGTAGCTTCAGAATGTGTAGTTCAAAACGTGACCACCGAGCTTCTGTAGATGGCGCCAAGTGGACAAACCGCCACTGTGCTACAATGCTTGGAAATTTTGCAAAGTGGAAAGCCAAAACCAAATAGCGCATGAAGGTGCTCGGGACCTTAGCAACAACTTTGCCCCCTTTCAAAATTTCGATATCTGTAGCCGTTCGAAAGTTACAGGCGATCCGGACGGACGGACGGACGGACAAAACGTTCGCATAAGTACGCTGAAGCTACTAATAAGGTATGGACTTGAAACTTCATATATAAGTTTTGTGTACTATGTAGATGCGACAGCAAGCTTTTGAAGGAAATCGCATAACCGGAAATAGGTGTTTACTCTTGTGATTTTTCAGTTTATTTCGATTTTTTCAAAAACAGCACTAACGATTTTTTTCAAACTTTACATTTTTATTAGGAACATTTTTAATGTGTATTGATGTGAGATAGGTGATTTTCCAGTTGAATACTTCTAAAATGGGTTTCTTTTGTTTTTAAAAAAATTTTTATTAACTCCTATTTTAAATAGAACACTCGGTATATTTTTACATTTTTGAATTCAGCTTAAAATTCTAGAGAAAATGTGTCTCTTCACCTAACGCTCTATTTTGTACCGTTTTTGTAGAATTTGTAATTTTTGAAAATTTTTGACAAATGCTTAAAAATTTAAATTAAATTTTTGTCTAATTATAAGATCACTGTAAAAGGAAGTTGTGTGCGTGTATCACACCAGATTTTTATTTATGAGTTTAAAATCACAAGGGAAATTATTCTTGGGTCTTGATAACTATCTACTGAACCAGTACAACAAGTTCAAGTATAATTACAATAAATTACTTACAACATAATTAATAATATTAAGATATCCTATTGCTTGAGAAGTAATATTGATAGGGCTGATAATATGCAGAAGGAGTATATGGATTCAAAGCTTGGTTATATGCCTCCATCCTAAATATATACAGATGTGGTGTTACCACCATGTTTTAAATTTAGGGTGAGTTGAGGTAACTGGGTTTGGGGGTAACTGGGCCATAGGTCCGCTGTATCTTTGCTGTTAAGAATTTTTGGGTTTTTGCAGTTGGCAACACTTGTTGTCATAGTATACCGCCAAAGAACATATAGCATTATATGCTCTTTGATACCGCCATGAACATTACGTGTTGAGCCAGTTGCGTCTCAGGTTTCCAGCAGAAACGTGCCGAAAAATTTCTAGATTTTTTATGGGAAACAACGTGCTGTAATAGCTATTTTATTAATAGCTTGTGCAATAGCGGTAAGTGATTTTATATATATATATATATATAATCATAAGCCACTTTACCACGATTGTGGTGTGTGGCGTGTTCAGTTTTCTTTATTTATTAACGTGCTTGCACTTTAGTTTATTCTTAGTTCTTACAGTTTCACTTATTTTTAATACTTTCACTGTTTTTGGTAAACAAACTTTGCCCACTCTTTTTTGTTTCTTGCCTTCTTTTGTGCTTCCTTCCATGTACATCCGTCTCTTGAGTATTTCTCCAATCATTTTATCCCAGGTTTTTTTGGGTCTTCCTTTTTTTTTTACTCTTCTGTATTTTGGCCTCCCAAACTTGTTTCACTGGACGCATGTGCTCCATTCTTTGTAGGTGCCCCCACCAACTAAGCTGTCTTTGTTCAATAAATTCTATTAATGGCTGCACTTCTAGATCTTGCCTTATTTGTATATTTCTAATTCTATCTTTCTTTGTGACTCCTCTAATTTTCCGTAGGTATTTCATCTCGACTGCTTGTATCCTGCTCTTCTGCCTGCCTGTTAGGATCCATGACTCGCACCCGTATGTAATGATTGGTCTGTAGATGACTTTGTAAACATTTATTTTTGTTTTCCTTGTCACTTCTTTCTTATTAATGATACTGTTATTGATCACATAGTATATTTTAATCGCATTCCTTATCCTGTTATTGATCTCATTTTCTTGCCCTCCTGTACTTTCAATTTCTACTCCCAGATATATATATATGAACCAACTGTCTCTATTTTTATGCCGTCTATTTCTATGTTCATTTCCTGCTGTTTTCCTATTGCCATGACCTTTGTTCTTTTCCTTATTCATTTCCATTCCATATTCTTTGAGTGTTTCGCTCCATATCTTCAAACCTTCCTTTAGATCTTTCCCGTTCGGTGCTATCAACATGATATCATCTGCAAAAGCTCCTTCTGATATCATTACTCTTTGCAAGTTTTTATGGCCTATGCTTAGTTTTTTAACTTTACTTGTGCATTTATTTAGTATATCATCCATGAATATAATAAGTAATAACGGGCTCAGAGCACCTCCCTGTCTTAGTCCTTCCTTCGTAGTAAATGCTGCAGAACTCATATTGTTACTTATAACTTTATTCTCAGTCCTTCTATATAGGCTTTGAATGGCTCTTATTAATTTTTTGCCTACGTTTCTGTTATGTAAACTGTTCCACACGTTTTCTCTTGGCACCTTATCGAAAGCTTTTACTAAGTCAATAAATGCTATAGCCGCTTTGTCATCTTGCTGTAATATTTTATCTATGATTTGCCTTACTGTGAATATATGGTCCTGCACACTCCTACCTTTCCGGAACCCACTCTGAGCCTCATTCAATGTACTTTCAATTTCTGCTCTCAATCTACTGTCAAGTATTTTCTCATATATCTTCACTACAGTACCTAGCAGCGAGATTCCCGAAAAATGTCTAGATTTTCTATGGAAACAACGTGCTGTAATAGCTATTTTATTAATAGCTTGTGCAATAGCGGTAAGTGATTTTATACTGTAAAATTGTTTTCCAGTTTTTTAGACCCATTTTTTTAAATTTTTGATGTTTTAAATCATGATCTTCTTTGCAGTTGCTATGCAAAAAGCATGTCCCAGATGCCCCTTGAAATTTTAGATATTGGGGTTACTGGTCCGTGGCAAGGGGTAAGTGGGACAGTCTATGGCCCAGTTACCCCTTAAGTACCCAAATGCCCCGAAAATATATTTAATTTATAGAAATATTGTTTTTTTCAGAAATCATGGTGCGTACATATAAAAGGAAGACCGAGAAAGGCGTTGGTTATCGATACAGTAAAGAAGGTCTGCAGCAGGCAATCGATGATGTCAAGAATGGTAACAAATCCATACGAGGGGCAGCTATAGCGTACAGCATTCCTCGTACCACCCTCAAACACTTCTTCTTCTTCGCGTGCTTTATCCGTTCCGAATGTTAGCTATCATCATAGTAATCTGTACTTTATCTATTGCTCGTCTAAATAATTCCAAGGAAGTCATACCAAACCATTGTCGCAAATTCTTGAGCCACGAAATTCTTCTTCTACCGGGGCCTCTTCTTCCCATCACTTTCCCCTCTAAAATTAGCTGTAATATCCTGTATCTTTCCTTATTTCTCATAACATGACCGAAGTATTTCAGTTTTCGAGTTTTCACTGTTTGCAATATTTCTGGGGGTTTACCCATTCGTCTTAGAATTTCCAGATTCGTAGTTCGGTCAGTCCAGGATACTCTCAAGATGCGCCGGTAGACCCACATCTCAAATGCTTCCAGCTTTCTTTCAGTTGCCTTTGTAAGCGTCCACGATCCGCGCCATATGTGTTGAGAAGATGTAACACCTCAGGATTCTGATTTTTAATTGTAAATTCAGATCTCGACCAATCATAATTTTCTCCATCTGAACAAAAGCGGCTCGTGCTTTTTCAATTCTCTTTTTTATTTCGATTGAATGATCCCATCTTTCATTGAGATTAGTACCCAGATATGTGTATCTCTCAACTTTTTCAATTTGGTTATTTTCAACTGTTATTACCGTTGGTGGTGGGTTGTTTTTGCTTATTACCATATATTTTGTCTTTTTGCGTTGAGAGAGATTCTATATGCCTCACTGGTTGCATGAAGCACTATATTAATGAAACTAGAGGAAAGGGGAAACAGGGTGGAGGTGTTAAGTCTTACCTTACCGAACAAGAAGAACTGGAACTAGCAGAATGCATCAGAGAGATGGAAAAAATGGTTTTGGGCTTTCCAGATAGGAAGTTATGGATCTTGAACACTTCATTGTGGTCGAGAAAATACCACTGTACTAATGTGTTGTTCAGCAGCAGGAAAAACTTTACCGCTTCTATGCGTATTTAAAGGGAAATATGTCATGGAAAGCTGGATAGGCGAGACAGATATGACACAAGCCGCTGTTTCTGCCAGTGACCGCGGTTGGATGGAAACCAAGTTGTTTTTTAATTGATTTAAAAACGTATTTTTAACAAATACTGGGCCACAGACCCCAGTGCTGTTGATTTACGATGGTCACGTCACTCATATCTCAACTAAATTAATTCGTCTCGCCCAAGAAATCAAGTGGTAATTTTAAAACTGCCGCTCCACACCACACAACTTTTACAACCTCTAGATGTTGCAGTTTTCCGAGGTATGAAGTCATCGTGGGATAAAGAACTTTGCAAGTGGCAGCGACAAAATCCAAGATTCCAAAAGCTGAATTTGTAAGAATTTTATCCTTAGTTGTAAAAGGGATGCCCACAGCAAATATTGTGAGTGGATTTCGGGCTACAGGAATCTACGATGAAAAAAAACGTGGTCCAAATAAAGATAGAATTCCCCTTACTGCTTTTAAACCCGATGATTTGTGAAGATACCAAGCTACCCTGCCTTCCAAGTCCCCACCAGAAGCATCTACTTAAAAATGGCTTCCCCCTTGCACGAGATTTCCAACTCTCAGTCTATTGCAAATGTAGAAGAAATGCCCGCTAGTACTTCGCAAAATGTTCAGCAACTCAGGAGGATCCTCAAACAGTTTCAGAAGAATGTACCTCCAACATGCCCTCCACTTCCAAATCAAGTGAGCGTCCAGAAAAAGAAGCTTCGGGGATTTCCTTCTCGAAATGTTTAAAAAGGATGCCAGTCAGCCAGTGGAGAAAAAAAGGAAGAGACTCGTCACAAACTGTGAGATAATTACAACAAAAGAATGCCTAGAGAAAAAAGAGCAAGAGGAAAAAAAATGAGGAAAAGAATAGAATTAAGGAGCAAAAGAAACTAGAAAGAGAAGAAAAGAAACGATTAGCAGATTTAAAGAAACGCGAATAAAGTTCATCTACAAGTTCAAGTGAAGACGAGAAGAGCAATTTTTCCACTAGAGAGAGTATAGATAGCATGGATCTCTCTGAGCCAGAAGAAAAGCAAAATCATGATCTACGCAACGATGACTATGCAGTTGTTAAAGTATACAGGTTGTCCGAAATCCGTTTTGAACATAGGAATTTAATGAGTGCGACAAGGAAAACATAAACAAAATGAGTAACAGGACAAAGACAGAACTTAATCATGGCTAGCTAAATTTTTAAACTAAAATTAAGTCAATGAAACAAACAAACACTTATGTCAAATATTTTAGCTGTTGTTAAGAGTATAAAGTGAGATTTAAATATACTATTGTTTACTATTCACATAATTATTTTAATTATTTATACATCACTTTATACTCTTGATGACAGATAAAATATTTGACAGAAAGGTTTTTGTTTCATTGACTTAATTTTAGTTTAAAAATTTAGTTAGCCATGATTACGTTCTATCTTTGTCCTGCTACTTATTTTGTTTATGTCTTCCTTGTCGCACTCATTAATTTCTTATGTTCAAAACTGATTTCGGACAATCTGTATGGAAAAACTCTTTCGTCATTTAGATTATATGTTGTCAGAATTTTGCATAAGGACAACAAAGGCTTTGAAGTCAGATTTTTGAAAAGACATTCACAAACTATGAAATTTTTTGAAACTTCTGAAGATTCATATGTTGCACGCTCTGATGTGGTAAGAAAACTCTCAAAACCAATTGCCAGCAGCTCTGCTCGATACAAGGATATGATAAGCTTTTCAACTGATCTTTCTGATTTAACTAGAATTTTTAGAGTTGAGAAAAGTTTTGTTTTGTAAGAATCATTCTTTGTGACTTAGGTTATATTTTTTAGAATTAAGAAAAAATGTTTTGTAAAAATTAATAAAAACTATTGAACAATGAATTTGAACATTTTTTTTACTTCTGATATTTGCCTTCTCTTTTTACATCTTCTATCTTAGAAAAAGTAAAAAAGCTAACTTCCAATTTTATTTAATTACCTAATGAAAATGCTTCCACAAAATCACCCAGATGCCCCATAAGCTTTATTTTAAACGAGCGTTCTGCACCCAAATTGGGCGCGAAATAATTCATTTAATGCAATTTGTGCAAGAGTGATCCATTTTGTGTGTCGAGTTAATTTTGAGGTTAGCTAAATCCACGAAAAAAAGTCACTTATAAAAATTTCAAAACCCTACTACTGGCTTACTTGTGTCGCCCTGAGTCGATTGACACAAAAATCAGCCAATTCGGCCCACGGGTTCGCTCTCAAAGTGGCATCAAGCAAGCAATCAAGCAAGCAAGCAATGAAAATTATGTCGGATTTATATAGGAAAAAGATGGGGTGCAATAAAAAATATATTTAGTTTTTTATTTTTTATGGTTTAAGATTTTTTGGTCTAACATGTCAGAAAATTGGAACAAGATACCAGAGAGCAAAATAAAATGTATTCTGTTAAAATAGTATAAAAATTAAGGGGTTGTAGATTAAAAAGTGAGTCATCTTAGGACGACTATGTAAAATCATGGCCCAGTTCCCCCAACTCACCCTAGTAATAAACAATATTATCTAAAAACTACATAACTGTATTTCTTTATTTGATTTATCAAATTCTGTTGCAATATTTTTTAAAGAAACCCATACAAGATGGACGTATAGATGGAAATTTTCCCAAAAAGTTTCAATATTACAGTTCAACGAAATGGGACTCCAAATTTACTTAGAAGTTCCCTTGCAAGTGGAAGGTCAAATTATGTACAAAATAGGTACAACTATCTTAACATTGCTAATAATACTAAAGCACTGAAAGGAATGCTTAGTAATGCCCATTACATTAATATGCAAATACAGGACTGTGAGGGCGGTAGGATTTAGACTCCGGCTCCAGGGTGCGTGTCGAGTGAGTTGTGCGCTTGGGCCGTTACGCCGTGATTGGGCATGTATTGTATGCGATTCTCGCAGCGTTATTATAAATATACTATACAATTGTATCCCATTGCAATAGAAATTGAATTAAGGCAGTATAGAATGGCATGGAAGCAGGCAAAGGGAATAGCGAGAAATAGGGAAGAATGGAATGAGAGAAGAATTCATTAAAGGTGCGCAGGACTAGCTACCCTACCTATATGGTCCAGCTTATGAGACACTTACTGGTGCCCTTTGCTCCTTAAAGGAGCCATAAGACAAAGATTGTGAATTGCGCATTACACTAATAACAAACGCGAAATAATAGTGGGCGCAAAAACGAATTTCATAGCCATAATTATGTCTATAAAAATCAACTTTTGCAACACAGTTGCACAAAAAATATAAAATCCATATTTATAATGTTGTTATGGACACAGCTTAAATAGAAGATTTATAATAGTTATTTATTATACAAGCGCTTAAAATGAATGTTTAATGAGCTGTCAGTTCAATAGCGCGAGCGACGAAGAAGCGAACGCATTAATGACTGCGAATCAAACATTCATTTAAACGAGAGTGTAATACAACATTTTATTCAATTTTGCCATATAAACCCTCCAATTTTGAAAATAAAATTACCGAGTTAAGTCATCAAATACATTTGCGAATTTTATGATTATCACGACCCCTGTGGTGCGACCATGGCAACAACGAGGTTTTTTATAAACAAATTGAAAAACAACTATTCTACCGTGCGTCGAAGTGTTTCTGCAAAACGAAATGGATAATTTGTGCAAAGAAATGAATTATGACGTTTTTTTCTGATCCGGAAGACGCTTTAGATGATGACGATGCTATAATGGAACAACTGCTTCCTCGAAAATCGAAGGGTTTGTACAAGAAAGTGTATCAGAAATTTTGCAACTGGCAAATGAAGAAAAAAGCAGATGGAGTTACGGAAAGGGTGATACTAAATTATATTTCAGAGCAATCTAAGACAATCAAACCATCGTCGGTATGGAGTTATTGCTCTATGCTAAAAGCCTACCTGATGACATTTGAGAATATTGACATTGGAAGGTGAGTGGGATATTGTGTATAGAATCGACATAATACCTGTTTATCTATTTTTAATGTAGGTTTCCGAAAGTGAAAGCCCTTCTAAAGCAAAATGCAAGGGACTTTAAGCCCAAGAAGTCGAAAGTTCTTAGCCGCGACGAAATTTTGAGGTTCATTCATACTTCACCGGATGAGAAGTATTTACTTGCAAAGGTTAGCATTATTGATCTCTTTTTCCTTGTAATTGTAAAATTACATTGCAGACTATACTTATTATGGGTATTGCTGGCGGTTGTCGCATTGGAGAACTGGTCAAAATGAAAATTGACGACGTGGACGACAGAGGCAGTGTTCTAGTTGTTACATTACCAGATACGAAGACCAATAAACCCGAACATTTACAATCATCAACGAGACAGCTATAAATGCCCTAGACGTCTATAGAAAGTATATAAAGCTACGACCAGCAAAAGTGGTGCACAGGCAACTTTTATAAATTTTATAAATTATTGCGACGTTTCTGGTTATTTCAGAACCGGAATTATTTACTGGCCATGCCTTCCGGCGTACCTCCGCTTCACTTCTGGTGGATGGTGGCGCGGACATCTTGGAGCTTAAGAGACATGGTGGGTGGTCCTCGAGTACAGTGGCTGAGAATTATATCGTGGATTCTGTAGAAAAGAAGATCCAAACCTGCGAAAAGATTTTCGGAGCAAGCTCTACATCAATCCTGCCCCCTGCTAAATCAAAGATGGAATCGAAATCATCTGCATCTAGTGCAAGTAGTAGAAGAAGCTCTATTTTAACCCTGCCTACTGTTAACCTAACTATTGAACCTAAATCATGTGTTGCCCCTAGTGCAAGTCCAGTTTCAACACCCAGCTATGGAAGTGTGAACTTTGAATGCGGGAGCGTACAAAACTGCAATATTTTTATTGTTTCTCAAACAAGATATTACATAACCTAATGCGATAATAATTTTGATTGTAATTTTATGCAATTTGTAAAAAATATTGTATCTAATAATGTTAAAATAGCAGATTAAAATTTTAATCAACTGCTTATAAAATTTTAATGCGCTGCTTCAATAAACAAAATAAACAACTGCTTTAATGGTGTAATTTGACATAAATAAAGGCAAAACTGAATAAAAAATAAAAATGTGTATTCATTAATAGCCATATTTGATCCAAAACAATTTTACTGTATTAAGGAAGATAATGTTACATCAGATTTTTTATTCCAATCAGCAATATATCACCTATATTTGATCAAGAAGTTACCGGCAGATGAACTAGATTTAGATACAAGTTTTTTGAAGAAACTGCTGATTTTAAATGCAAATCCTGATTTGCTGTGGCGCACATCAATTATTGCATTCCTTGTTTTACCATCTGGCGATTTCCATGTTAACTGATGAATTCGTTTGTGCTTAAAGTGGGTTCTTGCTATTACCATGTTAAGAAATGTTGCGAGTTGGAGCCTTTTTCCATTATTATCACTTTTTTGTGGGGGCTAAATTTCCCTATTGTCGGATAGTAGATAGTTTCTTGTCCAACTTTTGCAGTTAGATCCCCAATGATTATTTTTATGTCATTTGCAGGGAATTTTTGGTATTCTGTTTCTAGTTGGTCATAAAATTTGTTTTTCTCTTCTTCCGCTTTTCTGTTGGCACATATGTGTTTATGATGCTGTAGTTGAAGAATGTGCTTTTGATAAGTACTATACACATTCTATCGCTTTAAAATCCAAAATAGTGTGCTTTATTTCGTTGCTTATCAGAAGTCCTATGTCATTTATGTGTTTTGTATCTTGTCCACTGTATAGGACAACATGGTTTTTTGCATCCAAGATTCCTTTTCCTGTCCAGCACATTTCCTGGATTGCTATAAACAGTCCTCGGTTTAATTCCATGATAATAGGCAGAACTTATTCAGTAATCCACTGGATCGGTACTGTGCCAAATGATCATTCGTTATTGGATACAATTAACGTCGCTTTCCTCTGAATACTGGTATATGAGGTAGAGCAACACACTACACACAACACATATACAAATACGTGACTCGGAAGTAGCACAAAGAGCCTACCTTGAGGTCTAAGTGCGCATGGACTTGGTTCATCTTGGTTGACCGAACAATGGAATTGCCAAGCAATAATCCTTGGTCCAATAGTCAGTAAACCTTAATTTCTTTATTTGAGACCTCAAAAGGGTTAGTGCAAGAAAACAGTACTTTTCTTTTGGGTCTATGTTGGCCCATTTTTCGTCGAGTATGATGTGGCGTTTGGTTATTGTATTAATTCAGGTGGTAGTACAAATTTGTCACAAGAGAAAAATTCTAAACAATCTAAAACTGAAAAATTATCACCTATTTTCGAATCCACAGAACCTAGGTCCACTTTAAAAAAAAAAGGGAGTTGTGGGCAAAAAATTAACAGTTCTTTTTCAATCAAATCGACTGCTCACATTATTTCCAGAATTATTATGTTCATCGTCTTCAGATGTACTAGGACTACTGTCAGGTTCAAAATTTTCATCTTCCATTCAATTTTCCTATAAACATTTATCCAACTCGGCATCACGCCATCGCAGTAAAAGTTACAACCCTATAAGCTCAAAACTGTCTAAAAACATGAATAAAATGTGACTAACTACTCCCATAGTGCCGCATAAATAGTACATCTTTAAATCCTTGCCACCTGCTTTAATAACATTCTATGTTTGAGCCCTAACAACCAATAGTTTGGACGATTACAATTTTTACATAAAAGGCGGCCTTATTATTATTTAATCCTCTTATTGCTTTGTTTAATGTTTAATTATACCTTTATTTTTATGTTTAATAACTATTTCATTCACTATTCAAGCTTGACTTAAAGTCGAACTGTGCAAAAAATGTTATAATAAATAATAAGTATACAAATAGTGTTGACAACTAATAGTTTGGACGGGTGCAAAGAATTGGTGTATAATGAGGAGGCTTTGGAAACAAAAATAAAATACACTTGTTTATGTTTGTTATTGTCAAATGTACGAGTAATATGTTTAGAAATGGCTTGCGGCTAAGCAACAAATGCACAAGTAAGAAATATAATCGTACAACAACATCAAAAAAGCAAATCGATGTGAAAAATAGACATAGAATTAAATATTGCTAAATCTATAATTGGTCAAAAATTCTGGTTGGCGTCGTGTAATATCCGATTGAGACCAAAGGCTTCTTGTGAAAATTTGCAAAAACGAGAGACGAAGTACATTAAGGCAGACGTCGAGAACATATCTCTCACAAAATTAAAGAGACCAAATGGCTTAGTATGGAAAAAGGCGTCTATTACATTGTCTCGTATTTTATCATAAAATAATTATCAATTAATCTCCTCCTTACCTGTACAATAAAATAAAATTTCATACTGACATTCATAATTTAAATTTGAGACATAGAGGTCTTATAGATTTTCCATCACATCGGACTCAATTGTATAAACGTTCATTCTCCTATAATATTGCTAAACTTTATAATAATATCCCTTTTACTTTTAAAACATGTGCTCTACCTATTTTTAAACTTCGACTAAAGGGTTGGTTATTTGAGGGCACTGATTAGACTAGAATTATTAATTTATAAACGGGGCTGCGCGCGCTATTGCGCGGTCCATTCTATTCAATTTACCACCATTTTTAGGCTTATTACGTTGGGCCATTCCAAGGGGGTTCACTGGGCTGGCCCCTCTCCAAGGGGCCCTAGGTGGTCCGTCCCTCTCCAAGGGGGCCTTTGCGGCTCCAGGGGTTTCGCCCTTCTCTAAAGGGCCCTCGAAGCTCCAGGGGTTTCGCCCCTCTCTAAGGGGGCCCTCGGGACTTCGCCCCTCTCCATGGGGGCCCTTGGACTCCGCCCCTCTCCAAGGGGGCCCTCGTGACTCGGCCCCTCTCCAAGGGGGCGCTCGGGGCTTCGCCCCTCTCCAAGGGGGCTCTTGGCGCTCGGCACCTCTCCAAGGGGGCCCCGGGACTTCACCCTTCTCCAAGGGAGCCATCGGGGCTCCGCCCCTCTCCAAGGGGCCCTTGGGACTCCGCTTCTATTCAAGGGGGCCCTCGGGACTTCGCCCTCTCCAAGGGGGCCCTTGGGACTCCGCCTCTCTCAAAGGAGGCCCTTGGGACTCCGCCCCTCTCCAAGGGGGCCCTCGGGACTCGACCCCTGTCCAAGGGGGCGCTCGGGGCTTCGCCCTTCTCCAAGGGGGCCCTTGGCGCTCGGCACCTCTCCAAGGGGGCCCCGGGACTTTGCCCTACTCCAAGTAAGCCATCGGGGCTCCGCCCCTCTCCAAGGGGCCTTTGGGACTCCGCTTCTCTTCAAGGGGGCCTTCGGGACTTTGCCCCTATCCAAGGGGGCCCTCGGGACTTCGCCCCTCTCCAAGGGGGCCCTTGGGACTCCGCCCCTCTCCAAGGGGGCCCTTGGCGCTTGGCACCTCTCCAAGGGGGCCCCCGGGACTTCGCCCTACTCCAAGGGAGCCATCGGGGCTCCGCCCCTCTCCAAGGGGCCTTTAGGACTTCGCTTCTCTTCAAGGGGGCCTTCGGGACTTCGCCTCTCTCCAAGGGGGCCCTCGAGACTTCGCCCCTCTCCAAGGGG
This sequence comes from Agriotes lineatus, assembly GCA_940337035.1. Classification (NCBI taxonomy): domain Eukaryota; kingdom Metazoa; phylum Arthropoda; class Insecta; order Coleoptera; family Elateridae; genus Agriotes; species Agriotes lineatus. The sequence continues at coordinate 134,385 of CALNHX010001420.1, forward strand.
GCTCGTGGGACTCCGCCCCTCTCCAAGGGGGCCCTTGGCGCTCGGCACCTCTCCAAGTGGGCCCCGGGACTTCGCCCTACTCCAAGGGAGCCATCGGGGCTCCGCCCCTCTCCAAGGGGCCTTTGGGACTCCGCTTCTCTTCAAGGGGGCCTTCGGGACTTCGCCCCTCTCCAAGGGAGCCATCGGGGCTCCGTTTCTCTCCAAGGGGCCCTGGGGGCTTCGCCCGGTCGCGAAATCGAGGCGACGGTGAAATGCATGTAAACGCAAATGGGGGACATCGCGTCTGCAATTGTCGTGACACACACGTTTGGATCGTTCTCCTTTATTTATATGATATATCATTTTATTTACCATTATTTTAAGGCATATTTTTATTATTTTTATTATTTGTATTTGTAATTCTTCGTGGGTGACTGGGTATTGCAGGTATTGCGCATTGCAGCTATATTGTATGGTTGGCTAGTTTCGTTTTTTTTGTAAATTTTGAAATTTGTATTATGTTGTTATTTTTGGTTCATATGCTTGGTGATTTGTCATTGTTTTTCATTTGTTCATATTTTGATTTTTTTTCTTACTGCGGTGGTAAGGAAGAGCAGGGATCCCCTTAGTAGGGTTCATCTGATTGCCATCGCTTTTCCATTCTATTCTATTAGTTAATGTCAATACAAAAAAAAAAATGTAAATTAGTTTGGAAATAAACACTATTATTATTATTATTATTATTATTATTATTATTAGATTACTGCTCGATGGAATGCCGAATCAGGACAAAATGTATCGAGGGAATGTTGTCGCAAATGGATACATAAATCTGGATTAAAGTTTTATAAGGTAGGACCGCACATTTTACACCCGTATTCATAGTCGTTCGCCAGCGGATCGCCGGAGTTTCGTTATGAATAGTATGTTGGCGGCACTGTATGTCTATGTCAAATTCGAGGTTAGCAGGTTAGATTTTGTGTCACTTTCTGTCAAAACTGACAGAAAAGCTAACCTGATAACCTCGAATTTGACATAGACGTACAGTGCCGCCAACATACTATTCATAACAAAACTCTGGCGAGTCGCCGGCGATCCGCTGGCGAACGACTATGAATACGGGCGTTAGTGTTTTAATTAAGACAACTAAACATTCCATTTGTATATAATAAATTAGGCTAAAGAAAAACCACTACTGACCGAAAAATGAAAGAGAAATAGACTAATGAAGCGAGACGTTTTTGGACTCATGAAGACTGGTCCAGAATAATATTTAGCGATGCATCAAAATTTGATGTCTGCATTGGGGACCATAGAAGACGAATTATTAGGAGTAAATCAGAAGCTTTTCATAATGACTGCATTAAAAGGACTGAAGTTTCCAAAGGGATTATGATTTGGGGCTGCATGTCAGCTAACGGACTGGGAAATTTTGAAGTGATTGATGGCACTGTGAATGCTGCAAAGTATCAAAAAATACTGGAAAATAGCCTTTTACCAAGTATTTATAAATTACACCCATTAGGAAACTTCATTTTCCAGCAGCCTGTCAACTGCCAAAACAAGTCAAAATTGGTTTGAAAATCATAACATCGAAGTATTACCATGGCCATCTAACGGCCCCGATTTAAATATTATCCAAAATGTTTGGCACAAGATGAAGCAATACTTAAGAAATCATCCACAACGAACTGTCCCTGAACTAAAAGAAAAAATTAAGGACATATGGAGTTCATTTACCGTAGACCAATGCTCATGACGATGCCAGAAAGAATTAAATCCGTAATAAAAGCAAAAGATGACGTTACGACTTATTAATTTATTAAATAACCAACTCCGTCCGCACATCTTGAACTTGAACTTGAATTTAGCGTTTTTGTAATTGTAATTTCTATAAAAATTAAATTTTAATCACTAGGTTGTTAAAGATATTATTATATTTATGTACCTTAAGACTAAAGAATGCAACGATGGGTGTTCAAACTATGTTTGATCATGGGTTTTAAGTAAATAGTGTGAAAGTAACTGTAATCAAGTAAACACAATAGTTCACGCAATTAGTCCACAAAAACTGCATAACTTGCGCCAGATAAGATATGTGTCAAGTTTCTGTGTCTTGATAACAATTAAATGTAAGCGACACATGCAATCGAGTGACAGTTCCGTATTTACAAACAGACGCTGCAGTTTTACAAGTGTAGTGTATCGTATGTCAAAAGCACAACCGGTGCAAGTTTGCGAGGCTACTAGGTCAAGACAACAACTCAAGCGTTTAGAATTACGTTAGTTAAAACATATATGATTCTAATTTTAATAATAGATCGTAAACACGGCATACATTTACTGTATATATAGCTCTGTGATATGTTTTAGAATCCAATATACTTTTAACCATGATTGTGTATTTATTGATGGGGACGAACACAGGCTTCAAATGTTTGTAAAGAGTTGGCATGGCCTGGCCTTCTCTCCCTATCTCTTATAACAACGAAATAAACTCCATCTCCTGTCAAACAACTAAACTGGTTTTACAACAAACATAAAAGGTGCTAAGTTCCAATTAATTTTGGCCACATCTTCTACAATGGGTATAATTAATAGTAAGTATACTTTTTATAAAAAAATGTGCCCGTCCAAACTTTTTTTTTTGTGGTCAGAACAGATGTATATGAACGCAAATGCAATGGCAAACTCGCCTGTTTCCCGTAGCAAATGTATTAAAAAGCCTGGCATTATAATATGTCTCCCACGTATTTGGCAGTTAGCGATTTGCGAAAAATATTCCGGCTCCCGTAACGAAAGGGTTAAATGCTCAAATTGATTTCTTTTGTTAATAGCAGATTGTTCGTTGCTTGCTTTTAGTAATTGCGCCCCTGAACAAACCTTTACACATCATGTAACATTATCAATAAATTCTAATGAGAATAGCAGACAATCTGGTCTGATAGCCTCTATTTGCTAATATTATTTGGTCATAGCGAAGTTCAACGTTGGAATTTGAACGATACGATTATTAATTTTTATATGAAATTGTTTGACAAGGCCTTATTGATAGCATCATTTGCGAAACAAACTAATCTGTGCTGTTGTTGGAGCATTAATTGCGATTCCTCATTTGGACCCTCAAATACTTTCAAACTTTTATTAGCAGGGTCCTGTGTGCTGTTCATACACTTAACTTTTTGTGCTTGTTGATGTATAAATAATTCTTCCTTCTGGGTCTGTTTTGCATACACAGGCTTAGCTTGAATTTTAATTCACTGATCAATGCATACGTTGTTTATTTAACTAGGACGGTAACTTTGTGATATTATGTCATTGTAAAGAAAATGAATTATTGTTTGTTACTAACCGATGTTACTTCCATCCCTTCTTTGGGTGTTCGTTATTTTTGGTTTGTACAAATTTTTATATACACATTTTTAAATTTAAAAAAATTACATGTTTTTATGACTCCACAGCTGTAAAAGAATTTATCTTCATTGGTGTTGTTATAGACTATTAACCAAATTAATTTTAGTATTGTTAACAGCTTCATTACCGCACTCTTTTTATATAAAAAAATACATTGAACTAGAATTTATTGATGAAGATAAAATATTGAACAATACACGTTTGCTTATGGCACTTAACGAGGCTCGATTGATTGCTGCAGAACTCGTTTCGTTAAGATGCTTATAATCAAACTTGTATTGTTAATAATATCTATTATCAAACAAAATTACCCAAAAAATTATTTTCATCGTGGTTAATATCGTTCCATGCAATGTCTGCAGCACAAGTCGAATATTCAGTTTTGGGATGTGTGGGTATACACATTTACAATTCATTTGAAGTTGTGCCATAAATAAATATTTGGTATAAATCCAACAAGTGCCTGCTCTGTAGCATCGGCCATGCAAATGCCACTTTGATCTTTAGTTAAAGTAACCATTGTCATTCCCCTATATTTCGCATGCCATCAGCCGTTGTATACAGCTTCCTTACTCTTAATTATTTTGGAAAATATGATAAATGTATTCAGAAAAACAAATTATTTTGTAAATGTAAAATATTTATATACTGGGCCTAGACTATGCTCATTAACATACACTTTATTTAAAACGACGAGAGAAATTAAAAACAAAAGTGACTAAGTACCTAAAATAGAAAAAAAGTAAGTACTATTAGAAATATGTAAAAACAGGTAAAACTCTTCTTTTTAAACAAAGGTCAGTCAACTGTGGGGGAGTTGCGACCTTGCCATCAGAAAGTAGCCTTTATAAAAAACAGCAATTTGAAATGAACCAGTTAGAATACGCATGGCCATCTGAGAATTAGAAATAAACTTGGTTCAATAGTAAGTCTGTAGGTAGATTAAGTGTTTGGGCACCTGCATTCATGTCGCATTTGACCTACATTCCTAGGCCAATAATTTTTGATTTCTTGGCATTCCTCTAACGAGATTTAGTTAGATCATTTAGTTTTTTATCTTCGACAAGATAGCAATGGAAATGAAAGTGTTTGTGCCGGTTGTACTTGCAACTGTTTGTAAGTTGTTTTTATATTTTTTTAAAAGGAAGATTCATTTATTTTGTAATTTATTTATTGAAAATTATAGTATTAAATATATGACTTAGGATACAATTATTACAATGAGTCCCATTATTTTTAAAAATATTTAGTGTTTAAAAACAAATCTTTTAAATAATATAAAAATGATGATTAGAGTAAGTGTGGAGGCATTTAATAACAATTGTAAAATTCAGATTTCACCATTACGTAGTTCATTTAATTTTTAAATTAAGTAAATAATGATAACAAAATGCACTAAATATAAAGCTTTTAAAAATTGTTAATTTACTTTAAGTTATAAGTGACGTCTAAGTTGTAATATGTGTAATGATATTTAAGTATAAATTTAAATGTTATTTAGTATAATATATTAAAGTTTTGTAATTTTAAGTTACAAAATTTATGTGTGAAGGCCATATATCAAAATGTTATTAGATCACGCAAAAATAGTTAATTATTTAACGACTAAATAATATAAAAAAACCATAGCCAATATGTGCATCTCAGGTAATTTTTAATCCAATTTTTTTGTATAATTGTCTAAAAATTTGTACAAAAAAATAAGGTTAAATATTTGCAGTGACCTTAAACTAATCATGAAAACAACTGAGAGATTTACGAGTTTGAAAGTACACGTCCTTCTAGCTCTAATAGGTAACACTCCAGAGAATAGCAGTTGTATTTTATTGACCAGTAGGCAGTGCTCTAGATACGTATCTCCATCAATCTTATCAAACCGTCAACATATGTTCTGACTGATTTTGTGATAATGCAACATTTTATTCTAGCATTTTTTCCAATGTCATGGTAAATATTTTATTTGAATCATTATAATGCGCATAATTTCTCTCTAATTATCATAATATTGTTAGAATCTAAATTTTTATGTTAACACCATTGTAATTCAGATTAGTTTTTCAGAACGTCCGATTCATATAGCATTACAGTTCAAGTGCTTTAATAAATTCAAACAATTAGGTACATGTTCATTTTGAAAAAAATATGTAAGAATTTGACCATGTATTTTGGATTATGCTACACGAAAACTTACTAATAAAAAAAATAATTTTAAAGTTTCTGTTGGCATTCTATTATTCCGGAACTGAATTTTTCAAGGCAACTAAATGCTATTTATTTTACATTTACTCCAATGAATGGAAGAGAATGTATAAAAACCATAATTCTTTTACTTAAAGGTCATCTATCTCAATATAAAATTATAATTAGAATTTTATGCCATATTTTGCATCAACTTACTGATATTCTTTGAAATTTTTTTAATGTAAAATATTTAATAGGTCACATACTGAATGATAGAAACTGTTTTTATGTAATTTTTTTAATAAATGCTATAAAAATGCATGTCAAATTTATGATCTGTTGAATATTTGCACAAAGTGTTCCAGAAATGACAATAAAACGACAGGTAGCCATGTAGTCTGATTAATTGGAAGTGAAAAATCTGGTGTGATACACTCACACAACTTCCTTTTACAGTGATCTTATAATTAGTCAAAAATTTCATTTTGAATTTTTAACCATTTGTTAAAAATTTTCAAAAATTACAAATTCTACAAAAACGGTACAAAATCGAGTGTTAGTTGAAGAGACAAATTTTCTCTAGAATTTTAAAGTGAATTCAAAAATGTAATAATATACCGGGTGTTTTATTTAAAATAGGAGTTAATAAAAAAAATAGAAAAAAAAACAAAAGAAACCCACTTTAGAAGTATTCAACTGGAAAATCACCTATCTCACATCAATACACATTAAAAATGTAAGAAAAATTTAAAGTTAAAAAAAAAATCGTTAGAGCCGTTTTTGAAAAAATCGAAAAAAACTGAAAAATCACAAGAGTAAACACCTACTTCCGGTTATGCGATTTTCTTCAAAAGCTTGCTGTCTCATCTACATAGTACACAAAACTTATATATGAAGTTTCAATGCCGTACCTCTTTTCGTTTTTGAGATATTCTGTTCACAGACAGACACACAGACAGACACACAGCCCAATGAAAAAAAATATGTTTTTTGGGATCAGGGGACTCTAAAACGTGAAGATCTGTTGAAAACTCAATTTCGAATTTTTGGGGTGAATCCAATACTTCCTTTATAGTAAAAGGAAGTAAAAATTGTTTACCCACACAAATTAAAAGAAAAAATTAAATTTTAATGTTATGCAATAATTAATATAAGGGCTATGCAACCAGTATAATAACTCAAATAGGAAAGCATTATTGCTTGATTAACCCATCCATGACAATGCGGGGTATTTCAGCTATCCCAGGAGCAAATTTTTATACTTTTTTAAAATTTTTCGTGTTGGGTTTCAAGTTACCTCGCATGGACTGTTTTGCTACACCGACTTGCATTTCGTGAACAAGTTGAATCTTGCAAAACATGTGTTTATTTTATTGTCTAAATGGTTCAGCCATACGTGATCAAATTACATGTCGTGAACAGGTCGAATCTTGCATAAAGTGCAAATTCTCTAGTAATGCGGTGACGCACATATAGTCGTTTTGGAACTACACGAAGACTAGATTTATATTGGCAGCACATTAGTTTTTAATTTTAAACGTTCGAAGTTTTCATTTCGCATGGAGGGAAATTTAAAATTTATTAATACAGATAAAAACCATTGTAATTTCCGATAGCGACTTATGTCAGTCAAAATAAAGCTTACTGTAAGTCAACGTGATTGACGATTAATAAGTAATATAACGAAAGCTGATAAAGTAAAAGCAGCCGCTAGAAGCTGTTTTGAAGAATTTAAAAACGTGTGCAAAAGATAAGTAATTTCAAATTATTTGAAAAAGTTGAAAAAATATGTTCTGTAATTAGGCTTATACACTATTATTGTTAACATCTCTGACTAGTTTTTAGATTTCGATCAGTACTGTTTATAAATATATAAAATCTAATTTTCCAACTGTAGAAAAACTTTCAACAGAGCCAAGAGATGACTACTTGGATAATGAATTTTTGAAATTTCAACTGGGTTTAAAAATGTGCAAATACCATGAAAAAAACAAGCGCTTTACTCTTCATAATTTATTCGATCATAGTAGATTGAATTTGGAACACACAGCGTGCTACACAAAACTTTACAAAGTAATGAAATTGATAGGGTACATATTACATATATCAAAAACTGATTCCAAAAATACATTATTGATTCAAAATTTCTATTGACAAGCAAACTCAACATTCTTAAAAAAATATTTGAAATATGCTGAAGACGAGAAAGAAATGACTTTTGTTTGAAAAGATAAAGAGGCTGACCTGCGGTTAATTAATTAAAATAATCAATAGCAGTGAAAAATCGCAGATTAACCCCCTTAAAGTTCGTACTACACGAAAGCTCTAAAAATCTTCACTTACCGCGATGGCCGAGCTAACTCAATTCGGCGATATGCTCGTGGGTTCAAACCACCAGCTGTGTACCCTGCAAAGTCTTCAAAAGAAAGAATATGGGCGCCAGAAATCAGATGATTTTGAATAATTTAAATAAACTACAAATGACTAGCGTTTATTTAATAACTAATGAATAATCTGTAGTACGGTAATTCAATAATAAATAATCAAAACAATTTGATCACAAATAATGTCATGGTAGAGCTGTGCAAGTTAAATGAAGGTTGCAACATGCACCAAGAAACCCCTTTTTGGGTTATTCAATTAAATGTAACCACAAATAAATCGAGTGGTATGCATACTGCTGTCATTTAAAAAAAACCTTTCTGTTCAGGCTATTGAAAGCAAAAATCGTGAATGCTCCTTTTACAAAGGTTCAATTACACACATAAATTGTAGCTTTAAATATTGATCGTAATTAAATATACGCATTAAGCTTCAAGTATTAAAATAGATTGACTGTATGAGATTAAACTTTATATGTTAATAACAACGAAAAGTACAAATTTAAACTGCCCGAATCTGCTTACAAGCAGGAAGACCGTCCACTTTTAAAGTAGTATGATATAACACCAAGAATCACTAACCTCTGACGCCCAACGCTGCTGTTAACCAAAGGCTGGCCAGGAGTTGCTATACCCGGGGGAGAAAGCGCCAGGGATGCGTCCGTAATTGCAGAAAAGCCATTCACCAGCAGCAGGAGCTAGGTAGGACGTTAGCAGGTGTTGAAAATTAAATCGGACGGCAAACTTACTTCCAAGATTAAATTCTCGGGTAAAACTGTCGATTAAGAGCTAAAGAAATGCAATTAATAGGAGAATAACAAACAGAAAAACGCCATCGTACCTGATTATAGTCAGCCCTTCAAAATTAAAACGGGACCTTTTTAGAAGCAAGATACTTCGTCGAGGTGCAGGAAAAGAATCCTCGCGCATTCGGCCAACTAACAAAGACAGCTGAACGATGCGACCTCGCGATAAGCCAACGAATGTTTTAGGGGCTTTCCAGAATCGGTACGAAAAGAGTGCACTGGTAAATTAAAATATTTCGAAACACAATTGATTATTATGCGACGACAATATACAGGCTGGTCCTGAAATAATTGGTATGTGGAGAAAACATTTGAGCGAAGCCGAAAAATGGTTTCATGTTTACCTAGATTGAAATCAGAAGGTAAGCGATTCATAGTGCTTCATGCAGGCAATTGTGATGGTTTCCTACCTGGGTGTGACCTTTTAGACTCAAAAATTGAACATCGTGAAGACCACCAAGAATACGAGTAGCAACATTTTCAAAAGTGGGTAGAATATCAGTTGGTGCCTGCTCTAACTAGCATTGGAGGTAAATGTGTTAACGTTATGCATAATGATCCTTATCACTCAGTGTTGTTAGAGAAGACACCAAAGATTCATTCCAATAATAAACTCTACAGGTCTGGCTGTATAAAAACAAAATTAATTTTAATGGAAACTATAAGAAAACCTACTTTGGAATCTAGTTAAAATCGGCCTAAATAATTGCGATAAAAAATATGAAATTGACGAGTTTCTAAAGCAAAACAACATCAACGTTCTAAGGCTTCCTAACTACCATTCTATTTACAACCGCATTGAACTTATATGGCTATTCTGTAAAAACAATATGTAAGTTAATAATATCAGCCCCAAATTAAAAAGAAAAAAAGTCAAGAGAGGTTTGGGAGGAAGTCTTGAGCAAATGTGATGCTGATAAGTGAAGAAACTGCACTAGGCACTTTAAATTCCTTATCAAATATGTAGGACAACATTGTGTGGTTTCACGTTCCTCCTGTGGTAATTTCATTAGCAGGGTTGTCCGATTCTAATGAAGATTTGCATTTGGAATTATCAAATTGACCCCTTCAGCTTTAAAAAACAAACCTAACAGAACATTGACCAGCAGAAGCACAACACAATGTTGAAAAATGTGCAAAGTTTCAGTTTGTCGATGGTTTTGCATTAATTATTAAGTACTTTCTAGCATTATATTGATATTTTGTAAACATTTGTTACAACGTCCGTTTCGTTATTCTGAAATAAAAATCTGTTAACACTAGGTAGGTACAATTTAGTTTGACTAAGATATGTAACTGGCACTTATGTAGTTCTAATTACAATATTACAAAAATATATCACACGATACACGAATTTCAACTATAGTAATTTGTATACCAAGGCACTGAAGTTTAGCTTTTTATCACGAATGTGGTAACCACATGAGGGATAAAAAAGGAACTGCAGTGCCGAGGGGTACATTATATTTTTTTAAATCGAGAAATCGCAAAATTACAACATTTTCATCAACTTTTGTAGGTTATGTTGACGTTTACCTATCGCTCCGTCCCCCACAAAAAATCGTAAAAAACAATGGATTACTTCACCGCCGATTTCTCGTATTTTAATGATTTCGATACTCTTTACTGCTGATTAAAAAAAAAAGTTGATACTTCTATAAATCTGTGACATAACCTACAATTATTTAATGCTTTGAGCGCTGTATGACATTTCAATGTGAAACTAAATTTCTAACTAGATTCCAGTAATGGCAACCGAAGCACAAGAAACTCATTTAGGTATATTATAAAACTACTAGTGTCTCGCCTAGTTTCAAAACAACTATACCCCTACTTTAGACAAATACCCACAAAGGTAGTAGTACTGGTTTGTGGCCATTACCTATGAAAGGATGCATCAGAGCAGAAAATTGGATAAGAATGAGAAGATAAATAAAATTTCTAATAAGAACAGTCCTATGCACTTTTGCCGTACGAGCCATAAGCCATTTGTAATCTGCTCAAGAAGTGGGGGTTGAGCTTAACTGGAAAAGGACTAAAATGCATTGCACCGGCGAACAAGATTTTTAATCAAGGAATTTCCATTCCCTCTATGTATTTTTATAGAAAAACTACCCATTTTTTGTGTGGTACGCTCAATCTCACCCCCCGCACTCATAGTGCAGATTTATGGTTCGTACGGCAAAAGTGCATAGAACCTTTCTTATTAGTAATTTTATTTCCATTTTTTCATCCCTATTCAATTTTCGTAGTTAATGACTAAAAACCAGCACTACTAACCGTCTTGAGGGTATTTTCTTGAGAATAAGGCACAGTATAAGATATTAAGGTGAATTGGTTTAATGCGATTTTGAAGATTTGGCTAAGTTTTGTCCTAGTTCTCACATGGTTCGATCAGTTGGCGAATGTAACCAAGGCAAACGTCGTTGGGACATTTAATTAATGTTTTGCATATTTTAATAAGAATGGTCTCACGTTGTAACTTATGGGGAAAAAAGTATTTGTTTTTAAAGTACCATCAAATACTGAAATTCAATGAATCGGAACGAATACACCTAAAAACTTTTTTTTTGTGTTAAACTGGTAAACCCAGACAAAATGAAAGCAACTTCTTCTCTTTAATATTGTGATGAAACCAATATGGAGCAACGACATCCAGTTGTGGAGTAGGTACTTCATCACTATCAAATAATAATCTTGGAACGATGCCAATGTAAGACACTTCGAATGATAACCATTGCACTCTACTATGTTCCAAACAGAGAAATCCACAAAGATCTGAAAATGATGTTAGCGAAAAAAGAGGCAGTTAAGTGCAGTGTGAAATATCTTCAGAGATTAGAAATACATCCCAATCCATTAGCATTAAATATACTCGATAACAGTGAGCACCCTCAAATGGTGAAGGTCGTTAGAACTTCCTTTATGTTTTCAACATGACTAAAATAGTTAAGTTATTTTGTACCTATTGCTAATAAACTGCATAAGTGAAATTGGGAGTGGCGCCAAAACAGTGACTACTTTTACATGTTATTGTCAAAGTGCTGTACTAAAGTTTTGTAATGATTTGATTAGGGTATTGTTGAAATTGTAGCCAATTGAAAATAAATTACCTGTAAAAAAATTCAAGATTTTTGATATCCCCGTTCTCTTTACGATGCAAATCCATTTTGAAAGGCTCAAACACTGATGATTTGCAAATAATAACTAGTCATATTTTATTACATGATAATAATAATTTGTCACTTCACATGTATTTGTGCAACGCCATTGTTTACGTTTGCCTTTGCAACACTTTTTCACTTAGTGAAATATTTATAAATTAGGAGAAACTTTTGCCATCTCTCAAGGAAGGGTCGATCCACGTATATGTTACACCATGGACTAGAAGTATGTGTGTCACCGCTTGGTTAGGGAATTTTTTAATATTCATTCCCAATGCCATCAAGAATATGAATATCAAAAAAGAAAAACTTGACTAATTTTTTCTAGAAAAAATTCAATTTTATTGCACTAATAGAATTTTTAAAAAGATGATAGAGACAAAGAATAATATAAGTTTAGCAAAAATGAAGGAAGTGATGTAGAAGATCATGGAGAAGAATAAATCATAGTCCTAACAAAGTTGAAGCCGCAGACGACGATGAAAGTGGAGAGCTGCAAGTCCATGATACTCATTTCACCCTACAAAACATGACTGGGAAGTCTAGAATTTCATGTACAACATGTGGAAAAACAATCTGCAATTTCCATAAGACACAAAGAAAAAATATTTTTGTCTTGAATGCGAAAAGTTAACAGGTTTATTAAATGAAATAAATGACTGAAAGTTTAGAAATCACATAAACTTGGACTTTTATAGAAAGGAAATCTGTGCTTTTAACACGTTTCAATTGTTGCTTTAATAAGAATGTATTAATTGACAAATTACTACATTTTTTATATAATTTGCGATACTGATGCCCCAATTTCTGGCAGCGAAGACGGTTAGGTATGGATTGTCCAGTAAATTTAATTTTCGTGTCATTCCAATATGAAATCGATTAAAGTATGCAGGGATATTAAAAAAAAATCCGGAAAAAATTCAAGCACTTAGGATATTATGTAACACACGACTTCCAGGATTGGACTGTGTCATTACTGAGGTCGAAGAACTCAACGTTTCGCCCATTTTCGTAAGGGGTTTCATCAGGAAAAAAGCAAAAGAGCACGGTAACTCAACGTATAAACACCATGCCAGAGGCAAAAGGCAAGACAAAAGATAGAACAGTACAGTAAGTCAAAGTGTAAACTTCTGAAGAAGAGTTTTGCTTCTGGCGTGGTTTACACATTGAGTTACCATGCTCTTTTGCTTTTTCTCCTGATGAAGCCCCTTACGGAAGTAGGCGGAATTATTATTATTATTATTTAACAACTAATAAGACCAAAGCCAAAGGCTCGTGATGCTCAAAATTACATGAGGAAACTTAATTACTATGGATAAACACTAAATTAATATATTTTACATAACGTGCACACGAAAGAAGGTAATACATATAAGAAAACAAATTTACGGATTTACTACATGTACAACACTGTCCAAACGGTTTTTACAATTATTAATTGATGTAGCCGATACAACTGAATTATTCAAGGAATTCCACTGCTCAAACACTCGATTTGTTAGGAAGAATTCTGACACACCGATGGAATTTTTCACGTTGTAATTTATATACGTGGCAATGAAGACGAGGATCTCTGTTCAAATCATAAAAGCTTGGTAAAATATGAGACAAATCACCCACCATTATACGGTACGTTAAAATGAGATCACCACGTTTACGTCGATCTTCAAGGGTCGTTAGATTTAAGGCGTTCCGTCGATCTTCATAAGAAAGTCTCTTTTGCTGTGGTGAAAGACGAGTGGCTCGACGTTGAACTGATTCAAGAAGTTGGATATCTCTTCATAGCCACGGAGACCACACTGATATACTAAATTCAAGATGTGGACGAATATAGGTAGTGTAAAGTTTGAGTAGTATGGGAACAGACATCGAGTGAAAAGCTTTGGATATGAGAAATAACATCTTATTTGCCTTTTTAACCACACTTAAAACTTGAGGAGACCAAGATAAGTCACTTGCAATTATTACACCTAAGTCACTTTGTTGGTCCACTGCTACTAGGTCTTCACCAATAACTTCATAAGAATATTTAGGGTTGTTATATCCAATATGTAGAACGCTACTCTTGGAGGTGTTGATAGGTAACAACCAGATGTCACACCATTGTTGTATTCTTGAGAGGTCCTCCTTTATAGTGTCGTAATGGAGAAGCGGGTTGTTAAACAGTTTTAGATCGTCTGCATAAAAAAGGCAGTTCGATTTAATAAGTTTACAAAGATCCGAGATAAATATAATAAATAGAATAGGGCCCAATATGGATCCTTGTGGAACTCCTCGTAATTGGAGAATGACTCTCCCACTCCGACACGAAAAGAGCTATGTAGCAGGAACGCACTAATCCATTTTAGGAGTTTGCCTCGAATACCATGTTCCAATTTGTGCAAAAGGTACTGTATGTGCACTTTATCAAAAGCTTGGCAGAAATCAATATAGATAACATCTAAAGGCACCCCTAGATCTAAAGCACGACTCCACAAATTTGTGGCCGTTAGTAAATTAGAATGTTGAGTTCTTCGACCACAATAATGACAAGGTCTAATCCCGGAAGTCGTTTGTTATGTAATGACAATGGCCATAAAAGCCACCGAAATCACTTACAATACTATATGTAAAAATATGGAATTTAATGTGTTGTCTATTCATTTTTAAATACCGATGGGGCCACAATTATACAGTGCCTTCCAATTAAAACGAGCCACCCCATTATTAAAAGCCAACTTGTGTAAAGATTATGGGAGTTCTAGTTGTTACCGGTTTTATTTTAGTTTTTTCTCTTGCGAAAAAGGTGTTCCACTCGCAAGTGAGAAGGTGTGAGCCCATAACATTATTTTTTTGCGGGTTGCCATTTTTAGGGTGAATTTTCTCGGAAACTAGTGAACCAATTTTGAAAAACTAAAAAGCATTCAAGAAAGAATTTGATACCCTTTAAGATGAGGTATTACTCGACCCCCTTTCCTACTTTAACTTTTTGACGTTTGTGTTGGTGGGGGTGGCTCGTTTTAATTGGAATGCACTGTATATAACAACAATGAGATAACATGAACAAGAAAATAACAGGTAATGCTTGAGTAAGAAAGAGATAAACATAGTAGTAAATATTCGAGTCGGCATGATGCTTATTTTAATTATGACATAAAGCAGCTAAACATGTCTACTAAAATAATTTTTTCGACGAATGACGTCGAATGTAGATTTTTCTCACTGTCATTTGACAACAGAAAGTTGACATTTGCCGCTGAATGTGCATTTTCATCACTTTGTCGCTCGCCGAGCGTTTTGGGTTTCCGCGTGAGCAAAATAGGTAGCCACGTGTGAATGTTTCCTTGAAAACGCCCGTCATTTGTTGAAATAATCGCATCACCTGTCATAGACTGTGCGAGTAATGTTAACTTGATTGTCAATTAATTTTTGCAATAAAATGAAATTTGATATTTTCCTTTAATAATATGTTCAGTCGTCTAAAAAATAGTATGTACGTTTCGAGCTAAAAGTGCGCTTGCCGCTTTTGCATGATTGTTGGTTTTGGCTTCGCCCCAACCAGCAATATTTTCAGCTCTTAACATACAATATACTATTATCGTATGGTCATGTCTTTCTTACTCCAGCATTCTAATTTGTTGTTTATATTATCTTATTGCTGTTATATATAATTATGGCCCCTTCCGTTTATTCATGATAACAGTAATTCAAATATTCTCAATGGTACAATAATATTCACATACATTTTAAATTACAGACTTGACTGTTGTTTGTGTATTGCTTTAAAACCATTCTTCGCGTTAACATGCGTTAAAAGAAAAAAGTTATCGAGAGGGATTTGATTGTCGGTGATTATTGATTGTTGTCAGTTGTCAAAGTGAGGTTATATATACAGTGTGTCCTAGATCGAGTGCGATTGCATGGGTAACTTTCTTATTATTGAAGATAGATTTGGTTAAATGGACAATGTTTTGCAGTTTCGTATGCTGATTTAAATTCTGCTTGAAAAAATTCAAAATGTCGAACCAGTCAAAATTTATTAAAAAAAAATTAAAAACTGTCATTTTCTTCTTCGCTAATCCTTATGCCCTTTCAGGCGTCGGATGTGGGTTCCTTGTCCTGTATCCATTTCCTCCATTCTTTCCTGTCTCTTGCTAGGATTTTCATTTCCTCTACCGTCTTTCCTCTATCCATTCCAAATTCTCGGATTTGGTCCATCCATTTTCTTCTTGGTCTTCCACTTTGCCTCTTCCTTGGTTTTCCCATCTCCATTATTTTTCTTGTAATTCTGTCCGGTTGCATTCTTACTATCGAGAGATCCAAAAAAAACTGTTCCTCAGCGGGCTGTGGAAATTCAACGTATGAATAATATGTTGGTGACACTGTACATCAATGTCAAATTCGAGGTTAGCAGGTTAGGATTTGCGTCATTTTGTGTCAAAACTGATGGAAAACCTAACCTGATAACCTCGAATTTGACATTGACATACAGTGTTACCAACATATTATTCATAGGTTGAATTTCCACAGCCCGCTGAGGAACAGTTTTTTTTGGATCTCTCGATATATGCGCATACCAGTACAGTTGTTTCGCTTTTATTTTTTCCATTATTGGCTGTTGTTCTGTTATTTCTCTGATCATGTCGTTTCTTACCCTGTCCCATTTAGTTTTTCCAGCAATTTTTCTAAGGTGTTTCATTTCTATAGCATTTACTTTGCTTTCGTCTTTTTTTCTTAAAGTCCAGTTTTCACAAGCTTTTACTGGTATTTTTTATTCAATCATAAGTTATCTTACATTGTTGAAAATAATAATAATAATAATAATAATAATTTATTGAGCATTTTTACAGTGGATCATACAAGCAATTCCACTGCACTCAACACACAGAAGACTGCATAAGTGCAATAAGCACTTGTCCGCAATCTGGAGATTGTACATTATAAGTGACTAGTCTAGGTTAAGTGCTGGCACTGCATGGATTGACCGACCTTACTAGCTTATCAGGAGAGCCAACAGTTCCCTCGGGATGTTTTTCACCACCTCCTGAATTTTCTTTTTGCACGAATAGGACGCCGGGCCCGCCAGTAGTGATTGTCGTAGTTCGGGCGAATAAACATTTATTTTCAGTAACCTAAAAATCAAATATGGCGTCCATATAACTTAAGGAAGTTGATACGAGTACCTCAAAAGCAGCCATCTTGAATTTTTGGTTTGACATCAATTTTAAATAATTGGTCTCATCGACAACAGCGACTTTTATATAAAAAAAATTTTCGTATCTCTTATACTTACAAAGATATTTGACATACAAGAAAATGAGTTTTTAGTTTTTTTTTAATAAATTTTGACTGGTTCGACATTTTGAATTTTTTCAAGCAGAATTTAAATCAGCATATGAAACGGCAAAACATCGTCCATTTAGCCAAATCTCTATCTTCAATGAAAAGAAAGTTACCCATGCAATCCCACTCGATCTGGGACACACTGCATACGCAAATTATTACATTGCTCTACCCAGAATTCGACGTGCTCGGTCACTTGAGTTGTCAGTTGTCAAAGTGAGGTTGTGTGCATATGCAATCCATAAAATAAGTTACGACATGACTTTCATAAGTTACTGTTTGACACATAACGGTTTTATTTCAACGCACTTTATAAAGAAACTACTGTGTTATACAGGGTGTCTCAAAAAGAATGGGACAACGATTGGTCATAAATTCCTTAGGTTATAATAAACCACATAAACCTAATGTACTTTAGTATAAAATCCCTCCAGTAAGAAGTTGGCGAGCCTGGAAGTTCAATTTTATATTTTTATGTTAATTTCCACAAATGTAAAGACATCGATTATATATATATTTACTACTAGCTGGCCCGGCAAACGTTCTGCCCAAAAATAATTTGTCACTAAAACCCAGTTTCACTTTCGATATTTTCCAATTTTTCGGCTTTCAATTTGGATTTTTCCGAATTTTATTTTTTGCTAAACCACCTTGGGAGTAAGACGAACACAACAAAAGAAAAATCATCCAAATCGGTCAAGTCGTTCTCTAGTTTTTGCGTTACTAACACAGTAACGCACTAACACACGACGATTGATTTTTTATATATAAGATTATGTACTGTACTAACAGAAAATTTTTCGTAAAGTAAGGTTGACTGTAAGAGGCACTTTACCTATCTTTAAAATCTTCTTTTAGCTCTGGCTTTGTCATCTGTAATTTTTTTGAAATTCTAAGTTATTATCTGAAACAGAATTTAAAAATGTAAAAATAAGGTACTAGTTCATAAGCGTAAAAGCAACCGTTTGACTTAAAATTCCTATCCAAGTTTTGGGTTGTCATTAAAATGTGCAATTATCAAGTAGTCACGATTACAAAAACAATGGGTAGTGATTGTGGTCTTGTAAACAACGATAAATCAATTAATGACGTTGGTGACATCAAAATTTTTTCTTTTACGTTGCCGAAAATGGTGCAACATAAATAATACTCCAATGCTGAAATATTTGTTTCTCCGCATTTTTGTAAACGTAAATGAAAAAAATCCTATGTCACCATGGTCATTAATTAATATATCATTGTTGTTTACAAGACCACAATCAGTACCCATTGTTTTTGTGATCATGGCTACTAAATAATTGCACGTCTTAATGACAACCTAAAACTTTAATAGGGATTTAAAAGTAAACAGTTGCTTTTAAGCTTATGAACTAAGAGTACATTAGTTTTACACTTTTAAATTATGTTTCAGATAATAACCTAAATTTAAAAAAATACAGATAACAAAGCTAGAGCTAAAAAATATTTTATCTACGACCACTACTAAAAGTAGGCCTTTTAGCGCTAGCTTGTTTCACTAAAAGTGACGTTTTATAGTTTACCGTGGTTAAAGAAATCACCTCTTTACTTTTAGCTCTAGTGCTAAAAGTGAAGTGAGGTTATAAAACTACAATTTCGAACTGGAAGTGAAGTTGTAAAGTTATTCCAGTTGCTTCTTGCGTTACAGGTAAAGTGTTTTTGAAATAATTAAAGCGTTATGTATTGAATACACTCAGATGTGGAGTATTAATAATTACATTTCGTAACTGACCTTGACAGCACTGGCTTCGCAAACATTTATTATGACATCAATTAGAAGTGTCGTAGATGCAAACATTTGTTAAATCGATATTTATGGATTTTTAACGGTAAAATTAAGGCCGTAGATAAAATATTGTATGCAAATTCGTGATAAAAGTGTTATTGCACTCGACATGTCTCACTTTCATGTCTCGTGCATAAACGTCGACTTTTAGCACTTGTTGCATAAATAGCTATTAAAGATAGGTAAAGTGCTTCTTACAGTCAAGTTTGGACGAATAGCTTTTTATTGATGCAGTATATAATAGTCAGCATGTATACTGGAACTGATATCTTTGTATGTGTGGAAGTTAATTTAAAAATAAAGAATAAAAAATTGAACTTCAATGCCCTATAACTTCTTACTGGCGGGACTTTGTACTAAGGTTTATTCGGTTTATTACAACGTAAGGAATTTATGACTAATCGGTGTCCCATTCTTGTTGAGACACCCTGTATAATATGAAACTTTCCATCTTCTATCCATAAAAATAATAAAAACAGCCATTTAATAATACATTACAAACAAGAAAAAATTGATGGTTTTACAATTGGTCCTAAGGGTCAAGTTAATTATAAGGGTGTACAACTTGTAATATCAGGTGGCTTGAAACATAATGCTAGCTGTAATACCATGTTATTAATAAAGTAGTAGTTTGTATACCAAGGCACTGAAGTTTAGCTTTTTATAGGGCCAAGGCAAATAAACCACATGAGGGATAAAAAGAAACTTCATTATGTTTTATTTGAAATCGAGAAATTACATTTTATTCAACATTTGTAGGTTATGTTAACGTCGGTTGACGTTTATCTGTCGCCTCGCTACCTACAAAAAAAGTCATAACACAATGTATTACTTTAATGCCGATTTTTCGTATTTTAATGACGATTTCGAGGTACTTTAATGCCGATCTCAAATAAAACATTTTTTTCAGTGAAAAAGATAATGGCTTACACTAATGTTTTATAACCATTTCTTCACTTCAAGGACATAATAAATTGTACAAATATGAAGTAACCCGTAAATACATTTTGCCATTTTGAGCAATTTAATAACGTATATTAACCACTACATGCTCACAATAACTATTTAAACAAAAAACCTTTCAGTTTATTTCAACATGGTTTATGGGGGCCACTACATAATACCAGGAGCTGAACCTTACGATGCATATCATGACTTACATCTTCCTCATAACCCCCCGTTACATCCAACATTGAGGCATGTTCCTCAGACCAGCTTCAGCTGTGAAGGAAGAGAACATGGATATTACGCTGATGTTGAAGCTGGATGCCAAGTAAATATGAAGTACACAACAAATCTATATTTTTAATTTTGTGCATGTTTCAGGCATATCACCTGTGCCAGCATAATACGGTAGCTTCATTTCTATGCACCAATGGCACACTCTTCAACGAACAGTTTCAAGTCTGTGACCAGTTTTATAACGTCCGATGTGGATCTCCATATATAGATTTATAGATGGAATATTAATAATTTAATATTTAAATAAGGCAAGACTCATGTATGAATATTTTGTGTATAAGGGTGTATTGATCAATTGTTAGCCTAAGATGAAAGAAAATGTTGGTTGAGCACGCCATTAGCTTTATATGTTTATAGTGACTAAACACCTTTGGTTTTTTTCATAAGAAAACTGTACAGCAGCAAAAACTTCATCTACTTTTTAAACCAATTTTGTAATCTGTTAATATATTGTGAACAGCGTCGATATTTTCAGCTATCATTCTTGGAATTGGTCATCAGTGACTAAAAATTTCAATCCCAACGTATTGTATCTTTTACCTACGACAGTGTGTAAAATTGACATTTAGTTGGCAGTTTAATAACATGTTTTCATTAGTTTACGTCATCAGTAACGTGTTTAAAATAATTTCATTAGGTACGTCGTCAGTAGCAACGTGCAACCATGCAAAATTACGACCGGTTGCTAGTAATCCTAATTTACATTTAAAATATTTTTTATATTTACTGTCTTTTTTAGATTCTATCGTAGATAAAATATTGTGCGATATACATGCGTAAAGCATATTTAGTCACTCGCGTTTTAACTCTGCCTCACTCGTGACTAAAGACTAGCTTTACGCACTTGTATCGTAAATTACTATATTGATCCTTCACACCTCTGACAAACATTAAGTATGTAACAACTCAGTGTTATAAGTTTTAATTTTCTGCTGATGTAACTTGAAAAGAAATCTGTAGCAATTACAAACAAAATTGGCAGTTGAAAATTTGCTGTTGGTTGTATTATTTTCATAAAAACTCCCTCTTCGTTCGAGTAATCGTTCATTTTATAAAGTAAAAACTACTGAACTAACTCTGAATGTCATCAAATAACAAATTATTTGAGTATAACTGTCAACTGTTTTCAAGTCAAGGCAACTCATATTAAAAACATGAAAACTTTTGATTAATATCATTCAATGAAAATTGACAAAAATAATTTAATTTTTGATACCATTAGATGCGCAATAATTTTCTCTTTCCATTGATACCAAAACATTTTTTGTAGGTTGAATTGGCGAGCAGGAATTCATAAAACTGTTAAATACAATGCTAGATCCCTATGTTCCAGTTTGAAAGTGGACACCCGGTATAAAAAAGGCCCCAGCTTATAACCCTTTATTTAAAGATTTTTGACCCAATAAACTATTATTAGATGGTATACTTTTATCTTTTGACGATATTAGTTTGCAGATTACAGTCAACTGTTTTGACTATTAATATTCAACTTTTTTATTTTAATCGGAACTTTCTGTATATTTTTTTAGATATTTAGGTAGGATTTTTAATTCTCTTTTGGTATACCATAAATTAGAGTTTTCATGGAAAATACTAACAAATTTTTTAAAAAAATATATCAAATCTAGATTTCTATGGAAATTCGAATTTAAATCTAGAAGTCTTAGAAAACAGAAGTATACAAAGAACAATCTCTACTGATGATTGTTTTTATTAAGTCAATCATTAAACGATCATTTAGATTTTTTCCTCTGGAATTATTTTAACGATCACATTTTCCTCATGGTGACCGAATATACTGCAGAGTTCAGAAACCATATAAGAGAAGTGGCTAATTATACTCCAGCTGATATGCTACTCCGCTCAGTAGAAAGTGTAAAAGAAAGCTGTTAACACTACATTGCCAATAATGGACTAGATTTTTAACAATTATTGTAAACTATTTAAAGGGTATTTTTGTATTTAATTTAATCACATTCTCTGCTTTTCTTCCTAACTAGGTTTTAATTATTTGTTTATAAGGTTACGTTCTTTCATAATGTAATTTATATCGATTTTTCATTTTTGTTAAATAAATTATAAAGAAAAGTTCTTACGTATATTGAAGACCAATCCAATTTGATTATATTTAATCACGTGAGTCAGTTTGACAAATCAGATCACACTTGAAGTGACTATTTCCCGCATCTCTTATTATCCAATCAAATGCAATGATTTTTCAAAATTCAACCAATCACGTGCTTTTATAGTGGCAAAAAATCAAAATTTTCCCTTGGGATTTTATCAGTTTCTTTTACCACTTATATCCATTGCAACCACTAAACATGTTGTTTTAATCAAGGCGACATTTCAAAAACGACATTTAAAACTGTCATCGTGCATCAGTATAAATGTCAAAATGAACCGATACTTGGGAAATAGTTCACAAAATGTATTTCGGGCTCATGATTTTGCTTGGAAAAGCCTTCGGCTCGGGAATTTTATCAAGTTAGTTTCTGTTGTGACATTGCAAAAACAAAATACTTTTGTAAAACATTTTTACTGGCAAAATCATTTGCCCTTAATACATTATTACTGAAAACGACCCAAGGGTGATTTTCAATCACCATCGAAACTAACATGTGAGCAAACGAAAATGAAATCAAGCTTGGCTTTGAAATATTTGTTGTATGAATAATATGTTGATAGCACTGTAAGTCTATGTCAAATTCGAGGTTAGCAGGTTAGGTTTTACGTCAGTTTGTGTCAAAATTGATGGAAAACCTAACCTAATAACCTCGAACTTGACATAGACTTACAGTGCCACCAACATATTATTCATACAACAAATATTTCAAAGCCAAGCTTGATTTCATTTTCGTTTGCTCACGTTACTTAATTAAAATTCAGTAGTATCCTGTGACAAGTTGGTGGCACTGTAAATCTAAGTCAATATTGACGTTATCAGGTTAGATTTTCCGTCAGTTTTGACACAGACTGACGCAAAACCTCACCTGCTAACCTCGAATTTGACATAGACTTACAGTGGCACCAACATAGTATTATATTGAAGTGTTAAATTAATTTGTCAGAAAAATGGCTTCTCGCTTCGGTAAAAATGATTTATTTATTTAAGAACTTATCTTACTGAATTCACCGTGGCCAGTGATAAATCCTTACAAGTTAAAAAATAATTAGGGGAGCCAATAATTGGACATTAAGAATTTAACACGAGATGAGAAAAAAATTGACCGGAAGTCGACCTCGGAAAAGAAATCCGATTTCCGGTTTCTATATATTTTTGGAATCTACTCTTCAAGCTGAGTCGAATGATATATATCTCGTCCTCCTAAAATATATCTCCATTTTCTTGCTTTTCAGTTAATAATAACAAGTTAATAATTTTGACAGATAATATCCCTGAAGTGCGTTACCTTTAAGAAGGTAACGCACTTTCGGGTTGTTATTTGTCAAAAATTTTGCGGGTGATTATCACTGCCCTTGGTAAATTATAGCTGATAACAGGGAGGTGATCCATCATGCTGATAGTGGAGGTGTCTTAATTAGAAGCAATAAAACGCAGTAGTCTTCTCCACGTACATTGAATGTACGTGGAGAAGACTACTGCGTTTTATTGCTTCTATAGCTGATAATTTCTGAATTATAAATTATAAATGCTTATAATGTCGAAAATGGTAAACTAAATCATTCATTAATCATCAGCAAAGATGGTTCTTTATTTATTTCTGTTTTCTAAGGCTTCTAGATTTATATTCGAATATCCATGGAAATCTAGATTTAATACATTTTAGAATTTTTTGGCAGTACTTTTCACGAAAACCCTAACTTATGTTATGTGTACCAAAAGAAAGAGCATTAAAAATCCTATTATAATATATAAAAATATACAGGGTGTTATTCTTAAAATAAAAAAATTGAGTATTGCTAGTTAAAACAGTTGACTACAATCTGTAAACTAATATTGTCAAAATCTAGGTAAAAGTATACCCTTTAATAATATATACAGGGTGTTAAAAAAGTCTGGAATATAGCAAATATTTCAAAAACTACTGGAGATGAATTTTTCAAAATTGCCAGACTTATAGAGGTAAAAACGGCGCATCTAGGAAGGACAAAACCGTTTCTGTAACTGTACAGGGTTAGTCAGAAAAAATATCAACTTTTGTATTTTAAATTGGACACCCTGTATATTACCGAAGAATCAAATAGTCCTTCAAAAGACAAATTCAACGATATAGGGTTTGACGGATTTATTTGTCAAAATCTGGTTTCAACAAGATGGTGCCCCCGCTCATTTTGGTTTACAGGTGGCCAATTTTTGAACCAAATGTTCCCAAATCAGTGGATAGGGAGGAAAGGCGGAATTGAGTGGCCTGCTAGATCCCCTGAACATCTTATAAAGTAATTTGTATCGAATCTTCATGTATCGAGAGATCTAAAAAAAACTGTTCCTCAGCGGGCTGTGGAAATTCAACGTATGAATAATATGTTGGTGACACTGTACGTCAATGGCAAATTCGAGGTTAGCAGGTTAGGATTTGCGTCAGTCTGTGTCAAAACTGACGGAAAAACTAACCTGATAACCTCGAATTTGACATTGACGTACAGTGTCACCAACATATTATTCATACGTTGAATTTCCACAGCCCGCTGAGGAACAGTTTTTTTTGGATCTAGCGATATTTCCTATTTACACCGTGTTCTTGTTAATTTATTTCAAATTAGTTTTTTTAAGTCTTTTTAAGCAATAAATCCGTCAAACCCTATATCGTTGAATTTGTCTTTTGAAGGACTATTTGATTCCTCGGTAATATACAGGGTGTCCAATTTAAAATACAAAAGTTGGTATTTTTTCTGACTAACCCTGTACAGTTACAGAAACGGTTTTGTCCTTCCAAGATGCACCGTTTTTACCTATATAAGTTTGGCAATTTTGAAAAATTTATCTCCAGTAGTTTTTGAAAGATTTGCTATATTCCAGACTTTTTTTACCGCCTGTACATATAGTTTATTGGGTGGAAAATCGGTGGTCTCTTTCTTTGTATCTTTGTTCGCTATCTCCTCTGAAGATACTGGAACGATTAAATTGTACGATAGCTTAAAATTTTGCTATTTTTAATTGTATGATAGCTTAAAATTTTGCTAATTTTTAGACTTAGATCGTAGGCCGGTTTTTATTTTCAAAAAAGTACGAAAAAGTAAAGTAAAATTAAATTATGATCGGTTGAAACAGCTGATGTGGTACGTTCACAATGAACTCTTCAGCACCAATTTAGACGACAAATTTAAAAGAACAATTAATTCGCGTAATTTCAATGTTCATCTATCAACATTTCTGTATGTATAATTGATAAGGTCGTATGTGTTTTTGATTCTGACATGTAGCACCCTTTCCCACCGAAGCGTAGCTCGGATGATTCACTAGTCTATATACACGGTGAGTTTTTTTTCATTATCACTAAAGATAGAAGGTTGGTTAAATGGAGAAAGAATTGCAGTTTTATGAGCTTATTCGAGATGTGCTTTTGTTTCTTTGAAAATAGAAAAAAAAAATAATAAGAATAAAAGTTTTAGCTATTTTTACGGTATTTATCTTACACTTATTAGTTTTCTTCTAGTTTTCATAGTTTTTGAGTTATAACATTACATTTTTTTAAATAGCAATCATAGTTGGCTTAGACATTTCTAAAAAGAGCATTATCTCGTTTGCTAAATGGAGAAAGAATTGCAGTTTTATGAGCTTATTCAAAGTGTGATTTGTTTCTTTTTAAAAATCCAAGGCCTACTAGATACAAGCAAAATATTAAAATTACTTAATCTTTTAAAGCCTGTCTAGCGCCGTTATTATTGAAAATAGAACAAATAATAAGAATAAAAGTTTTAGCTATTTTTAGGGTGTTTATCTTACACTTATTAATTTCCTTCTAGCTTTCATAGTTTTTGTTTTCGTCATTTTCTTATTACGAAAATTATTATAAAAGAATTATTTGTCAAAATAGGTATAACAATGAATATGGCAAACGAACAGGCTACAAGTAGTGAATTAAGTTTAGGAACATGGAATGTGTTAGGGACCTTTTATGAAGGAGCTTTAAAAGATCTGGAAAACGAAGCGCAAAGATATAAGCTAGACATACTAGCAATACAGGAGACGAAGCAAAAGGAAAATTTTGAAATGGAACTGGAACATCATATATTCTTAAATAGCGGAAGTAAAGCAGCGGCAAGGATCTTCGGAACGGGGTTTCTTGTAGCGAAAAAAATAAAAAATATCATAAAGAATTTCACACCAATGACAGAGAGAATGTGCCATCTTAAAATACAAGGTAAATACAACAATATAAATATTATTAATATACATGCTCCAACTGAAGAGAAGGATGAGGAGGAAAAAAATGAGTTTTACGAGGCGTTAGAAAACTTCTATGATTTGCTGCCGGAAAACGAGGTTAAAATAATAATAGGCGACTGTAATGCTAAAATAGGTAAAGAAGAGATATACTACCCAACAATAGGAAAATTTAGTAAACATGAAGAGTCAAATGAAAATGGACGGAAATTAATAGGGTTTGCAGCGGGGAAGAATTGCCGAATTATGGGCACGTATTTTCAGCAAAAAGAAATTCACAAGGGCACATGGAAGACTCCAGATGGAAGATTGGCAAACCAAATTGATCACATGCTGATACAAGAAAGATATGCAAGGTGGGTTAGTAATATAAGAACATATAGGGGAGCCGATATGGGGTCAGATCATTTTTTGGTGAAAGCAAAAATAAAATACGAAACAGTAATCATTGCAAAGAGACAAAGAAACCCACCAAAAAGCTACAATTTAGAAAAATTAATGGAGACTGATACAAGGACTACATATCAGCGAAGGATTAAAGAAAAATATGATAAAATAGTGGATGAAGGGACCGTTGAAGAAAAGTGAAAAATTTTTGAAAAAATAATAGTAACAGTAGCAGAAGAAGTAGTGGGTAGAGAGAGGAAAAATAAGGCGGAAAGTTGGTTCAATAGCGAATGTAGAAAAGAGCGGGATAAAAGACAAAAAGCAAGAGAGAGGATGATCCAAACAGAACTCCCAGAGGATGTAGAAAAATACCGAGAACAAAGAAGAGTAACAAAGAGCATATACAGAAGAATCAAAAGGGCTCACTGTGAAAAAAGGCTCCGCAATATGGAGGAATGTTACAAGAGAAAAGAAATTAGGAACTTTTATCAAGAGTGCAAGAAAATACGTTAAGGGCCACAACACAATATCCTATTATGCAAAGATAAAGACGGGAATTTACTAGCAGGAGAAAATGAAATGATAAATAGATGGAAAGAATATTTTAAAGAAATCTTAAATGAAGAAACGGAAGCAGAAAACGAAAATGGAGTACTAGAGTTAGAGCTGATCTCTGCAGAGATAGAGGAGGAACCAACAAGAGAAATAGTAGAGGAAGCAATAGCAAATATGAAGAATACGAAGAGCCCTGGCAAGAATGGAATCTCAGCAGAGCTCATAAGGTATGGAGGCGAAGAGATAAGCAACAGGATATTTGAAATAATCAAGAAAGTATGGCAAGACGGCAGAATACCTGAAAGATGGAATGAGGCAGTTTTGATCCCTGTGTATAAAAAAGAAGAGAAAACCCGGTGTGAGAACTACAGAGGAATTGCGCTCTTGGACACGGTGTACAAAATATTAGCCTCAATTGTCAAAAACAGACTGCAGGTAATGGCAGAGAAAGTGATTGGTGAATATCAATGCGGTTTTCGTAAAAATCGTTCAGTAATGGATCAGGTGTTTGTTTTGAAAGAAATACAGACCACATGCTACGAGCATAATATAGAGGTTCATGCTATCTTCATCGATTTTAAAAGAGCGTACGATTCAATAAAAAGACAACAACTATACCAAGCATTGAAGGATTTCGAGATACCAGACAAATTAATTCAGCTAGTGATGGTAACATTAAACGACACATCAAATACAGTCCAAGTCAACGGGGGGATGTCGGACCCCTTTAAAGTCAGCAACGGACTGAGACAAGGTGATCCCTTGTCCACAACTCTGTTTAATTTAATGCTGGAAAAGATAATCAGAGAAAGCGAAATTAATACCACAGGTCTGTTAACGAACAAAAGTCACCAGTGCCTGGCATACGCCGATGACATTACGCTTCTAGCGAGAACATCAAACGAGCTGCAAAGAATAACGCGGAACCTAGATAGGGCAGCGAGAAGGGCAGGGCTGATTATAAACGAAGAAAAGACTAAATATATGGTGATGGGTGGAAAAGCTGGAATAAAGCACGGAGGAGAACACATAGAAATTAAACTAGAAAACAACAGGGTAATGAAAATAGACAAAGTGCAGGCTTTTGTATACTTGGGTGTTTTAATAACGGAAGATGGTAGCAATAGCAAAGAAATAGCAGCAAGATTGGTGAAAGGGGATAAGTGCGCGGGTGCATTAAGCAAGATAATGAAGTCAAAAAGTGTATCAAGGAACGCAAAATTACGACTCTATAAAACAGTGTTAAGACCTACAGTGACCTACGGATGTGAAACTTGGGTGATGAACAAAGTAGAAAAAGAGAAGCTTGAAATATGGGAGAGAAAGGTGCTGAGGAGAATATTTAGAGGTAGAAAAACAGAAGACGGATGGGAAAGAAGAAATAACGAAGAGCTGGGACAGCTGTATGGAGAGGCAATAATCACTCAATATGTACGAGCACAGAGGATGAGATGGTTAGGTCACATAGAGCGCTTAGAAGACAACAGGCAGACCAAAAAAGTACTAAAAGCCAACCCGCAAGGCATAAGAAGGAAAGGACGACCGAGAAACAGATGGATGGAGGCAGTAAAATCAGATCTAAGAGATAAAGACATAGTAGAGTGGAGAAAACTAGCAAGGGATCGGAAAGAGTGGAGGAAAATTGTCCAGCAATGGGCCTGAATGGCCTGTTAACGCATTATATATATAGGTATAACAAACCTTATGTCATTTTAAGCGGAAAAGTGAGCTCTTTTTAGAAATGTCTAAGCCAACTATGATTGCTATTTAAAAAAATGTAACTTAATGTTATAACTCAAAAACTATGAAAGCTAGAAGAAAACTAATAAGTGTAAGAAAAACACCGTAAAAATAGCTAAAACTTTTATTCTTATTATTTTTTTTCTATTTTCAATAATAATGGCGCTAGATGGACTTTAAGAAATTAAGTAATTTTAATATTTTGCTTGTATCTAGTAGGCGTTGCATTTTTTCAAAGAAACAAAAGCACATCTCGAATCAGCTCATAAAACTGCAATTCTTTCTCCATTTAACCAACCTTCTATCTTTCACGGTTTCCGAGATCCCTGTAGTAATAATGAAAAAAAACTCACCCTGTACATAAAACTGAAAGCCCTGACTCACTCACTCACTCATCAACGCCCAGCCCAAACCCTTGAACCTAGAATGATGAAATTTTGCACAGAGGTTCCCTTTATGATGTATACAAGGAATAAGGAAGGATATTTCGAAATTCAACCCCTAAAGGGATAAAATGGGGGTTCCAATTTTGTATGGAGAAATTATATTAAATAGACATTTCGACTTGAAACTTCGTAGTAGTACTTCTAAAAACAAATAAGCAAACATGTATTTCGTGATTTTTCGAAAATAAACCCCTTAGGGGGTGAAATGGGGTAAATAAGCCTAAAATACGATATGGGTGTCGTTATTGAGATTTTTTGGGATGTTGATTGCGAAAATGGCATATATTTTTAAAGTCAAGAAGGTGGACATGACATAAGGGAAGGGACGGGGTGCAATAAAAGCAATTCTGAAGTGTGCAGAGCATTGAACTGTATACTATTAGTATAGAGTTCAATGGTTCAGAGAAACATAGCAAAGAGGGAACATTTTTACGACCATGCTGTATTACCTAAAAAACAAAACTCCTTTAATGCCATATTTTAAATTTCCTACCAATTTTTAGTTCTAAAAAGTTACTAAAATAAATTCTACCAACATAAACCCTAAATTCTTTGACCTTCAAAATTTTTATAGGAAAAAACGTACTTTACACAAATAACAAACATCGCGCGAACGAAATCGCGAGTAACAGCTAGTCTTGAAATAAATGGCTATTAAGTAGGGCATCCAATACCGAACTGAATTTTCAATCCCGGGATTTCGGTATTGAAGAAATTCTATCTGGATCCCGGTATTCAATACCGGGATTTCCAGTGTTTAAACCGGGATTCCCTGTTTTCAGTACCGGTATTTCCAGTATTTAATACCGGGATTTCCGGTGTTCAATACCGGGATTCCCTGTTTTCAGAACCGGTATTTCTAGTATTATAAGTGTATAATAGGTAAGTAAATATGCAAGCAACAGTGACAACAGAACTGAACACAGTTTACGCCGTTTACGGACGCATCTGCTAACTGCTACTACCCTGAACCCTACTAATTATTATCTATCAACATGTTGCTCCATGCCTGGCGCCGGCGAAGGCGACTCGCAGACTCTGCGAACTGCGATGCAGTGCAGACAAAAGCAATCCCGAAAATATCGAAAATTCCGGTATTGGGAAAAAATACCGGGATTGAAATACCAGAAAAAAAAGTCCGGGATCCCGGGATACCGACATTTCGGGATCCCGGGATTGGATGCCCTAGCTATAAGCTGGGGTCTTTTTTATAGATCGGACGGCATATGTCAGCTCAGCAAGTCATTCAGGCCCAAAGCTCGTTCCTGCATTGTCTTTCATTATTTGTGTCCCTGGATGTCTTTTACCAATCTTCTACTTTTAGCTCCTTCATTGCAATCAGTGCTTTTGGGGCAGTCGTATTTTGTACATTCCCCCTGGTTCTCCCACAAAATTTGTTTTGAAATTCTATTAATGTCTTTATCTTCATCAGTGTTGTTATAGACTCTTAACCAAATTAATTTTAGTATCGTTAAGAGCTTCATTACCGCACTCAGTGCGGTAATGGATATTACCGCACTCAGTGCGGTAATGGATAGATATTACCGCACTCAGTGCGGTAATGAACATTACCGCACTCTTTTTGTATAAAGAAATGCATTGAACCAGAATTTATAGGTGAAGATAAAATATTGAACAATACGCGTTTGCTTATGGCACTTAACTAGACTCGTGTGATTGCCGCAAAACTCGGCTTACCGCCTCGTTTTTGGCAATCAAACTCGTTTCGTTAAGATGCTCATAATCAAACTTGTATCGTTAATATCTATAACGAGACTTTGTTTTCTGAAGTTACTTGTGCCAGGTTGTCTATATATTTTGTAACTTTCAGAATTTGTCCTTCTCTATAGCTTGCCAAAGATCCTTTTTAAATTTTTTTTTCATATTTTTCTATTGATATCTTCCTTGTTCTTATTGAGATACTAGTGGCCTTACAGGCTCATGACTTTGTACGTTCTTGCACCTTCACTTTCTACCTTGATCTAGGTCTGCCCCTCCTTCTTTGGCGTTCTTTCCTCCTCCATCCGTAGCACATGCCCCATCCATCTTATGCTGTTGGCTTTTACAATTTTTGCCAGCTCAGGCTGTTTATATATTTCCTGTATTTCTATATTATTGTGTCTTTACCATTATGTCTTCACGCTTTCACATTCAAATCACGGAGTAATTTTCTATTTCTAAGTGCTGTACAAGGCTTTCTTTGAGGTCTTCATAAAAGAGTTCAATAGCTTTTCAGCTGCTTTCTAATTTAATGCGTAGGCTCCTACAGCACTCATTGGACATGCTTGACTCTCTGCGTTCATGACTGCAACTTTATCTGATACAGGAGTTGGTTAATGATAAACACTAGTCCATTTTGATGTTGTGCAGTGGTTGTAGAAACGTATATTTATCTATTTGATACTGCTTTCCCTGCTTTGTCCATGTTTCAGACATTCCAAGTATTGATTTTGAATTTTTGCGTATGGATATTAAAGAAACTTTGTTTTTCAAAAACAGATAATTAGAATAAAGGAATATCATACCCCAAAACTATGCTATTAAGTTCTTAAATTTATTCTATATAAAATCTAATTATAACAATTCATATCATTGACAGTTCATAGCGAAAAATATTCAATTATCATTATTTACATTCCATTATTTATTTATTAAATTCCCTAGATACACAATTTATAATCCTATGTATTTATATTTTCAACATGTAGTTATATTATACCATTTTGAATATTGTTTGAATATTGTTATGACATGTTGATATCTGTAGGATCGGCAATTAAAAAATCAAAATAAAACTTGTCGTTGTTTATTAAAACAATATTTTAATTATGATAAGCAGATATAAGATAATACCATACTTATCAATAATACAAACATTAAAGCTCTACCTAAAGAAATTAAATACAAACGAAAACCGATTATATAATTATTAATTACCCAATTAACGTCGATCTGTCTTGCCAATGCCACGCTTTCCGGCATACAAATGTTTGGGTTTCTTGGTACCAATAAACCTATCGGCTTCACCTTTAAGGCCTTGTTTCCCGACTTTCTTGCTAATAGAACGATGAGCAATTCTGGCCAGTTTCTTTCGCATCTGCAAAGGAGGTATATAAACACAATTATCGTAATCTAGCCATATTTAAAAATAGAACTTACAGCAACATCCTTAACTCCCAATTCATTTCTAGGTACCACAGACACACTTCTATTTTTGCTTTGAGATCTTGGTTCACTAGTATCCATGCGCATTCGTTTAGCAGGAGGCCCAGTTGAGCGACTTCTTGATTTCGTTCTTGTGAAGTGGGCATTTTCGGTATCGTTCATATCAACACCAAGGTTTGACATCTCTGTGCGAAGTTTTGTGACAGAGCGATCTCGTACCTGTAATGTAAGGAGTTCAACGAAATGTATTAAATGTACCAATAGTATATCACCTTTCCGCCAGCTGTACGTGGCATATGAGGCTTGTTGCTTTGCTTGTTAACACGTGCTTCATCCTTGAGGATAAACTTCTTCTCACGAATTTTGATAGCAAGAGCCTTAATCTCCCTCATGGTTTCATCGAGCTCAATCTTGGGTACCACATACATGCCCGTTTCTTCTCGTATTTCTTCTTCCTTCTCTAGTTCTTCCAATTTCTGTACAATATAATAGAGTTTATGGAGTTAATTTGAATCATAAAAGAAAACTGTAGCACAGACTGAATGAATTAATTAAGCAAATATTACCGCAAAGATATCGGGATCAATATAATCTGCAATATTGTGTCCTTCCCACATTTCAGGTATAATATCATGCCGTTCCTCTTCAGGAATTTCAACGTAATGCTTCTTAAGGTCGAGAACGTAGTCATCGCCTTCTTCCAACTCCAGGTCGCGTTCCAATTTGCGTTTGCGCTTTTCGGCTGCTTGTTTCTTTTTAATTACGACGGATTCTGGAATACACGGAAGACGAGCTTTGTCATCTCTAGGTTGAGGAACAGTAACTTGTAGTCGATTCAGAACCCCATCAACCTGCAAGCGACAGATGAAATTAAACCATTACTTGATTATCAGTGTAATTGACAAACCTTTTTGGTGCGCATCTTTTGATCTACTCTGTAACTCAATAAACGTTCACATGCTTCGGTTTTTACTTCCATCACACCTGTTTCAGTGACTGTGGACATCTCCAAAACTGAATTTCCGCATCATCTTCAATGGATTTCAGCACACTTCTTCGTTCTGGAGGAAGCTCGTCCAATTTCAGGATATCGATTTTGTTAGCAACAATAATTAGTGGTTTGTTGGTAAACAGTGGTTTAATCGATTCAAATAGTTTGACCTACAATAAAAAATGTGTATTTATTTAAAGGAAACCAAAGACAATTTAATAAGTGGGCAACCATAGAATCTATTGTGCGAGTTTTCATGATTTTATTAGAAAATACTATAAAACTATCTTTAAATTTATACAATATCCTATAAAATTACTATGAAACAGTACGAAGAAATGTGAATTTATTAATATAACAACGCAGAGTTTTTTCTTGAATTTATTACAATCAATATAAGATTCTACAAAGTTATTATGTAATAGTGAAATACTATGAAATTATTTCAAATTTATTAATATTAACATAAAGGGATATGAAATTATTACAGGGATGAAATTATTTTGGAATTCTATAAAATCATTACAAAATACTACAAAATTATCTTCAAATTATTGCATAATATTATGAAAATCTATAAAATTACGTAATAAATCTTATACTCACTTGCTCATCTAGTGTGTGTCCGCATTGTTCTGAAGGATCTAGAAAATAGAGGACGCATGCCCGCAAATGTGCCAGAGCTGTTACGGCTTGCATTTCAATAACGTTGCGTTCTTCAAGGGCATGATCTAGAATTCCAGGAGTATCAATAACTTGCCAACGCAAGTACTTGTAATCCGTGTGGCCCACATACAACGACTTGGTAGTGAAAGCATAGGGCTGCACCTCCACATCAGCTCGTGTTATTTTGTTGATGAAAGAGGACTTGCCAACATTTGGAAATCCTACAATAAGAACAACATATAGCATTAATTAGCATCGGCTGATATCAAAATATTGTAAAATTTGCAACAGAGATGAAACTTGGGTTCACAATTAGATCTTAAATCCACGGCAGTACATACCACAAATAATTATAGTACGAGTATAGGGGTCAATAGAAGGCAAACGAGCTAAATGTTGCCTGACTTGTTCTAGGTAAGTCAAATTTGCTCCCTGTCGTTTCATAATTGTAGCCATGCGACCTAGGGCAGCTCTTTTCAGTTGCTTACACCGATACAGAGAATCGCCATACTTCAATAGACGAACATAGTCTTTGGCGACACTAAAATAGTACATAACATACAATTTCAATAACGGAATAAAAAAATAATACAAAGCTACTTACTTATCTATTAAATGTCTGGCAGTATTTAACTGACCCAAAGCTAGCTTGTAGTGATCTTTGTCGTACAATACGTTCATTAAATCGGCGTAAAAGGGATGAACATCATCTAGTTTAGGAAATTCAGTCAAAATTTGAGTCAAGCGATCGTGAAAACTTTGTTGAGAAAATTTCACCTTTCGCATATAAAATGCTCTTATTCTTGTTATTTTATAGTGCTTGTGAATAACGGTGGGAGTTTTACGTTGGGTTTTCGACAATATAATGTCAATGAAGTCCTGGAAACATATTTAATTAATGTTAGAGGTTACAAATATTGATACACATGTAGCAGTATTCAGTGGCAATAATTTACTTTCTTACCTTTGCGGTTGGAACGACCGCTATTTTCTTAAAGTTGTATAGCGACATGTTGATTTAATGAATGGCACTAGCACTACAAAATAAATAGAATATTTTACGCCACGTGCTTCTGACAGTGGCGCAACTCTAAAAGAAAATCAAGAGCAAAAACGTAACCTCAAATTAATCTAAGCAAGATTGTCAGTGCCATCTAGTCTTCGAAATTTAAGACAACATTTCGAATAATGGTTGCTGTAATATCAGATAACGTTATTAATTAAAACGACTGTGGTAAATATCATTATACATATTAATTAAAAGTTAATGTATTTGATTATCATTTATACATTTAACTATTATTTTACATAGTACGTTACGTGACATCAAATAGTATTAATTTCAGTCGACCATGAATATGTTATTATGCTAGTCAGCCATAGATGTCGCATTACAGATAATGTTACCATGAATGTTACAATCATCATGCAGATGGCACTCTTCTAATTAAATTTCTCAGCTTACTAGATATTGCAACCTCCAAAGCTACAAAACGGTCACCTTATAATTTCTAGTAACAATACTACGAATAAAACCAGTATTTTCCGGTCATTTCATACTATACGAATGCTTTTTTGCTAAAGATATTTCCCAATAGCAATAAAATATGAGCGAATATAACAAATGTAAATTTCACGTAAATTCTCGTACTATAAGAAATATTCATATCGAATTTTTAAACCTAGAAGATCAAATTTCCGCGTAAAGAAAATGTGACACATGTAAAAGCAGTACATAGAAAAGTTGTTCTTTAAATTCAAAATATCATTACTGATGACATATCATTATAATACCTAAAATTAGCTGCAAGCACATAGGGTAGACTGGGGCAAGTGTGAACGCGTTTTGCGAGTTCAACTTTACAATTGCATATTTCAGGCAAATGATTCTTATAGTGTTTTTTGGCGTGAGCATATCGAAGAATGACTCTCTTCGAAGTATATGGTAGGGATGGAACAGCATTTGTTTTGCAAAAATAAGATATATTTGATACCAATTTTTTTTCGACATCGACTTTTACACTTACCCCAATTTGGGGTAAGTGTGAAACCAAGCTATATGAACTGTATCTCTGACATGTAAGTATATCTGGGGCAAGAGTGAAGATAGTTTGTACTTCTAAATTTTTTTGTTTTTGCAGAATTCAGATAAATGTGAGCAATAAAAAGTTATTAACTTTTTAGTAAGGAAGTTAATAGAGTGCATGGTTTTCAGGTTAAGACAAAATCATCCATTGTTGAAAATAACTATATTTCTCTTAGCTTGAGAAGTTTGCACATTAAAAATAAGTTAAATGAACATAAAAAATGATATTTCAATACAAAATAAAATTATTAGGTACTTTTAAACAAAAATCTACATTTTTCACATTAAAACTAAGTTAAACGAACATAAGAAATGATATTTCAATACAAAATAAAATTATTAGGTAGGTACTTTTAAACAAAAATCTACATTTTTCACATTAAAACTAAGTAAAACGAACATAAGAAATGATATTTCAATACAAAATAAAATTATTAGGTAGGCACTTTTAAACAAAAATCTACACATTATAACCGGCAAATTGTAGGGAAAAGTGTATAGCCCCACGACGAGTAATTTCTGGTTGAGGTAGGCAGGTAACTATGTTTTCTATTTTAATAATATCAACATCTTCTATCTGAGGCCACACAAAGTTTGCCTTCAATTTTCGTGTAAATTGCACTTCGAATTCCTCATTTTCTAAAACAGATTTGATTTTACCAACGAAGTGTTTCTCAGTTTTCCTGGTTTTATAAGATACCAAAACCCAACGGCCAATTTCAATATTGTCCTTATTGAATTCAACAATAGGAAGTTCTGCATCAGATTCTAAAGTGTAACTTTGGTCAGACTCCATATATGGAACGTTTGCATCATCGGAATCACTACATTCACTTCCAGATGGAGAATTTAATTTTTGAACCTTCTTATTTTTTTTTCGATTGTTTGAATGGAAGCAAGCAGCACTTGTTGAAGCTACCGGAACGTCGGTAGCAGAGATAATTTCAGTGCCAGGAGCCAGTCGTTTTCTTTTGAGCTTTGGTTCGGATGGAAGTTGTTTAACAGATGCTAGTAGCAATTGTTCAAACGAAACGTAATTTTCGTTTTCGGCTAAACAATTTTCCTGATTTTGGACTTCAATTTCCTCTACACTTTGTACTTCAGCATCACGTACATTTTGGATTTCAGCATCCTGTACACTTGGAACTTCAGCATCCTGTATGCTTGTTTGCTCAATATCTGTATGATTTTCATTTTCTGTTAATTTAGTTGTTTCCAAAATTGAAAAATCAGGAATGGCTGTTAACACCTCAGCATTTGGTAAAGATCGCTTTGTTATGGTTTCTGTTGCCACTTTATCTCGTTTTACAGTTGCTAGTAGTAATGTTTCAAAAGAAGCACTGGGATGCTTATTTTCGCCTTCATTGGATGCAGTGGGTTCTGTACGTTCACTTGTAGTTCTGTTTTTCCATCTTTTTAAAGCTTCCACATCGTATTTTTCCTCTGGAATAACAGTTCTATCGAAAGGGAAAATACCGCCTTTCTTAAACCCATTCTTAATAACTTCTGGACTGACTTCTGCCCATGTATCACCTAACAAATGCGAATTCCTTTTTGGGAAGTTTTTTACCTTGATGTCGTCTCTGCCACTTAACAAGATGTTTTTCCCATATCGCCTTAAAGGATCTAAATACCGCTAAGTCCAACGAAAGAGATATTCAAGGCAAAATAATAGAAACAGCTAAAGAAGAAAGAAGGGCAGGAAATAAAGTAAAAATCGGCTATCAGAAAATAACAATAAACAATCAAATATATGAGTGGGATAAAACTGAAAGTGAACTAAAATATGCTAAAGAAGATAAGAGGCGAGGGAAAGATAGCACCACTTCAAAAAACTGTTAAAAAACCAAGAACAATTGAAACTGAAGACGAACAAGGCAACGAATATGGACAAAAGCGAAAATCAAAAGAAATTAAAACAAAATGCTAAAAGTAAAAACAAAAACGGCAAAGAAGCGGAAATTAAAAATAAAATAAACAAAATAGCAACATGGAATATAAAAACCATGCTTACCCCTGGGAAGATGATGGAGGTAGCTAGGGAATTAACAAAATATGGAGTGAGCATAGCTGCTCTACAGGAGATAAGATGGGGAGGGCAAGGAGAAATAAACAAGAAAGACTTCAAAATGCTATACTCAGGGGAAAAAAAGCAAGGTCAAAAAGGTACAGCATTTATAATAGATAAAAAATTAAATATTATGGCATTCAAACCGATCAATGGCAGACTATGCTATGTGAGAATAGAAGGAAAACCGCTAAATCTATCTATAATATGCGCATATGCTCCCACAGAAGTAGACGACCAGGAAGTGAAGGATAAATTCTACAACGACTTAGAAACAGAATATGAAAAAACACCGAAGCAAGATATACTGATAATACTAGGGGACATAAATGCACAAATCGGAAAAGAAAATTACATAAAAGAAGTAGCAGGAATACATACAATACACGACAAGACAAATGACAACGGAAACAGAATATGCAACTTCGCGACCAAAACAAATATGGTTATCAGCAGTACCAAGTATAAACACAGACGAATACACAAGGAAACATGGATGCCCCCGGGCGCAACAAAAGGGACCCAGATCGATCACGTATTAATAAAGAAGAAACAAAGTAAGATAATAACAGACGTCAGATCGTACAGAGGTGCGAATGCAGATTCCGATCACCTACTAGTGATTGCCAAAGTAAAGCAGGAATATGAAAGCAAACAAAGACGCAGGGAATGCAAGAGAAAGAACATAGAGAAATTATATACTGAAAATGGAAGGAAGGAATACTTAAAGGAAATTAATAAAGAAATGGAAAAATATGAAAGGAGAGCAGACATAGAGTGTGAATGGAAGGAGCTCAAGAACTCAGTCGAGAGGGCATGTGCGAAAACTATTGGATTCAAAGAAAGAACGATGAGGAAACAGTGGTACGACGACGAATGTCAAGAAAAGATAAACAAAAAGAATAAAGATAGAAGAAAATGGATATCAACCAAGAAAGAAGAAGACTTAAAACAATATAAGGAAAGCAAAGCGGAAGCACAGAGGACATGCAGGCAAAAGAGAAATGAATAGATTGAGAAAATGATGGAAGAAATTGAAGATAACTATAAAAATAACAATACAAAAAAATTCTATAAGCAAATCAAAAACCAAAAGAAGGGGAACACAATAAGAAACAGAGGACTAAGAGATGAAAGGGGGATTATTGAATACGATGAAAACAAGAAAAAAGAAATATGGAGGAAATACTTCCACAAACTACTATATGAAGAAACCGAAGAAAACGATAAGTACGAGCAAGAAAGGGAAAGAGAAGATGCAGTGGGAGAAGAAGAAGAAATGGAAGAACCAACCCTCGAAGAAACAATAGAAGCGATAAAAAGGATAAAAAATGGAAAAGCACCAGGTTATGACGAATTAAATGGAGAGTTATTGAAATATGGAGGAGAGAAACTACAAGTAATTATATATAACCTTATAAAAGAAATATGGAGAAGAGAACAGATGCCAGCGGAATGGGGAATGGGGGTAATTATAACAATAGCAAAAAAAGGAGATCTCCAACAGTGCAACAATCATCGAGGAATAACGCTGTTGAACTCTACCTATAAAGTACTTACATCCATATTACAGAGAAAACTTATGAGCTATGCGGAGAGGGAATTAGGAGATTACCAAATGGGATTTCGTCCTGGCAGGTCTACAGTTGATGCCTTGCACGTAATGTTGCAAATACTGGAGAAGAGTCATGAACATGACCTAGAATTACATATGATATTTGTAGACTATAGGCAGGCGTTCGACAAGATAAATAGGAAAAAACTAATACAAACACTAAAGAATTTGAGGATCCCGGGTAAACTGAGAAACTGCATACAAATGACACTGAATAACTCGAAAGCCATAGTGAAAACAGAAGAAGGGTATACGGAACCATTTAGAATCAATAAAGGAGTGCGACAGGGAGATGCGCTATCGGCGACATTGTTCAACCTAGCGATAGAAGAAACAATCAGAAGATTAAATATACACGGGAACATAAAGTATAGAGAAGCACAAATACTGGCGTATGCCGACGACATAGTTGTTATTTCAAGATCTTTAAAAAAAATGACAGACATCTTTAAGAAGCTACTCAAAGAATCAAAGAAGATAGAGCTAGAAATAAACGAAAGTAAAACAAAATATATGAAGTGCAAAAGAGGAAAAGATGACGCAAGAAAAGTAGTCAAAATAGAAAATCACGAGTTTGAAAAGGTAAAAGACTTCAACTATCTAGGAATACAAATAACACACGACAACGAAAGAAAGGATGAAATACACGAAAGAATACAAAAAGGATACAAAGCCTTCTATGCAAACCGCGAAATGTTGAAATCCAAAAAACTAAAAGTACAAACTAAGATAAGAATCTACAAGACACTTATAAGACCAGTGGTGCTGTATGCTGCTGAAATAATGTGCCCCACGCAAACAGAAAAGGAACAACTAAGAGTTTTCGAGAGAAAGGTGCTAAGATCGATAATGGGACTCAAAAGAATTGATAACGAAGTAAAACGGCAATACATGAATCACGAGCTCACAGAAATAATGAAAGGAGAGGATATAGTAAAAGTAATGTCAGC
The DNA here is from genome assembly GCA_940337035.1 of Agriotes lineatus. Classification (NCBI taxonomy): domain Eukaryota; kingdom Metazoa; phylum Arthropoda; class Insecta; order Coleoptera; family Elateridae; genus Agriotes; species Agriotes lineatus. The sequence continues at coordinate 175,696 of CALNHX010001420.1, forward strand.
ACAAAGGATCAGATGGATAGGACACATAACGAGAAAAAGTGATCAAAGTATAATAAAAGAAATAATGACATGGAAGCCAGAGAAAAACAGACCAAGAGGAAGACCAAGGATGAGATGGTACGACGAAGTGATTGAGGACCTAAGAAAGATGGATGTCAAGGACTGGAAGAAGAAAGCAAGTAACAGAGCTGAATGGAGAGAAATAGTCAAAAAAACTAAAACACACCAGAAATTATAGGAAGCGAACTACCCAAGGAAAATGGGGACTAATCCACCCCATGAAATGGATTAACTTACTTCGGAAAGAAGAGGCTATAATCTTATTGATTGGAATGCCTTTATTATTATTATATTTTCTTTTCGGGCAGTCTCAATTAATATACTGTCTATATGAGAGATGTGTCCGTCGTATATGATGAGAATGGGTCGTCTGTCACCAAGATGTTTTACTATAGTCTTTGTGAAGTAGTTTCGAAAAATTTCGGACGTTATCCATCCTTTGGTACTTGCTGCATACACCATCCCATGATAATGTTCTTCCTATATGTTGGGTAACCATGAACTCCAAACGTTATTACCTCTAAATATAAGTAATGGAGGTAGTTTCTCACCAGCTGCATTAGCGCCAGCTAAGACTGTGAAGTTTTCTTTACCACCACCGGCAGTAATTCTAGATGAAGGCTTTCCTTTTGCTCCAATTACTTTAATTCGAGAAGGATCAGAACATACGGAAGTTTCATCTAAATTATAGATACATTCTGGTCTCTCAGCTATGCCTAATTCATCTAAAGTATTTTGCAAAAGATTAAAATACTCATTTATCAAAAACGGATCAGTCGACTTCTTTCTGCAGTACTCTAACGTTTGTGGTTTCTTTACAGATAACGAGTGACGTTTCTTAAATTTAATTAACCAATCAACCCCCGGGGTGTCATTCTTAAATGGGTTGGGTATGTTGTTGAGCACCACAAATTTTCTTACAATCTCTCTAACTTCAGAAGTGGACAAACCGTATCCCCATTTTTCCATGGTTTTAATATTCTCAGCTAATTGAGATTCTAGAGGCCCCGGGAGGGCGATTGGACGACCATGAGTTTTGCTTTTAACGCCACGAAGCCCTTTTACTCTACTATAGAGGGTGATGTATGGTATTCCGTATTCATTGCTTGCCTTTGAAATTGTCATACTGCCCATCTGAATTTCCTTCACAGCTTTTTCAAAGCACTCTTCCCCATATGCCGCCCTTTTAGATTTCCTTACATAATTCCTAACCATTTTCGTTCTAGATATTTACACTTAACCTTAAAAAAACAAAGGGGTAAGTGTAAATTTTTTGTTTTACACTTGCCTCAAACGAGAATTTTTATGGGGCAAGTGTAAATTGCGCTTTAAATAAAAAACCAGCAATAATAAGTGAAAAACTAAATAAGTTCAGTCAATACAACCCATTTGCAAATGGTATCACACTAAATTATGTTAAAAGTTTGTAAAATGCTTACAATTTGGTCGCAACAGAAAACGTCGTGTCCGCTTGCTCCAAGAGTGATTTCGAGGTTACGTTACAATGTAATGTCGGTAATGCAGAGTTTCTTTAAATAAGTTATCATTTCAGAACAAATAGATAGTCGCAAGTATAGAGGGCAGTGTAACACTCACAATATTAAGGTCACTATATCAATAAGGTACCGCCATTCCATTCCTCGCGTGAGAATGTGAGAAAATTGTGAGATAAGGATAACAAATACAAAATTCCCAAGTGCAATAGGGAAGACACTAGTTTTTGGGGATTTTCTTTTTGGTGTAATGGCACTTGTAAAGTGAGGAATCTGTTAGGTTATGTGTTTTTATCCCCAGTTGGAGAAAATTGTGCGACAAGGATAGATATAAAAAATCACTAATGGCGGTACCTTATTGATATAGTGACCTTACACAATATCAATTTTTTTTAAATTTTGGACTAAAGTAGAAGCGGATTTTACAGTTGCCCCAATTATACACTTGCCCCAGCCTACCAGTGTTTTTCACTTTAGATGGCACCACCCCTGTATTTTTTTTATATATTACCGATTTAAAACATTTCTTATACCCCTCACTAAATTCTACTTTTAGGGTGTGTTACTTTCCCTTCACGATAAAATGCTAGCCTACTACGATTTAAAATAATCAGCAAAATTGAAGAAGTCGTATTGTAGTGCAACTGGAAGATCATGTAATGCACCCCATAAATCGTCATTTAAATGTTTTGAGATGTTTTCATTTTTTTTAATGAAATTTTTGATTTAGCTTATTTGGATGATTTTAAACAACTTTTATTAATAACATTTTTTAGTAAAAAAAAATCCCTACTACGACTTCCCCAATTTTGCTGTTTATTTTAAATCGTAGTAGGCTAGCATTTTATCGTGAAGGGAAAGTAGCATACCCTAAAAGTAGAATTTAGTAAGGGGTAAGTATAATAAAAGAAAAAAAAAATTAAAATCTATAATATACAAAAAATACTGGGGTGGTGCCGTCTAAAGTGAGACTGTATATACTAAATTTCAAATAAGCATTCAGTACTTGGAGCTAAGCAGTAATCATAACTATGACTGTGATTGGTCGAAATAGAGTCATCGGTACAGCCATTAAAAATCAAATATTTTTCATAATTCTCAATTTGACATTATGTATGGATCCTAAAAATATAAAGAAAAAATCTGGTGTGATACACGCACACAACTTCCTTTTACAGTGTTCTTATAATTAGTCAAAAATTTCATTTTTAATTTTTAGCCATTTGTCAAAAATTTTCAAAAATTACAAATACTACAAAAACGGTACAAAATAGAGCGTTAGTTGAAGAGACAAATTTTCTCTAGAATTTTAAGGTGAATTCAAAAATGTAATAAAATACGGGGTGTTTTATTTAAAATAGGAGTTAATAAAAAAAATAGAAAAAAAAATAAAAGAAACCCACTTTAGAAGTATTCAACTAGAAAATCACTTATTTTACATCAATACACATTAAAAATGTAGTAAAAATGTAAAGTTTAAAAAAAATCGTTAGAGCCGTTTTTTAAAAAATCGAAAAAAACTGAAAAATCACAAGAGTAAACACCTACTTCCGGTTATGCGATTTTCTTCAAAAGCTTGCTGTCTCATCTACATAGTACACAAAACTTATATATGAAGTTTCAACGCCATACCTGTTTTCGTTTTTGAGATATTCTGTTTACAGACAGACAGACACACACACACACACAGACACACAGACAGACAGACCAATGAAAAAAAATATGTTTTTTGGGATCAGGGGACTCTAAAACGTGAAGATCTGTTGAAAACTCAATTTCGAATTTTTGGGGTGAATCCAATACTTCCTTTATAGTAAAAGGAAGTAAAAACGATAGTGGACAAAAAAAGCTGGCCTACAATGTTTATTTAAATTAAATAGGATAAAATTATTGTAAAACACTAGCAGTTAAACAAATCATATTTTTCTAGTGTATAATTGAGTTTGAGTTTCGAGCACCACCTACCTATTGCATTATTGTTTGAAATTTGGTATTTATTTATCCGATGGCGATCTACGTAGCGCATAATAAGTAATTATAAAAAATATATAAATATATATGTGTGTATACAACAGACAGTCAACATATGACTAGTATTGTAAATGGTTAAAATTTATTAAAATAGTAAAACTAAAGTTTAGAATTTATTATTATTGTAATACCTTATCTATAGATCTATGTCCAGGTCGGCCAACCATTTAAGTTTAGTATAGGTTTGGACACTCGTCATGTTATGGTCAATGTTTGTTTTTTTCCTTATTTCAGTTTAAATGAAATCCGTCTCCATTACTTTGCATATGAATATTCATTATTTTAAAATAATTAAATTGTGTAGTACACATTAAATATTATTGTGCTACTAAGGACTCTCAACTGAAGTTGATGCCCAACTTTCAGTCCATCTTTTGGAAGGTCTCCCTGGTGCTCGCTTACCTCCTGGTCTCGAATAACGTATTAGCTTAATAAGTCTGTCTCAGGGCCTCCGCAACCGCGCGTGCAACGCGTGCACCGCACGCGGGAGCCACTCTAAAGGGGCGCCAAACCGGAGATTTGAATACAATTTCAATTTTTAATTTTTCAACTATTTCAAACGATTCCAATGAATAAAGCACTAAGGCACTAAAGAAATAATTTTTTTTAATCTCAATTCATAATATAATCAATAATCTTATTGAATATCACAAATTCGTTAAAACCCCTCACCACAAATATTTAACAACTGCTAAATACGTATTTCGACAGCCACGCTGTCATCATCGGTAGCTAAGAAAACTTACACAGCAAAAAGGCGACGTGTTCGCGACCAAATCCATTTGCGATTTGGTCGCGAACACGTCGCCTTTTCGCTGTGTAAGTTTTCTTAGCTACCGATGATGACAGCGTGGCTGTCGAAATACGTATTTAGCAGTTGTTAAATATATTTGTGGTGAGGGGTTTTAACGAATTTGTGATATTTTCGAACCACAGGCTCCAGCAGTGTTTTAATCTTATTGAAGTTTATGTTCGTTGATATAATGACCTATTCCTATTGTGACAGAAAACATTATATTTTTGAAATCAAATAACTATTCATTTAGCTTTAATTATTAAATATAATAAAATCGATAGGTTAGTTAATTCTGTGTGCAATATGCAATACCCTGAATAAAAATTATAGAGATGATGTTTTCGAGGAATAACTTGAGCAAGCTGGAAAACTAGCAGCCGCTCTTGAGATAGAGCAAGGTTTTCCTCCGATAAATACTGTTAGACGAAAGTATAAACCAAAATTGTTCGATTATGAACAGAGGGATGAGACACCTCAAGATCCAAAAACCGCGTTTAAAATAACTTTCTTTTTTAAAAATTATTGATCAAACACTAAGTTCTTTAAATAGTAGATATGAAATTATATCTGATTATGACAACGTTTTTGGTTTTTTTAGTGATATTTTTAAATTAAATAACCAGGATCTTTTAAAAAGCTGTCGTGCTTTACAACAAAAGCTAACTAATGAGAAAAAGAAGGAGGCTGACGTAAAAGAAAATTATTTATTTAACGAGATAAAATCCCTAAGGTTGTTTTCATTACCTGAAGCGTCAAATCCCCTCGACTTCTACAATATATATTTGAAAACAATCTAACTTCATCTCTACCAAATATTACCATTACATTAAGAATCCTGCTTACTTTACCTGTGTCTGTAGCTTCTGGTGAGAGTACCTTCTCAAAATAAAAAAAAAAAAAAAATTGAGGTCTATCATGTTACAAGAAAGATTATCTAGTTTGGCAATCTTAGCTATAGAGCAAGAGATTCTCCATAAAATTGATTTTGGCAATATTATAAAAGAATCTGTAGCAGCCAACTCCAGAAAAAAACCTATATAATTTTTGGATGATTGAATGTTTTATTTGTTTATTGTTTGGTTTGTTTTTTCCTTTGTAACAAATTTAAAGAAGAATAAAATTTTAGTTTTTGAAATCTGTGTTGTTTCATTACAAAGTTAAAATAATAGTAGTTTGTATACTAAGGCACTGAAGTATAACTTTTTATCACGAATGTGGATTTAGTTGCCGAGGCCCGTAGCGCCAAGGCAAATAAACCACATGAGGGATAAAAAGGAACTTCAGTGCCGAGGTGTACACTATGTTTTATTTGAAATCGAGAAATCGTGAAATTACAACATTTTAACCAAATTTTGTGGGTTATGTTCGCTCCATTGACGTTTATCTATCGCCTCGCCACCTACAAAAAAGTCGTAAAACAATGGATTACTTCACTGCCGATTTCTCGTATTTTAATGACGATTTCGGCGTACTTCACTGCCGATTTCAAATAAAATGTGTTTTCGCATTTCGCTCAAATGTTTAAACAACTACAAGAATATTACAGCAAACCAGGAAATTTAAAAAAACATATGTAACAGCTTAAAGTTTTTATGCTCAAAATATTATTTATATAAGTACTACATACAGGGTGTTATGGAAATGAGTGCAAATATTTTAACCAGTGATCGAGCTCACCAAATTTTTCTATTTATCTTTTTTTCATTTAAGCGCATATTTTTTCAATCATTTATCTCCCCCAAATTTGAAGAGCCGCTTGGTAAGCAAATCTACGTTAAAGGTAAATGACACAAGGTATATTAAAACTGTAAAGTTCTTGCACAAAAAACCTGCGGTCAATAATTTACCTACCTCAATTGATAAGGTACGTTGCTGACCATATGTGAACTAAATGTTTTATTAGTAACTATGCAGTTTTTGTTGGTTTGCATATCAAGGAAATGTTTTTTGTGTTCTGTTCGTTTAAATTGAAATAGTATTCCATAGGCGGGTATGCATTTTTAAAGTAAAACTGTTTTGAATTTTAACTCAGTGTTGAGGGCGTTTTCCAAAACGTGATAAATGGAGAAGTTGTCCAGTTTAGCAAGTTCTATTACGGGTTAAAATATTTGCACTCTTTTCCATAACACCTTGTATATTCAAAGGGCGCCAAAATATTTCCAACACGCGGGCGACGATAACCCTTGCGGGAGCCCTGGTCTGTCTTCTTCTGCTCTTTCCACATGGTTATTCCATTCCAACCTTCTCCCTCTTACAAATTTCTTCTCTTGTGTCATTCCCCACTCTATCTAGTCTTGTTTTGCCCACTATTATTCTTAGCGTATTCATTTCTACAACAAGTGATTGATAAAGAAAAGTTGAGTAAGGACCACAAAGGCCAAATGAAATAATTTTATTACTGGCAAAATTAATTGAGTTTAAAATGTGACATTATTTGTTATGGCTGATATAGAAAATTATGGACCATAGATGAAAATAAATCTCAACATATTGTATATATTATCTAAAAATAAAGAAACAAAAACATTTTATATGGTGCCCAAATGAAATAACTATCATTCCAAACAATTAGAAACGTCGAAACAATTTTTAAGTATCTCAGCATATTAAGAAAAAAATGCCTTGTGAGAGTTTTTTTCCAGATAAAGATAGCACGCAAAAATGGCTTACTCCCGAGTTGGTTTAACAAAAAAGAAAATTCGGAAAAATCCAAAGGGAAACCTGAAAAATTGGAAAATATCGAAAGTGTGTTTTTCTATACACTGTACGACTTTCTATTTGAAGTCATACTTTTATGATTCTGTGCTTAATGGTTCGAAGGGTTTTCCCCATCATGTCATAATCCAAAACAACGTTTGCTGGGTCAGCTAGTTTGTTACAAAAAAATGTACGATACATATTTATATGGATTATTTATAAATCTTAAAAAAAAATGCATAGTAAGTACATACTCACATACAACGTGCGAAATGTAAAAGAATAGTATATAACCACATACAGTACAAATATGTACATAAATATTTTAACTAATACTTAATGTTTTTAGTTTTAGTTTTCGTGACTATAACTTACTTGATGTGACCCAATACAACAGTAACAATACACAGATACAGTGTTGCCAAATCGGATGGATGTTTAATCGGTAGATGAGTTCGGGACTTTTCGGTAGATTAGGGAGAAATTCGGTAGATTCTAATAATCAATAATTTTTAAAAAAGTTTATTAAAAACAAGTACAATAGTTATTCAACAAACAAGTATGTTAATGAGAGCGATTAACATACTAGTTAGTTTCAATATTTTTCCGTTGATCGCATATTATTAATTTGAAAAAAATCTAATTTTATTCCTTGAAAAAAATTTGACATTTGAAGTTTTGACATTAATAGTACCGGGTGACCATCAACGGTTGTGATTTTTTTAAGTTGGCACTGTTTACGTTGGGGGCACTGTAAGTATATGTCAAATTTGGGGTTAGCAGGTTAGGTTTTGCGTCAGTTTTGACACAAACTGACGCAAAACCTAACCTGCTAACCTCGAATTTGACATAGATTTACACTGCCACAAATATAAACAGATTTTTAAAAATCGTTTATTAATAAAAAATCATTCCTTAATAAGGACTAATAGACGATTCTTTATACATTAATGTACCCAATAAATAAACGATCAATGGAAAAAGAACATAAACACACATTATTATTGTTTGGATAATAAAAAATAAAAAAACAATACAAAATGAATATCTACCACTAGGTATAACGTACAATTTTTTTTAGGATCTTGGATATAAAATATTCGTAAGCATATTATTTATTAGAAATTGAGAAATCGAAACAGTCATTTTCGGTGCTACCTCTTATTAATTATTTTACCGAGCTACGTTTAAGTAATTAAAAAAAATCTCTTTTGTCGTGAATCCCCGGCGTTTGAAAATATCGAAAATGCAGAAATTCATTTTTTCCGGGGGAACTACTAACACTAAACATAAAATTCGGTTACTAACTAATAAAGGTCCCCACAAAACTATTTTATATTTTATGCTTCTACTATAGATAGAAAGAGCGCTACAGGTGAAAAACTTTGATAACTGTCGTACTTAAATTTAAAAAAATACAAAATTTAGAACTTCCTGTAATTATCTTATACGTAAATACAAAAACTCTGCTTAGTCACAAAAAAATCTGCATTGTAAGCCACTTTTCGGTAGAATCGCTGTTGGAATCGGTAAGACATTGGCAAAATCGGTAGATCTACCGAAAAATCGGTAGACCTGGCAACACCGCACTGAAGCATAGTTGCTCAAATATTTGAAGTAGGAAACTCAAATTATCAAGTTCTTCCAAGGCCATTATCGGGCCTTATCAATAAGCTTTGTAGACATAAAAATTTATGCGCGTTCATCAAGAGGTGACTGTATAATTTAGGTTTTGTAAGGTAGAAAATTCTTTGAAATACAAAGAAGCATGGTCATAAATAACTCTTAAGAATGTTATTTACTACTTACAGCACTTGTTAACCTAATCGTTATTGTTAACCTGAATATTGGCTTCTAAAATCGAGTAACGCAGGGAAAATCCCGCTCTGGGTTTATAAAATTCGTCGAGGTATCGAAAACTTCGTCTTATTGAAATTTGAATTATCGAGAGGCTTTTATATAGGAAACTATAGGAATTAGGGTGGGAATGTGATGTCAGTTCGAGTAATCGAGATATTCTATTTATCGGAGTTTGAGATAAGGAGATTTTTAATCTTAAAGGATTTATAAAAATTAACTTTTAATTTTGAGAGCAGTCGGATAGCACAGTTGACAGAGTGTTAGGTTTGCATTAAGCAAGTCCTCGGTTCAAATCCCACGGTGAGCGCAATTTTTCCGCAGCCTTAGCGATCGGTATCGTGTCCGGTCAGACCATTCACAGTTGGGCACCAAATTAACTGTGCTCTAGTCAGAATCACAGATCTAAGAGATAAACAACGTCAACACATCACCATTCTGCACCGCTAGGTAACAAGAGGTTAAGGATAATACATAGATACAACTTTATATACTTATATAATTTTATAATGAAAATGTAATGTTTTATTCTAAATTATATAAAGTTGGTAGAAATATTAACGGAGTTTTACTGCTAAAGAATAAAGTTAAAGGTCTTTTCTTATAGCTTATTTCTTTAATTGAAGAAATTATCTTATTGATATCATTAACGGCGATATACCTCTCTTTTGGTTTCAATTGAAACCAACGGATTAGGGCAATTCTAATTACAATAATTGTCTCTTATTTAAGATAAGTTCATTAAATCAATATTTTAAAGTGTAGTGAAGAAAATTATGCTGGTAAAAAGCTTCCAAATTTTCTTCTCAATGGTTCGTTTTATATTATTGCATTTTTTGTTTAGGCAAAAATGTAAAATATTGTGACATGACTGACACATAAATCAGTGCGAAGAGTTGTTAGCTCCCATTACTTTTACTGCTGCTATTTGAAAATTTGGTACACTTTCGAACAAAGAAAACAAAATTTAAAAGCAAAACGAGGCCAAGGACGATGCCCGGTGGAAGAATTTCTTGAAAGAAAACGAAATTGGGTGAGCCATATAGCTGTAAATACGTTTGTGCCCCTTAAAGCCCTCAGAATCCCACAGATAGGTATTCAGTAGTACATTAGTCTAAATTATAGTTATATATCTGTCCTGTATATTCAGCTTTTACTTCATTTAAACATGCGCATAGCTGAAATATGTAACTATACATAAAAAACAATGGAAAAATCAATATCATCAAGTGCTTAAGTCGACTGCATAATTGAACACTTGGCTGACTTAAAAACAAGAAAAAACGTGTTATAGAATAAATAGGAGTAGCTAATTGATCTTAGCAGTATTAGTTTTGGCTTTCTTCATATGTTAACTAATAGTTATTTACGATATAAGTGTGTAAAGTTGGTCTTTAGTCACGAGTAAAGCAGAGTTAAAACGCGAGTGTAGCGATAGAATCTAGAAAACACGGTAAATATAAAAAATTACTGTAAATATAAATTAGAATTACTGCATTTAATAACAGGTTTGTTTTGATAAGAAAAACGTTACCGGTCGTAATTTTGTGAGGTTAATAAATATTTTAACCACGTTACTATTGACGACCTGACTAATGAATTCATGTTATTAAACAGTTGTTTTATAAACATGCCAACTGAAAGTCAATTTTACACACTGTCGTAGATAAATAGTACCGGGTGACCATAAAAGGTTGTGATTGGTCAAAACTGATGCAAAATCTAACCTGCTAACCTCAAATTTGACAAAGACTTACAGTGCCACCAACATAAACAGTGCCAACCTAAGAAAAAAATCACAACCACTTATGGTCACCCGGTATTAAAACAGAAAAATGGGTATCTGGATTTGTGGATGCCTCAAGGGACACAGCACTTTTAAAATAACGGATCGCTACCTGTTTCAGAACTTCTTCTGCTGAGGGTAGTTGGGTAGAATAGCGTCAATATTTTCAAACAGTGTCGACAGTTTTACAACATTATTGTCCTCAATAATGTCGGTAAAGTTAAACGCTCCCGTTCGGTGAGACGAATGAGAGTCACTGAATTTAGTCACAGATACCGAAATTGGTCAATAAAAGTCAAAATATGTCAAACAGTGCCTCTAATTTGTTACAGAAGCTGCTTCGTTAGCGCTTTATGGAGCTTCACGGCTTTTTAATTTTTCGCTTAGCGGAGAAAATATCCTTGCCATTCAATCTTAGGAAGTAGTTTATAATCTCTCAACTGAATGCAATGGATATTTATGTGCAAAAAGTAGAATTACTACTTCCTAGTTTCTTAAAATTATAAAGTGATCTGCATTAATTAATGAAAAATTGAAGCTCAAAGGTTGTTTAAGGTAAATGTTGTAGAATTAAAAGGTTTTGTGTTTAGTAAATATACTGTAATAAATTTCAGGACAGTTAATATTCTCTCTTTGTATAAGCGACACATTTTTATTAATAATTACAAAAATGCTCCTCTAACTTTGCTATTTTCCAGTTTTGGTAAATTAAGATTGTTACTAATTTTCACAATTATGGGACTCGGATAGTGAGTAGCCGTGATTATTGACTCCTTTATTTTTAAATTGCACTAATGGTTTAACCCCAGAGATATTTATTCAAGCAATCAGAAAAAGTGCTTAACAAATAAATATTTTGCTTCGTAAAGCAAAACGAGATAGGGGGTTTGCAATTTTGAAGTGAGGGGTAGGCAAGGAATAAATTTGGTTGTAGTAACTGTCCAACAGTAACAGTTATAACAGCACATCAGCACCTTACAACGAAAATAATATTTCTTTGTAGTTTTATATAGTGCATCAGGTGTCTTTATAGTAAGGGGGATATCCAGGGGATTAGTGTTTCATCTACACCGATTTACACCCTAATCCTGCCTGTTCGAACATAGTTAAATATAGTGAGGTTAAGCATGTAATCTACGCACATGCATTTCAACAGTAAGTATATTTGAAAAATGTGAAACATGTTATTTAAACATATTTTCGAGATTAAATTCTTCGCATTGGTAATGCTTGATAGAATTCAAACTTCCCCTGCATTCACAATGGCTTGTGGTATGGTATAAAGATGGCTAGAATCTCTTTGATTAATTCAATTTTTGTTTGAAGTATTACCTAATTTGATGACTTTGTTTTCTGTACTGTACTAATAATATTTCTTAGTAAATTAAGATAAATTTTGAAATTTTGCACCTACAGGTCTTATCTTGACGTACAAAACTAATAATTTATAAACAATTTCCGTTCCAGCCAGATCAGCAATAAGTTAAGATACAAAATGTGCGGAGAGGAGCAGTAAAAGTCAATACTGGGACCTTAATCTAAATTAAATTATTCATAGAGTAATACAACAGATGTATCCATATGAGTATTTTATTCAGATAAACAAGAACAATCCCGGCGGCGTTCACTACTGTAGCGCGATTAACCCCGTTGGAACCCTTATTCTTTTATAGCAAAGGGATGAGACCCGCAATATCATATACTGATAGCATAGTGGCATAACCGTTTACCCCATTATCTTTCGAGATATGCAGCATTATAGAGCTCTCTCCCCAAATGCTATCAGCCCTATCAAGCTAGTCGTAGCCTCTACAATAAAGTAGATATTATCGCGCACTTTTATTGTTTTGTACATATTTTTGGCCTGTTAGGGAAAACGCTCATGTCTAATATTTCTTCGGTTATGTACAAATTGGACTTAATGTTCAGTATTGGGGGAATTCGTGTTTATTTATCGATTTTAATTATCAACACGTAGTTGTCTTACTGTACTTGATAACTAACGTTTCAATTTTAAAATCATTCTTTTTATTGTTTTGAGTTTAATTTTATGAAATCACGAAAACCAAAGAATAATACTATGATTATTAATACATGGTGGCTCGGTTTTAAATATATTAATTTAATAATATTGACTAAGTTGTATATATAAGTTATAAATTATTGCTCCTTATACAATTTCTAAATTTTAAACATCGTTTCTCATAATGTATATGTATACAGCATTGTATAATTCGTTATATCGCCGCATTTTCGTAAACGTTTCGTAAAAGGAAAAATTCCTGTCACTAACGTCATTAATTGATTTATCATTGTTGTTCACTTGATGACGACCACTATCCATTGTTTTTTTTTATCGTGGCTACTTGACAATTGCATTTTTTAATGACAACCCAAAACGCCGATAGAAATGTTAAGGTTAACGTTTGCTTTTATGCTTATGAAGTATGTATGTATGTATGTATTATCTGTAACCTCATTTACCTTGCGGTGTCGAGGCTGGTGCTATATGCGCTGGCATCTGGCGGTACAATGATCAACTTGCCCCGGATTCGGGATACAGAGTTGGATCGCGCCTTTGGTGCTTGCGCAGCAACCATTGTATGAGGTGTGTGTCTTGGTGATGTGTTGACCTTGTTACTCTATCTCTTAGGTCTGTGGTTCTGAGTAGAGCACAGTTAATTTGGTGCCCAACTGTGAATGGTCTCACTGAGCCCGATTCTAATCGCCAAGGATACGGAAAAATTCCGACCCCAGCGGGATTCGAACCGAGGACTTGCTTAATGCAAGCCTGGCGCTAACCCGTCTGCGCCACGCAGCTTCTCTTTGCTTATGAAGTAAGAGTATCTTATTTTTACGCTTTTTAATTCCGTTTCAAATAATAACCAAAGTTGAAACCGATATTTTTATATTTGTTGAAATTAACATTAAAATAAAAAATAAAAAATAACTTCTTACTGGAGGAAGTTAGTACTGAAGGATTATTATAATCTAAGGAATCTATGAGCAATAGGTGTCCCATTGCTTTTGAGACACTCTGTATAGCACAATGGACAACATACGTGCGTTATAGCTTGGGACTACTCGCATTTATATTTCAAACATAAAATAATATTAAAACAGAACGCCAACATAAGTGTCTTTTAAAACGCTGCCTGAAGCCAGTATTGTGTGAAGCCGAACCTGTACACGGTCGCATGATTGATGAACACCCGCCACGATTTGCACACGTAAGCGCATTCTCTTAAGAGCTTAAAGCAATACTTATCGCATAACTGCACATTTTCAGAATCAAATTTACCTGGAAGCTGGGCTCTTGCTGTGTTGCGCATTCAATTCGTCCTCACATTGCGTCATCCAAACTTTGAACGGCGAGATGCGTGGAAATTTACCACACACGATACTTAGGGGAATTTCCCATTGCTGCTCTGGCGACATTGTGACGGCTTTACAAAAAACATCCTGAATATACGTGGCTGTTGCAAATAATGTCATGAGATCGCTCATCTCTAGTTCTTCGCGATCCGGTTTTGGAGGATTCAAATCGAATGTCATACACGCGAAATTAATCGATATTTGCATACATCCGCACTCGCCTTATCGGCTATGCTAAATTACACTGATTAAATCTAATTAACAAGAAAAAAACATATGTGTAGGTAATACAAACTGGCTATAAATGTTATCATAAAAGTAAAACCATACAGGCAAAAGGATCAAACGCTCGTTTTAACATCTACACAATTAGTTTATAGATATGAACAATACAAGTTAGATTATGAGCATCTTAACGAAACGAGACGGTGAGCCAAGTTTTGAGGCAATCAAACGAGTTTCGTTGTGTGCCATAAGCAAACGTGCATTGTTCAATATTTTATCTTCATCAATAAACTCTGGTTCAATGTATTTTTTTATATAAAAATAGTGCGGTAATGAGGCTCTTAACGATACTAAAATTAATTTGGTTAAGAGGCTATAACAACACGGATGAAGATAAAACACTTTAACGATTTCTCAAAAAGAGTATGTTACTTTATAATTAAAAAATATATTTATAATCACGATCTTCTATAAAGATTACTAAATTGCACTGACAAAATTATAAAACAAATCGACAAAATAGTTTAATGCTTGCAGAACTTTTAAAAAAAATTCTACTTTTCCAGATAGACGAATAATTATCGTTAAATTTTTGTAATTGAAATATAATGGAAACGTCAGTGTGTGTCAAATAATAAACAAAACCTAACCTACTAATTTCGAATCTGACATAGACTGACAATACACTTCAGTACTGCCACATGCGACTCTCGTTATAAATTTAAATGATCTCAGGGTATTACGATATATCTAGAGTGTTTTTGAGCATAAGTTACGATGTCAGTTATATTGAAACCAAGTTGTTTAATTTAGTGCTGGTTCATATTAGCAAGCGTAATATAGGCTATCTGAAAACTACTGAACATCTTAATGTTTATTCTTTGGCTATACTGTATATTTAAATTTACTTTAAATCTGTAAAATTTTCTTATTGCATCTTTTTAGCAGAATTTTAGAAGATGCTTTATGGTACTAGATAGCTCTTGTTTTTGTGATTTCAACGATATATAATCCATTCAGGAAACTCCCGTGACGTAAAAGAAAATAGCTAGTATAGGGAGTTAGATATTTTTGCATTTTATGTCATTTGCAATTTAAATGTCAAGTTCTTGTTTTTTACCATCACTTTGACATTTGAATTATTGAAGTACATTTTGATTAATTTGGTTGCATATACAGGGTGTTAATTAAGTACGTAGACAAACTTTAAGGGGTGTTTCCTTGATCAATTCTAAGATAAAAAGTTCATACAAACATGGGGCCTAAACGGCTTCGTTTTCAAAATACAGGGTGTTGAAGTTTAAACAACAATTTAATTTTTTTAAATTTCGAAAACGGTTGGAGGTATTCTAATGAAACTTGGGGTGAGTTAGTATTTCATAAGGTGGCATTGTTCGGTCAAAATAAATTTAATTTATTTCCACCAGTGTCGTGCATCGAGACCACCTCAGTTACCTTATTTTAGAAAAATCTGGTACGCCACTGTTTTTTATTCAAAAGTTTTGTAGCTATTGTTTGTTATTAAATAATATTTTTCTACGACCACCACTAAAAGTAGGCCTTTTAGCGCTAGCTTTTTCACTAAAAGTGACGTTTTATGATTTACCGTGTTTAAAATGAGATCAGCTGTTTACTTTTAGCCCATGTGCCAAAAGTGAAGTGAGGTTATAAAACTACAATTTCGAATTGGAAGTGAGGTTGTAAAGTTATTCTAGTTACTTCTTGCGTTAGAAATAAAGTGTTTTTTAAATAAATAAGACGTTATGTAATGAATAAGGTCAGATGTGTATTAGTATAATTACCTTTGATAACTGACTTTGACAGTACTGGCTCCGGAAACATTCACCTACGCGTCAAGGCCATCTTTTTATTATGACTATAAATTATAACAGTCATAAATGCAAACCTTTGTTAAATCGACATTTATAGATTAAAAGTGTTATTGCACTCAGCCTCGGCTTCGTTTAATAATTTTCAGGT
The DNA here is from genome assembly GCA_940337035.1 of Agriotes lineatus. Classification (NCBI taxonomy): domain Eukaryota; kingdom Metazoa; phylum Arthropoda; class Insecta; order Coleoptera; family Elateridae; genus Agriotes; species Agriotes lineatus. The sequence goes on from CALNHX010001420.1 coordinate 191,996, forward strand.
CTCGTGCATAAACATCAACTTTTAGCCCTTGTTGCATAAATAGCTATTTTTAAAACTTCTTTAAGCTGTATTTTGAAAACGAAGCCGTTTAGATCCCATTAAAGTACAATGAACGAAAAAACTTCAAGATACATCTTTTGTATAGTTTCAATGGATGAAGCTAAGAAACTTGTCGTATTGACTAAGAAACAGTGGCGTACCATATTTTTCTAAAATAAGGTAGTTGAGGTGGCCCCGATGCGCGCCACTGGTAGAAATAAATTACATTTATTTTGACCAAACAATGCCACTTTATTAAATACTATCATACACCAAGTTTCATTAGAATAGCTCTAGGCGCTTTCCAGATTTTTTTAAAATAATTAATTTTTGTTTAAACTTCAACACCCTTACTTACTAAAGTTATTAATAAATTATGTTTTACTTTGTTTCACTAAAACTACGATTCATATTGAAGTTTAGCAAAATAAACCTTACTTAGAAGTTTGACGCTACTGACCTTTAAGTACTGCTGAAATAGTAGGTACCTACTTAGTACTTATCTAGTACACTCGCAATTTTGCATTTGACAGTGTAAATATCACGAGAGTTTTCTAAATTGATTGTACATGGGTATAGGTGCATTTTCGGTTATTATTGTTTATTTGCCAAATCCATTTCATCATAAGTGAAATACGAACTAACAACTTTTATTTCAGCTATAAGAAATAAATATTTTAAGAATACGAAAGTTGCACAGAGAATTTTGATTCCACTTTACTAAAATATTTTATCTACAACTGCTTGGATAAGAACTTATTATATCACTCATTTGACAATATTTCCGTTAGGTAATGAAGTTCATTACACCACTAGTGCCTACTCAAATATTTTTGAAAATGACAGATCTGACAATTTTCTTAATGCACTTTTATCAATTTTTGGGCAGTTGTAGATCATATTATGTACAATACATGTGTGATAATGATAATGCATCATTAATGCTTACATAGCTCGTGCTACGCATTCGTTTCTAACTGACACACACGTATATTAATGATGCACTTATCCCACTTGTATAGTAAATAACTATTACAGCATTTGACTGTACTTAAAAAAAAACATTGGCGACGTTAAGTAACTGAAAACGAAACTAAAAAAAAAGAATGTTAGCGAAACATTAAATTGGAGAATTTCTAGCTTCCTAGCTCACCACAATGGGATTCTTATTCTAATTAATATAGTTTTGCATTTTTAATATTATATAATATAATAACTTCATTCGCAAAAGAATAAATTTGCGATACATGTTAGAAGAAAACGAAATATACAATTTGAAATGCCTCTAAGAATGACATCAGTTTACTTCAAGAAATTTATTGTCTTCAAGAATAATTTAGGATTGCGCCCGAGCCCGAGAATTTTCCGGTAAATTTGGAAAAGCACAAAAGATCCAAATCTTGTAACAGTGAATGCAGTAGCTTTGAAATTATGAGGCAATAAAATGAAAGTGCGCCATAAAAATATAAAATCATTTATGCTTTTATGGCTCCTTGCAGTTTGTGAGCAGAACTAATCCAGGCTACTGGTCTAACCGTACTGGACTATTTCTTACAAGTTTTATTTATTACCTTATAATTAGATTCCAAGACGAAGCTCCCGGGAATACTTTCTTCAAAAGGGCCGAGTTGTCGAGTGAGCACTGCTTAAAATCTTGTCAATGACGCTAATTGGGAGGTACGAATTTGCCCACAAAATGAGTCGGTTTTAAGATTTCCGGAACATATTAGGGAAGCAGTAAAATAACTAAAATTACTCGCTAGAAAAATTTAGGCCAGAATAACGAACTAAGCGGAGAATAAAGTGACTAAAAGAAAGGATAAGAGTTATTTACAACCCAATAAGAGCTAGTGTTGGCGGTGTGTGGTAATGGTAAATCCCGGAAGTAAATTAACTGATCGCCTCAATTTATTGGGGTGTAAATAACAGCCAATAAGTCTATCACGGCTCCGTATTAGCTTAGGGCTGCACAAAGGGTAAGATAAGGTGGTGATCTGTTAAATATTGCGGCGTTAACACTAATTGTTATTACTCCTATTGCGCTTCAGCGAATTTAATGAAATTCGTTTTTTAAATTTGCTATGCAATAACGTATCTAATAAATTTAAATTATTTTATAGACTCAAATCAATAGTTAAAAAATTGTTGTAACAATGCCATTTGCATTATTTTTAAGTAAACAAAAACTGATAGTTAAATTACACGTACCAGAATCTGTTTATATATGTAGACATATTTTACATTTTCAAATTCTCTTTAGGTAAACTTCTAGGTTAAGTAATAACAATAATAATTATCCATATTTTTAGAAGAAAAGACAATTACCTATATTATATGGTTAATTTTTTATATTTTTAAGAAAAACAAACGTCATAAATATGATATAAAGAAGGTATTAATAACATATTTTGGTAAATTATCATAATAAACTTTGACCTATTATGCTGAATAGGGTAACATTTGTTTAGGAAAATAAAATATTGCAATGATCTTATATTTGGGCATATCAAATAAATTTTCTTTACGTTATTTGTTATCAAAATTACCTTTCATATAAGCTTGCTCAAATGTTTGCTTTTTCAAATGTCAGATTGGCTTAACATAAGATAGTAATTGTTATGTACTTCTTTATATTAATAATTTATGGGGTGCACCAATTAAGTTCTGTTAAGTAAATTGCAATACTATCTCATTTAGTAATTTTTAAAACATCAAACTCTTTACTAAAGTTGGGACATGCATTTCTAATTGTTTTAAATTTTAAATTACCTTTTTCGTTCAAACTCTCTACCGGTTATATAGTTATTATTAATATAATGTGCACATTGATAGTTCACTCAATCCCTCAAATCAACAAATCTTATGAATATCACTTCTCAGCTTATTTCAGGTAATTATTAATTAGAAATTTCATAACTTAATTTATTTATCATATTTTTCAAAAGCACTTCTATATACAATTCTAGTATAACGTTTTTAAAACACTTTCTGGTACCACCTGACTGCAATTAGGGAGTTCTCTGCTACAGTCAATTGATGAACAACAATTTCCTTCATGTGCTTTATATTTTACGATGTTAACACTCCTTTATTTGGTGTATGCCAATTAAAAACCCTTTTTTAATTTTAAATTTTACTTTAATTGGGAAATTATTTAATATTGTTCGATTGAAGATACTATTTATTTTATGTTTTTATTTTAAATAATTTTATGCGTTTAATTTCGTTTAACAAAAATTACACACTGTTACTATTAATTCCAACACTCTCATAGCACCTAGCCTAGTTACATAATATTCTTAGTTAGTGTTAAAATTTTTATTTATACTCGTATTAAATAAAGTTGGCATTATTACATTTACTAAATTGTCTTTTATATATCAAAGCACAAATCATTTTCATAAATACTCCACAAGGCCCCCACATTCACACATTATCGCTTTATTCTGCACATCCAAAGGTACATATATCATATGCAGCACCTTTATCCATTTAAATTCCATTTTAACGTTTTTCTTTATTATTTTTCATGTGTCGTATATAAGTTCTTTAATTTTTGGATATTTAGCTGTTTGTACATGCGTCTATTGCTTCACTAATCTAGCTTCAGTTATAAAGATAAACAGAAAGCAATCTGGCCCATGTCACTTTTCAATGAAAAGAAAATGTATAATTTTAGTCCGATGCTAATTAAAATTTCCATTGTTAGTTTTATTTATCAACCATAATCCATAATAATATCATGTTAATAACATTGTAGTATTATTGAGCTAGCAAATCTAAATATAGTATTTATTTCTAATTGTAAAACTATTGTAATATATTTTCTTAGAAAATTCAAACACCAGGTTCCTATTTTTATAAGTTTTTTTTTAAACTATCATTTCAAAGCTAACTTGTTGGAGATAATTTTTTCAACTGCTAATAATTTATACCCATCATCTGCCAATAACTTACGTCTTATTGTCTCTTAATAACTGGTATATTATGGGGTACATAATATCCTGGCATGCATTATAAATTACTATGGTACGTGATGACAAGCGTCAAATTTCTGACCAATTACGTAACTCGATGTGTTAATGCATGTACTGCAATAGTTAAACATCCAATATAAGCTTTATAATACATTATTTATATTATTAAGAAACACTAGTAAGACACAAAATTTTATATGCACCACGGGCATTACTTGATGTTTATACTAGTGATGGGCTTATTCGAATCAAAAATAACCGGTTATCCGGTTATTGAAATAACCTGTGTAACTCGGTTTTCGTTCCAAGTATTCGGATGAAAAATAACCTCATCCTGATACGTACTACGTGCCGCGTCTCAGCGACCTGCGAGTGATCGAAATTCTGTAAATAATAACGGCATTCATAACTCATATAACCTTTTCTACGTATGTACTTTATTGACCCAAGTGAGGCTGGCGGCTGCTTGTTGATGTTATATATTAAGACATTTGAGATAGTGATGGGCTTATTCGAATGAAAAATAACCGGTTATCCGGTTATTGAAATAACCTATGTAACTCGGTTTTCGTTCCAAGTATTCAAATGAAAAATAACCTCATGCTGATACGTACTACGCTTTGAATATAAAACCTCTATTCAAAGGTACTACGTGCCATATCTCAGCGACCTACGCAGTGCTCAAAATTCTGTACATATAAATACGTCATAATCATAACTCATAAACAAAGCAGGCTGTACTGAAAACAGCATTTGGTTATCGCGTACCTACCTCCTATCATAAAAAATATCAAATCATCAAATTCTGGGGACCTGAAACCTGAACGCCTAAAAACTGCAAACGCATCAAGCTATAAAGCTATATTTGCTTACATCTCCAAAGTTTCAATACAAGAGGCGGCGTCTTTAACCCGCCCGATCGATAAAGATAAACGTTTACCCCTGTTCTTATTGCGATTAGCAAGCAGTTCTTTCTACACTTCTTAATAAATACCTCTTAATTTCCAATACATAACACATAATGTACGGTCGGCGCCTTAGAAATCGGGCACTACACACTATTATGATATATTTTGCATGTATTTTTTAAGTGTATAAACTGGGGTTTTCAGTTATTATGGTTTTAATTGTTACGTCAGATTGTTTATTGTTTGTCAATTATGAACTGCCATCTCACATTAATGAAGTAACCGGAGCAAGAATACTCCAAAGACTAGAAGAACATATTACGTGTCCCGATTTCTAAGGCGCTGACCGTACATATTATGTTTTGGTTGCTCTGCAGATGCAAGTTACTATGTCGATGCAGATGACGGTGAACCGATGTCGATGCAGATGACGGTAAACCGATGTCGATGCAGATGACGGTGAACCGCCAACCGGCAAACCGGCTGACTTAATCGAAACGAATCGAGAGCCAAAATTTATTCGAATGATTATTCAAATAATCATTCGGTTATTAATATGATTCGAATGCAAATAATTCGGTTATGAAAATTGTCCGGTTATGCCCATCACTAATTTGAGACTCCCAGTCGACGAGTTAAATTTATGGGGCCGTTCCTATTAAAGATAACGTTCTGCTGACTATGAGATTTGCCGAAGCTGTGTTGGTATTCATTTATAACGGCCTAAATTTTTGCTTCGAAACGCGGTTGATTATGCCTAATAAGGAATAAATAGAAAGCGAAATAAGATTTTCCAATATCGTAAAAGATTTATATTTAATTTTTAATAACGGAGCAGTCGGGACAAGAAGTGGATTTCGATGTTGAAAATTTTAAGTGTGCGTCCTTGAACCGCGGAAGGCTGAATGTAGATAAATGATGGATTCTAAAATATAGAGCGGTATGATGTGCAAGCGAAAAGGGAAGGGTGACTACTAGAGAATTTTAGGAACTAAAAATAGATTCAATAGATACTTTGTATTCGCATATTTATAATTTCTTTATGATTAGTATTGATATAGCTATTCTCAATGGTTTAAACTCCTTAGAAATCAAATAAAAATCATTTATACAATTATTATAATTAACGATTAACTGAGTTCCTCTGCTATCTGCAAGTTACGATGCCGATGCAGATGACGGTGAACCGCCAACCGGCAAACCGGCTGACTTAATCGAAACGAATCGAGAGCCAAAATTGATTCGAATGATTATTCAAATAATCAATCGGTTATTAATATGATTTGAATGCAAATAATTCGGTTATGAAAATTGTCCGGTTATGCCCATCACTAGTTTATACCCTCCGGCGACTTTCAAACTTTCGGTCTTATAAACTTGTCGCTCTCTAGCGGGCAAAAACATCTTCATAATGCCCTTGGTACATTAATAACGATTATGTACTCTGTATATCCTTAACAATACTTACAAAATATATAAACCATTTGAAGATGTTATGCTGGAGTAGAAATTCTCATTATTACATTTTGTAAACTAAAAAATATTTAGTTTTGAAATGTATTAAGGGCGCGCTTTGAATTTAAAAATACCTTTGTCTATCTTCATCAATATACAATATACAATACACAAAATACAAATAAAGCTGTACAACTATTTTATGTGGCATGAATCTAAAACAGATGTAGTATTCGATTTTTTAACAGATGCAATAAAGTTACGGTTTGAATAACCATAGTTAGGGAGTTGTAGTTTCAATTAGTTAGAACACATCAATTTTATTAAATAGTGTGTAGGAATAGTTTTCTTTTTAATGTAATTTATACATGAAATGTTTCAACTCGGTTAAATCAATAAAAAGCATTTTCTATGTCTTGGCACAAAATAACAAGAAATAACATCCTTTATCTAATAGAAGTGTCTGTCCGGGACGCTGTTTTGTCTGTCTGGGACGCTGTTTCAGCAGCCAAACCGTAAGAGATAGAGAAAAAAGTTATGAAAGTTATATGTTTGGAATGGTCATGTCAGGTCAGGAACCGAATTTCAGTCTCTAACACTAATTATTGTTTTAAATTATCCTAATCCTAACTTTTTAGGTGAGATTCTAGGCAAATTTTATCAAGGCGAATGCGACTGGTAGTTTGCTACCAACAATGACGTTATATACGTACGTGTGGTGAATACGCCTTCTATTTGCAAAACGGTCTTTTTTGTTTTATTAAATGAGACATTTGTCTCACTGGACTGCTAGTTTAATATAATAATATAAACTTACACTTTAAAAGTAGAAAAACTTTGGTCGCGCAGTGGTATAGTGTTTGGTGATGCTGAAATACAATTGACGTCACTCTCCTCAAGAGACTAGTCTATGAGGCAAAGCAATAAGGTAATTGTGACTTGAATATAGCACAACGGTACCACCGCGTGAACTTATCCAGATTCTTGTAAGTAAGACAGATTAAGATGAGTTTGATTTGTGGTATAAGTAAACTTAGTAATAAAATAATGGTAACGTATGGAATTTCAGAGAGACAGGCAGGTAAGCTAGACATACTCATGTATTAATATAAAAACGTGCTTGTTCAGTTAATTATTTTTTTGTATAAATAATGGTCTGGTAGTAACTATCTACCAGCTTAGCAAAGAGTCCATTTTTACGGCTTAGGCCGGTAGCACTTACCAATGCCTGTGATTCGTGTAATACGTTGGCAGTACTGAAGTGTATTGCTGCTGGCACTGCCAGTCCATGTCAAATTCAAGGATAGCAGGTTAAGTTTTCTCCAGTTACACAAACTGACACAAAACCTACCTCGAATTTGACATAGATAGCGTCACCAACAATACACTGAAGTATTGCCAAACGTATAACAAGAATCACAGCGTTTTTAAAGCAAATAATTTGGAATAATTCTTTAATACAATCAAAATGGGTTCTTGTTCTTGTTCAGTATACAAAAAAATGTATACGACACATTATCAGTATTCGCGTTTATGACCGAGCTAATACATCCCGGTTGAGCCCGCCAGGGCGAGGCACATGATGTACTAGCTTGGCCATAAATGCTTAGCTACCGGCCTAATGTCGTAATTGAAACGTAATTATTTTTGACTAATTTGATAAATAATTGTTTTCTTCAATTTCGCGTAAATATGAATATCATTGGTTAAGTCAGTTTTATCAATAACATTTTTTCACATATTAACAGAATTGTATTGTTTACTATTTAACTCATTAACCATAACAATTTTTAAAATATTCTTAACCATCTTAAGTTGCCTTGTTTCTTTGAAGGTACTCTATAAGCTGCAGTTAAAACAAGAAATGTGCAACTTAAAGGCCTGTTGTAAGATAGTGGTGTGAGAAGAGAAACAATGCTTTTAAGTGTATCACTTTTAATCTGTGCCTTAGTATAGAAATCAAATAGAACCTCCAACATGCTCTGCATAGAGAACTCAGTTATAGTTTGGAGGTGATTTAGGTTAAAGTTTTGTTGTTTAATGGAAGTAAAAAGTAACACATGTTCTTTGTCATATAGCCACATTATTAACGTGTGTATGATTTATTTTGGTTTAATGTTTTTCACAAAGTTGGGGTGTAAGTTGCGTGCTTCCCTCTTTGCACAAGTAAATTCCATAAATATACCTACCTTGGAACTGGAATGAGTCAGTTACTTCATAGCGACACTTGTATATTATAATAATTTCTTGTAAGTCTTAGGTTTAGAACAACATATCCAGTTGTTGTCTATAATCATCAAGTTTAGTTATAATGAAGCATTTCGACATGCAGTTCTATACTAAAAATATGAGGTGTGGGCACCACACGACTTCCTTCTACTGTTTGTAGAAATTTAATTTTGAGATTTTTTCAAAAGCTATACTACTTCTTACAAAAAAATTGTTTAACAAAAATTACGGACAATTACGTAATACTTATATAAGTTTAAAAAATATATTCCCATTATTAATTTTTAAACTTTGTAGAAATTTAGATTTAGATTTAATTTTGCTATTTTTCCAAAAACTACACTTCTCACAAAAAAAATGTTTTTAGGCAAAAGTTGTAGGCAGTTGCATAATATATGATATTATTTTATGAAATTTAATTTATTAAACAATTAGAAAATAAAAAAAACATAAAAGGAGAGTACCACTTTTGGTTGCTCGACTGCAGACTCACAGACTGACAGAGTGACAGACAGACAGACATTACTTTGAAATCAACTTTTTCTGAATCAGAAAACACGAAAGCGAATATTTCCGCAAAAATCTCAAGTTAAAAAAATCGTGATTACTATATACTTTATTTAATGAAGCAAAATTCGTCATCTGGCAAGAGAACAGAGAAATAGCTAGTAGCTACCGAGATATTACTCCAGTATGGTCTCCATATATTTTAAAAATTAATGGTAATCCGAATATGTTAGTAGTAATTTAATCTAATAACATAATAAAATGTGCTTGCACATCAACAATTTTTTGAAACTAAATTTTATACCGTACTAGTTATGTTTTAAGGTTTTTTCTCTAACAGAAAAGTATCTACGAAAATCTGTTTAAAATATAAGTAATATCAGTATAATTTAAGTCTGTGCTTCAACGGTATTGGTCTGAGTGGAGACAGAATCGCTTTTAAGCCGAGTTTAAATGACAAAGTTTCTTAATTGAAAAATTTCATATTGTGGTATTGTAATTAGAAGCTACTTAATATTAAAGACAAATATAAAATTTTGGTTATGACTATATTCCGCAAATTTTAAAGTAGTGTGTGCTTGTTTGTTATGCTCAAAGTCTAGACATGCAATGGGGGCCTGGACACTTCGCCCAAAGTCCATAACCCCCAATGCCCACAACGCCCAAAGTGCGCCCACAACCCCCAAATATTTAGCAGGCCCACTTCGCCCAACGCGACCACAACGCCCAAAGATTTTCTAGGGCCACATCGCCCAATCAGTTGGCCCATAACCCCCAAGCCCACAACCCCCAAACTCTTAGCAGGCCCACTTCGCCCAACGGGTTGGCCCATAACCCCCAAAGTCCATAACGCCCAAAGTGCGCCCACAATCCCCAAATATTTAGCAGGCCCACTTCGCCCAATGCGACCATAACACCCAAAGGTTTTCTAGGGACACAACGCCCAACTAGTTGATCCATAACTCCCAATTAGCTTCGTGTGAATTCGGCATTTCCTTTTTAAAACGTGTATTTCTGCCTGTATGATCTTAGTTTGTTTTCATTCATTCATAAAGTTCAGAAGTATACCTTAAGCCAATGTCTTTATAAAATGTGTTTACAATAGTTAATTTTTTACCACAGTGATTCTGAATGTCTTTTTATGGAAAATCGTAAAGAAGATGGCACTTTTCTTAACTATTTTATTGACATCGTGAAATTACCAAAATCAGATTGAGGTTAGGTTATTCATTCGCCACGAAGCGGAAGAAACAATCGAGCGCGGATCATTTCCGAACAGGATCTAAAACAAAACATAGCTACTGACGCTACCTTTGAGCGCTAAAATTCAAAATTACCTGGCTAATCCGCTCATGGAATTGCTGTAATTCAAATTTGGAAACACTGAACGAACTGCATTTAATAACTTTCCGAGATATTTAATCTTGACAGATTAGGTTGAGTTTTTATGTATTTTGTCTGGCATTTGAACTACGCCCAGTGGCGCACGTAAAAAATTTCACTAACAACTAACGGCGATCCCATCCCTGAAGATTTAAGAGCTCATCCTTGCTTTGAGTTAGCGTAAATAAATCAAATTGCAGATAAATAAAATTACATTAGGGGCATACAACCATTTATTTTAAGTCACTGTACAACTCACTTTTAGTTAACCCTGAGATCAATTTAAATACGAAACCATATAATAAAAATTTGCTACCAAAGCTCTATTATGCATATATTTAATTCAAATTTATAAAATCATTATTATTAGAGCTTATCACTGCAATATGAAGTTTCAACGCCATACCTCATTTCGTTTTTGAGATATTCTGTTCACAGGCACACACACAGACTGACAGACCAATGAACAAAAACAAGTTTTTTGCGTTCAGGGGTCTCTAAAACGTGAAGATCTGTTGAAAACCCATTTTCGAATTTTTGGGATGAATCCAATGCTTCCTTTATAGTAAAAGGAAGTAGAAAATTACGTGTAGCACTCGTATCGAAACGATACTTTTTTTAATGAGTTTGAAGGTTATTTTTTGCATAGTTATACCTGGTATTCGAAATTTGATCAAAAAAGACTTCAGAATTTACAAGTGTGAAATTGATAATTTGCGATTTCAATAAAATAGTTAAAAAGGGTTAGTTTTTTACTAATTTTATTTAAAAAAAAGACGACTTTCAGGATCACTATGTAAAAAAACAATAATGATAGTTTTTCCTATGAAATCGTTTTTTATTATACATTTTCTCGAGTTGTTTATTTTTTAACCAGTTTTGCAAACCGAATAAAAGAATGAATCAATGGAAGGTTTTTGATATTTTAAGAATTTTTTCATTTGCAAACTTTTTTGTGTGGTACCTACCGACAGATTCCTGTCGATAACTAAAATACTTTTGCAACAACACAGCTTTAGAGTTTATTTTAAAAATCTAGTATGTGCAATTATCAAAGTATGACTTTTCCAAAACAAATAATACGTTCATAATTAGTCGCTCTCTGGAAATCTTTATGCCCCTAAACAACCATGTCTAACTTCCATTACTTAGTCACATTATTTCCATATTTCTTTAGATTTAACAGTTGGGAACATTTTCGTTATTAGGTTATTACTTTAGATACGTTGATATTAATTTATGACCTGGCTGTATTTATCTACTACCCATGCAATCACATAGACAGATTTTTTGACTACTTGACCTCCAAAACGTAATTTGTCAAAATCTACACTTACATTCCTTTTCAAAATATAAATTTTGACTTTTTCATGAAAATATAGCTTTTTCTATACTTGCTATTATACTAACTAGTATATTATAGTATGAGGAAGCAAAAATTGGTTAGATGACAAGTACTTATTGCTGCGATTTTAAGATAACACAATGTTCCACATTTACTTCCCTCGTCTAAAAAACGAAGGAAGTATTGTAATCGCGAAAAATCACCTTCCGAGATTTCTTCAAATCTTCCAGTTTCAGTGTGCTTTTTGACTTCTTTGTTTTAACATTTAATTTATATTAATTAACGGACCAATATAACTAGCTTCCTTTCAGTACTATTAAAGTAAAAAATCAATAAAGGGCTTTACTCAGAATTTCTTTCGCAAGTTAAAGTTTTAAAACAAAAAAATTTGAAAATACTAAAAAACGAATTTATTTTTATGGCATTCGCCCTGTATATGTTGGGTCCAAAATATGCCATTTTTTGTGAAAGGTAACCTGAGCTATGTGCAAAATATTACTTTTGTTTAACTAACAGTTCTTGAGTAAAAACAGGCAGAATTTAATTTTTTAAGGTGCCCACCGATAGACAGACGAAATTGAGAAAACCTGTTTTTCGTCATCTAGGGGCCCCGAAACGTGAAGTTCTGAAGAAATCTCGGAGGGCGGTTTAGCGATTACAATACTTCCTTTGTTTTTTAGGTGAGGATAGAAAAATGAACATCTTATTTGTACTACTTATTATCAAATGATCAAATACATTTCAGAATACAACAGGCGTTTCAGATTGAGAATATATCTGTGGTTAACCCAAAACATTGACAGTTCATAAATGCGATACCTTCACTTGGCTGTTTGAATTAATCGAAGACCTGACGAAAATGTTCATAGAGAACTAGAGTTGAAATTTACTTGATCGCTTGATACAACTTTTGCTTACCTTGCAATAGTTATTAGTATCTATAAATAGATATTTTGTATTCAGATGGATTTAAAACATTAAAATCTTAATATGGCCCTCCTACAAACACCAATTTGTAAAGTAAACAGAGATAATAGAATGGGAATTCCTAGGTTTGGTTGCTATTGTATATTATAGACAAGATTAGAAGAGAAGTGCTTTAACCCTTAAGCTATCATTAGGGTCTAATGCATTTTGTTTCCCTTAAGTCATCAGATGTGCACTTATTAGGGAAGAGGATATTCTTATTTAGAATGGTTGTAATTCACAATAGCAAGGAATGCACTTTCATTTCTAATTAAGAAGATATTTAATAGAAATTATATTGACGCTTTAAGATCAATGTTTTCTAAAGTGTGGTAGACATTGTAACGTCACAGCTATACCAACGTTTCAAATCGCTACTGCAAGTAAATGGTAAAATTTATTTCTGCTGTGTTTTAAAATTTAAATATGCATAGAATGGTAAACGTTTTACGACAAATATTTAAATGAGGCCTTCGGCTTAGAGCTTGCCACATTTACGAACAATAGCCTTATGTGTGACGACCTAACGGGGATAAATATTTTTCATTTCCTTGAATATTTATTTTTTTCAAAGCAAATAGCCTCCCAACTGTAATTGTGACTTTAAAACTGTAACTTATATTACCGGTGAGCACTGCAAGTGAAGAAAGATAATTTTGAAAATTGAAAATTACAAAAGAAGTTCTCAGGAGCCGCACCCCTCAAGATATATTACTACATGACCTATCCCTTCCAGCTATAGAGAAGAGCCCAGCAAAATATAGACATAGTTAAAGCGATAAAAGCATTTGCAACAATACAAGCAAGTGAAAAAGTAAAAAAAAAACAACTTTTAGATTGTAAATGCGGGAGACGTTGAAATTATTGACAGACACTCGTATCACAGTTTGTAGGTATATTGAAGTCTCTGTTGTATTGGTATAGTTGCCGTCATATTATTTCAATATACTCTTACAATTTGTATCTTGTAAACCTTGTCGCAACTTGTTAAAAGCAGGTAGGCGTGTCATTAGTGAAGAAAGAAAAATGTTTTTTCAGGCTAATTACGTACTTATTACTCATTCGGTCTGGTATGCAAATTATAGATTACAAAACAATTAGCACTCATTTTTGGAGTTCTTCAAGACATTTTACAGAATAATTCTGGTTTAAAAATTCTTAATGTGCAGATGCTTTATTAAAGCAAGGCAGTATAAAACAATGTACCATGGATTTGCATGGTGTTTTATTAAATAAATTGCGATCCTGTACATCCGCAACCATTTTAATAAACTGTTACTTTTTACAAGATTCATATCAATAACTCTGCCTGAACTTGTGCTATTAGGTTCTATCTAGAGTCCCTGTAGGGTGTCCCGCATAGATTTCATAATAATGCACTGGCGTGTTCTTTGGTCAAAAAGAAACAAAAAAGTCCTAATAAACATATATTCGCAAATGCATAGTTTCCGAGATACAGGGTGTTAAAAGTTTATTTTTAATTCGTTTTTTTATGTTATCTATAAACGCTCTGGGCGATTTTAATGAAATTTTTAGAGTTTGTTTATAACTTTATGAGGTATCTTTTGGACCTATTTCAATTGATGTAGCAATTCCAGGGGCGTGCCCAGGGAGACATAACGATTAGATTTTTGCACAAAAAAATTAACGCCCACGAGATTTTTTGCAATTCTTATAATTTTTTTTAATAAAGCAACTAAAAATGCAACTTTTTTGTCTCCTGAGATTTTTTCAGATCTCGCTTCGTTTTCAACAAAAAAAATAATGCCCATATTCTTGCACCTCTCTGAACCTGTTAAGACAAAAACTAAAATGCTTCAATATCCAAAAACCCCTTAACCGATTTTAGTGAAACTTTGAAGGTTTACTAGTGCTATTAATGATTTTGTTTTGGCACACTTAGATTTAAATTATTTATTTCATAGGCAGCTGTTTTTTTTAAACTTCTTTAACACTGCATCTCAGAAACAAAGCATTTCCGGACCCATGTTTATTAGGACTTTTTTGTTTCTTTTTGACCAAAGAACACGCCAGTGCATTATTATGAAATCTATGCGGGACACCCTACAGGGACTCTAGATAGAACCTAATAGCACAAGTTCAGGCAGAGTTATTGATATGAATCTTGTAAAAAGTAACAGTTTATTAAAATGGTTGCGGATGTACAGGATCGCAATTTATTTAATAAAACACCATGCAAATCCATGGTACATTGTTTTATACTGCCTTGCTTTAATAAAGCATCTGCACATTAAGAATTTTTAAACCAGAATTATTCTGTAAAATGTCTTGAAGAACTCCAAAAATGAGTGCTAATTGTTTTGTAATCTATAATTTGCATACCAGACCGAATGAGTAATAAGTACGTAATTAGCCTGAAAAAACATTTTTCTTTCTTCACTAATGACACGCCTACCTGCTTTTAACAAGTTGCGACAAGGTTTACAAGATACCAATTGTAAGAGTACATTGAAATAATATGACGGCAACTATACCAATACAACAGAGACTGTAATATACCTACAAACTGTGGTACGAGTGTCTGTCAATAATTTCAACGTCTCCCGCATTTACAATCTAAAAGTTGTTTTTTTTACTTTTTCACTTGCTTGTATTGTTGCAAATGCTTTTATCGCTTTAACTATGTCTATATTTTGCTGGGCTCTTCTCTATAGCTGGAAGGGATAGGTCATGTAGTAATATATCTTGAGGGGTGCGGCTCCTGAGAACTTCTTTTGTAATTTTCAATTTTCAAAATTATCTTTCTTCACTTGCAGTGCTCACCGATAATATAAGTTACAGTTTTAAAGTCACAATTACAGTTGGGAGGCTATTAGCTTTGAAAAAAATAAATATTCAAGGAAATGAAAAATATTTATCCCCGTTAGGTCGTCACACATAAGGCTATTGTTCGTAAATGTGGCAAGCTCTAAGCCGAAGGCCTCATTTAAATATTTGTCGTAAAACGTTTACCATTCTATGCATATTTAAATTTTAAAACACAGCAGAAATAAATTTTACCATTTACTTGCAGTAGCGATTTGAAACGTAAGTACAATATATTTAAACGATGATATGCAGTATCCGTCAAAAAGTCGGCATAATTCGGAAAATTTTTCAAAAGAACTTTTTACGTCAACAATTTGTGCATGTCTAAAAACCTATTTACCCTCTATCATATTTTTACTTATTTAGAAAATGGAGTTTTTCGAAACTGTCAAAATCTGAAAAATGCTATTTTTCGGAATTTAAGTAAGATTCCAATGATTTTTCTTTATACAATTACATGTTCTAAAAAAATCTCCTCATTTAGACAACTGTAAAAGAACATTTACAGGGTTTTTGTAACAGTAATTCATTAACAGGGCTATATTAGAGTTTCTTGAAGCCATTTAAATACATATTAATTAGAATTGAAGAATATTTCTCCTAAAAAGCGCCTTGCATAAAAAACGTAAAAATTATGCCCACATACTACTTTTCGGCAAATAATAAAAAATCTCAAGAAGTAATTACAATTTTATATTATTTTTTCCAATTATAAATCTTAGTCTTCACATAAAAAAAATGAATTTTAATATTGTCTTAATATGTGAAATTTTGAAAAATATTGAAAAAATTAATTTTTAGCTAAAATTTTAAAAAAATAGGTGTTTTCTGGGTTTGAGATTGTTCAGTTACCTAAAAATAACACACTCTAAAAAAATCTCACTGAAATCTTACATAATTTCCGAAAAATAGCACTTTTCAGATTTTGTCAATTCCGAAAAACTCAATTTTCTAAATAAGTACAAATCACTCGGTATATATGATAGGGGGTAAATAGGTTTTTAGACAAGCACAAATTATTAACGTAAAAAGTTTTTTTGAAAAATCAAAAATAAAATGTTTTCCCATATTATGTCGACATTTTGGCGGACACTGTATATAATTAGTACCTACCTAATTCTACTTTCAAGGATTTTTATGTCACAATTATTTGATATTAGTGGCGTTCCTTTACAATAAAAATCGTTTGGGATAGTAGATCTTAAGAAATAAATATAAGTAAATGACTATTATTTATATTAAACAGAAACATACAAATGTAAAGTAAACGTTTTACTCTTGAACATAACACTTTAATATAATACATCTGACTGTACAGTCATTTTCATAAGGTCACGCATTGCAATGTATTCCTCATTTTCAGCACTACTCAAATCTGAGACTTGTTAAGTTTCGTAACCTATAAAATAATTTTCAAGGGTAATACCACAAAAGGTGAAATTTTTTTGAGAATTTTTTCGTTCACATGCAAATTATTGTGTTTAAATTTCGCGAAACCAAAACTGCGTTAAAAATTCCGCGAGACCGCAGGTCGAGTGGAATTTGAGCAGTTTTTGTTGAGAGAAATTTGCAATAATTTGCATGTTAAAGAAAAAAATTCTCTTAAAAAATTTTACCTTGAGTGGTATTTGGAAAGATTATTCAACAATATAGGCCAGTCAAATTGTCGAAAATACCTCGTTTTTTTGACAAAAATACTACCTGAAAAGTGAGCATGTAGTTTTATAGAGCAAATCACGTAGAATTGAATGAACTAAAAAGTAACAGCTGAATCAGTGGAGAAGTGATTCAAAATTGCGGTCAAAGTAATGAAAAAAACGGTTTTTTGCATATAAAAGAGCAAAAAAGCGATGAATTTTTTCCAAAAAAAAACAGGATTATGTAGTTTAAAAAAGCAAATAAATTAAGCTGTCGTTGGTCAAAATCGATTCATTAGAAAAAAAGTTATCGCTAAAAAACCGCTAAAAATTACCGATTTTTCAATTGTTCTTAACTTTTAAAAAAACACCTATATAACGTTAAAATTTTTAGAAAGCATAGTACTCGATGAGCAGAAACGCACAATTTTAAAATTTGCAAAAATGTTGATCACTTTCTGCATAAATAATTTTTTTCTAAAAAAATACGTTTTCGCAGAAATTGATTTACTTAGCTTGCAGAAGTGGTAATCAGCATAGGCTTATTTTGTTCATTAAGAGTTATACTACCACACACAATATGAGCGCATTTTTTTTGCACTGCCAAATATATGAAAATTTACTTTTAAAAGTGATCTTTTTTTTAGGCGCACAGAATGTTGAATATTTTTCTCAATTTTTATTGTACCGTAATTACATAAGCACCATGCGATAGCTGCCAATTTTCTCCGAAATTAAAAAAAGATTACAGTACGGCCCATAGAAGGCGAATAATTTTTCTTTTTTAAATTGCTGCACATTCAGTTATTAATATTAGCGGCTGAAATTTGCACACACTTTAGCTGAAGACTTCTAGTGTAATATAAAAATTATTTCGCAATTATTGACCGCGTATTATGTATTACGAAGCGGTTTACATTTTAGGCGTCGCAAAACGCATGTTCCGTTCAGTGCGAGTAAACGCCCAGTGGAGCGGCCTACTCCGAGTTTCTCCCTACAACGCTTAACGCTACGCGCCACAGCACCGCTCTGAACGAACATGCATTTTGCGACGCCTAATGTAAACCGGTTCACAATAAATAATACACGGTCAATAATTGCGAAATAATTTTTATATTACACTAGAAGTCTTCAGCTAAAGTGTGTGCAAATTTCAGCCGCTAATATTAATAACTGAATGTGCAGCAATTTAAAAAAGAAAAATTCTTCGGCTTCTATGGGTCGTACTCTAATCTTTTTTAAATTTCGGAGAAAATTGGCAGCTATCGCATGGTGCTTATGTAATTACAGTACAATTAAAATTGACAAAAATATTCAACATTTTGTGCGCCTAAAAAAAAGATCACTCTTCAAATTAAATTTTCACATATTTGGCAGTGCAAACAAAATGCGATCATATTGTGTGTGGTAGTATAACCCTTAAGGAACAAAATAAGTCTATGCTGATTACTGTACTACTTCTGCAAGCTGAGTAAATCAATTTATGCGAAAACGTATTTTTTTCGAAAAAAATTATTTATGCAAAAACTAATCAACATTTTTGCAAATTTTAAAAGCGCGCGTTTTTTTGCTCAGCGAGTACTATGCGTTCTAAAAATTTCAACGTTATATATATTTTTGTTTAAAAGTTAAGAACAATAGAAGAATCGGTCATTTTTAGCGGTTTTTTAGCGATAACTTTTTTTCCAATGAATCGATTTTGACCGTCGACAGCTTAATTTATTTGTTTTTTTAAACTACATAAGCCTATTATTTTTGGAAAAAAAATCATCGCTCTTTTGCTCTTTTATATGCAAAAAACCGTTTTTTTATTACTTTGACGGCAATTTTGAATCACTTCTCCACTGATTCAGCTGTTACTTTTTAGTTAATTCAATTCTACGTGATTTGTTCTATAAAACTACATGCTCACTTTTCAGGTAGTATTTTTATCAAGTAAATATCTAATTTGACTGGCCTAATATGGGTATATGACTTTCACCGTGTTCGACAGCACACATTTTTAACGTTTTCCATTATTAATTCAATACTGGAGCTTCTAACACGATTATTATGAGTTTTTAGAACGACGCCGATTTGAAAACTTCAGTTTGACGTTTTGGTGAAATGCCAGTCAAAGGCTACTCACTAAATTGAAATCATTGAAACGAATTGGGCTCGCGTGAAAACACTGCGACATTAGGTGTTTTCAAGGACAGTCAATTTTGATTGGCCGTTTCTGACAAATTGAACAATTTTCATTGGATCCTTCATTATAGTGTTGAATAATCAAGGGTAATACCACAAGCAGTGGATATATTTTTGACAAATATTTTGTCGTTTCCATGTAAATTATTGCGTTTAAATTTCACGATACAAAAGCACATCAAAAATGTCACGAGCCGAAGGCGAGTGACATTTAAATGTGATTTTGTTGAGTGAAATTTGCAATAATTTCTATGGAAATGGCAAAATATTTAAAAAAAATATATCCACTTCGAGTGGTATTTGGGACGACTATTTAACAATATTAATACATAACAATTAACTTTATTGAAAAATAATCCAACAATTAATATAATTATTCATTCTCAATTAAATTCAGCGGAATACTTCCAAAACACAGCATTTTAAAATTTTTAAAACAAGCCACACAGTTTGTTGGGGTTTAGTGTTACGTAACCTAGCGCTATCACTAAGGACAGAACATCATTGCTAAGCGATACTTCGCAACAAGGCTATTTATTTTTTGAGTACGTACATTGTTTGGTGAATATTTTGCATGGTGCCCAATATTCAGTGATATACTGCTGTTATTGGTTGAAAAAAGCAAATGTCTGCAATGTGATTGGCTTATATGTTATAGTGTTGAATAGTCATTATAATATACCTTATACTCGTACATAATTCATACTTAGCTACCACAGTCACTTAAATTTCTAATTACCAATTCGTGAAAAAGTTAGTCTTTTTAACTATTTTATTGAAATTGCGAATTGTCAATTTGACACTTATAAATTCTGAAGTCTTTTATGATAAAATTTCGAGTGCCAGATACGAATATGCAAAAAAAATTACCTTCAAACTCATTAAAAAAGTAACGTTTGGATATGTGTTGTACACGTTATTTTTTTCATAGTAGTATCTTGTAACTCAAAATGTGGTCAAAATGACTTCAGTTTACAACTGACAAATTTATAATTATCAACTTCAATAAAATAGTTAAGAAAAGTGCCATCTTCTTTACGATTTTCCATAAAAAAGACATTCAGAATCACTGTGGTAAAAAATTAACTATTGTAAACACATTCTATAAAGACATTGGCTTAAGGTATACCTCTGAACTTTATGAATGAATGAAAACAAACTAAGATCATACAGGCAGAAATACACGTTTTAAAAAGGAAATGCCGAATTCACACGAAGCTAATTGGGGGTTATGGACCAACTAGTTGGGCGTTGTGTCCCTAGAAAATCTTTGGGCGTTGTGGTCGCTTTGGGCGAAGTGGGCCTGCTAAATATTTGGGGATTGTGGGCGCACTTCCGGCGTTATGGACTTTGGGGGTTATGGGCCAACTCGTTGGTCGAAGTGGGCCTGCTAAGAGTTTGGGCGTTGTGGGCTTTGGGGGTTATGGGCCAACTGATTGGGCGATGTGGCTCTAGAAAATCTTTGGGCGTTGTGGTCGCGTTGGGCGAAGTGGGCCTGCTAAATATTTGGGGGTTGTGGGCGCACTTTGGGCGTTGTGGGCATTGGGGGTTATGGACTTTGGGCGAAGTGTCCTAGACCCCATGCATTGTCGACGTCGACTGCTATGGTTATATGGTCAAAGTCCTACTTCGAATTTTGCTTTGTCGGCTATCTGTAACAAAGTTTTTCTAGAATAATCTGGAAGCTCCATGGTGTCGTCCGTATAAGTATCTAATATGATTCTTAGATCCTTGATGATCTCCAAGCTGCAAAATATACATGTTGCCAATTTTTCCCATTTAATTGATGCAATTCGATTACATTCGAATAAAGTTACGAGTTTAGTTCTCCCCAATATACAAAAAATGAATTTAATCTATCCCACTTATTTATTTAGAAGTTTAGATATTTGAAATATACAAAACAAAATAATAAAATTCAAATTTTCAATATTTTTCAGGTAAATTTAAATTAAAATGGTTAAGACAAGACAAAATTTTATTTAGAATATTGACCAGTATTATTCTGCAGCTTTGCCCTCAAGTAAGCAACAGCGTATCGTCTAAGATAAGCAAGATTTTCATCGTTAACAAAACTTAAAAAAGCTGATATTATATATATTAAACATTTTCAAGAGAATGCACACTTTCTTGATATTCTCAATATTTATAAATGGTTAATACTGTTTTAGATCTAATGATAGCTGTTTAACTGCAGTATAGACTAGATATTATTTTTAGGTTCGGTAGTCAACGTACATCATTATGGATTAATATAGACATTAAATTTTTTTTGCTTGTACGTATATCTAATTACTCAAACATGTGAATCATTTATGAACAGAAGCAGGAGTGGAGGACAATTTGTTTGTTATTGACAAGATCTAGGCATGCGGAGTACCGGGTACCTTAGAACATCGACTGCTGTGGTCATATGGTCAAAGTTCCAATCCTAGCAAGGCAACTTTTACATGGTGGACCCACGGTTTTACATTACTTTCGAATGATGGCATTCTGTAGAGCTTTTTATCCACATTTTTTATTTTTAAAAACCTCACCGCAATCAAGAATCGAACTCCAGATTCTTAGCTGAGTAGTCAGGATGCTTTAACCGCTAAGCTACCCAGCGCAGTTTTAAAATATTAATTTTACTAATTGGATGTTCCTTTATCACGATCCAAACAACGTTCATCGATTGTGGAGTAATATTACCTAATCGGGCTAACTCGCTCTTTTATAATGTTTCTCATTTTTCTTTTGACAATAAATAGTCTTACAAAAAATTCTTTTGTCCCAATATTTTTATAGATAAAGACAAAAAATAATAATAAAATGTAATAAGTCACTATAAGTTAAACAAATATTTAAAAAAATACTGTTACACAAGTTACAAATTATTTACAGCTGCACAGTAGGTACATGTTTATTGCCATACGATCCTAATATCGTAGTTTTTGCAAGATTTGACTACACGGTTAATTTAATTCAGATTGCAGTGTTAGATGATGTAAGAGGAAGACTCTTATCTTTAAGTAGGTGCAACGGATTTCTTTCACTATGTGATATTCAACGGAAACCAGTAGTTCCGGTGTTAGTAACCACCTAGATCATTTAATTAAACTTTTATCGTGCAATTACAACATATGTAAGTGTATGTTTTAGAATAACTGTGTACTAGATCTGATAGCTTTATAAGGTGCGTTAATTGGAAATTATATTAAATTATTATTGGTATAAATGGTGTGAATGGATGGCTACATTAAAATATTTTCTCCAATCAACTTTTAATTTTAATTCACATTGACTTTGACTAGTATTAGATTTACTGAAAATTGTCAATAGAAGTCAAGTTCGTTATAATTGTGTGAGTGAACTTGCCGTATAAAATATTTTCTAAAATTATTCATCATTTGTTGACTTATTTTTTTTAAAAACAATCACTAATCTCCAAAGTACCTCTGTGGCGTTCTAATCTTCTAATATTATTAATCATGGCCATGCTGAATAAATATAATATACTAAACAATCGCAACGATTGCATCAACCAAAAATAAATCTACTTATTGAATCAGTAAAAGAAAGTGAGGAATATAGAGAAATTTAACATTGATATTGGTGTCTATATGTATGTGAAGTATATGTACATAACTTCGATAAATCGCAATATTAAATATTGAATTTTGGTATTATTTGTGAAAATGGGAAATCGTTTAGATACTCATGTAGCTTTGTGTTTGCAAAAAAGTAATTTTAATAGCACTTTAAATTTCCACTGCATAACGTGTTAAACATTAATAATACAATTGTGCAAAAATCCAAGAGTACGTAGATTTTTGTTTCTAAAAGTCTTGAAATAGTTGTAACTTTTAGATAATAATAATAATGGTTTTTATTTTCCCAAAATTAAAAAATAGTATATTATGATACTAGTGTATAAGAACGCCTTTAAAGCACGTGAGACGAGTTTAAGAGCACGACGCAAAGCGGAGTGCTTTTAGCGTTGTTAGTAACGTTTTGCATCAGTTTTAACACAAACTGACGCAAAACCTAACCTGCTAACCTCGAATTTGACATAATTGTTGTTTCAGTCATAATGAAAACTCCCTAGGAAAATTTTTGTCTTATTTTGTCTCTAGAGAGTAAATGCTTTACTTTTGTCACAATTTTGATGCTATAGAAACCGACTTCTATTCCCGGTCGTGGAAAAATATAAATACTTAGTTCGGTGACACTTTTTCCGTCACATTATGTTAGATATTCTAGGTTATGTTTAGATTCAAATTTATGGCAAAGCGTGTTTTAATATACTTATAGTATTAAAACACGCCACGTGAAAAAAATACGTAATTCGGGCGCTAAATTAAAAGTGCTACAGACATCACTTTTGACACTAGAAACTGTGCAAAAAGTTGTCATTTTAACACGATCGTAGAAAAAAACATAATTCTTAGTAGTAACTATAGTTAAATGAGGCTAAGTTCAGCCTTAGCTATACTGAAGCTGCTCTGCAGCTTAACCTCTTTCAAAGAATTTAAATAATAGAGGTAGACTTATATATTTGTACTCAATTAAACTTAATTCAAAGCCGCACATAAACTATTAATTTGAGAAAAAATATTATTGTTTACTAAACATGTCCAAATAGTAATTTACAATACAAGTGCCTAAAGCTACTCTTTAGTCACAAGTGGGGCAGAGTTAAAACGCGAGTGAGCGAGCGTTTTAAGCCCCGCGAGTGACTAAAGATGCTTTACGCATGTGTATCGTACAATATTTTATCTACGATAGAATCTAGAAAACATCGTAAATATAAGAAAAATATTTAAATGTAAATTAGGATTACCAGCAACCGGTCGTAATTTTGTATGTTTTTAAAATTTTAAAACACGTTGCTACTGACAACGTGCCTAATGAAATCTTTTAAATACGTTACTACTGACGACGTAAACTAATGAAAAGATATTATTAAACAGTCGTTTTACAAACTTAAAACTGCCAACTAAAAGGCAATTTTACACACTGCCGTAGATAATAGTAATTTATTATACAAGACGATAAAGTTAAATTTTATCCACGAGTGAATCGTTTAATGATTCAAGACACCCCATAATTTAGATGTGATAGAACTAGTGCGTCTACAACTTCTCTATTCTGATAAGATAATGCGTTTTGTGTTTGCGGTTACAATACTATTAACACTTTTTTTAAATTGAAACTAAAGTTTCGCAGCGGATTTGGATCTATTGAGCAATTAAATTGTAAGGCGTATTAAAAAAGTATGACATTGAACTTTTTGAAGATGGATTCTATTATAGTTTAACAATAGACGATGCAGATCTCCTGGACTTTCTTATTCTCAAAAGCCAACAGAAACCACACGTAATTAAAACTATAAAAATAACCAATTAAAATAAAGTGAATTCGCTACGGATTGTAGGTTAACGCGTTTTTTTCAGTATTAGGTATATACTGAATACCTACTATATATACTTACTACATAGGAATGACATTTAAGAAAATATTCCAAGATCAACTTTTGACTTACAGTGTGTCCCAGGATTGATGTTAGAAGAGGTGAGGTGGACTAAAAATTTTTGAATTTTATTTTAAGATTGTGGAATTAGGCCCTGCTTAGTCTGAAGAGAATTTTAAGAATAGTTTCGGTTTTTGAAAAAAAAACAAGTTGGTCTTGACAGTGAAGCGAAAAAGATGTTCTTTTCAGGTAAACTACCCTTTTTGTTAATGATATGGCAAAATGTTATCGATAAAAGTTATTCAGAATGATAAATTATGGCTCTATACAAAATTTCAGGAAGATATACCTACTTAAATTAAACCGGTAAATTGTATTTATTAAAAACTAGCTGACCCGGCAAATGTTGTTTTGGATTATGACATGATGGGGTAAACCCTTCAAACCATTAAGCACAGAATCATAAAAGTATGACTGCATATAGAAAGTCGTACAGTGTATATAAAAACACACTTTCGATATTTTCCAATTTTCCGGCTTTCCCTTTGGATTTTTCCGAATTTTCTTTTTTGCTAAACCACCTCGGGAGTAAGATGAACAAAGCAAAACAAAAATCATCCAAATCGCTCTAGTCGTTCTCGAGTTTTTGCGTTATTAACACACGGCGATTGATTTATATAAATATTACTAGAACGCGTTGGCCAGCCTACGTCTGGCCCTGCCAGCGTAAAGAAACGGTTAACAATAAAAATGCTTGCTTAAGGCGGCAGCCAGTCTACGTCCGGCCCTGCCAGCGTTAACAATACAAATGCTTGCTGCGTCCCCACTTGTGCGCGTTCATGCTGCGCCCCACTTGCTTTCGGTCGGTCGGCGGGCGACCGACATCAGCTCTTATAATATAAGATATAGATGACGGTTTGGTCTAAGTAGGTAGAACTTCCTGAAATTTTGTATAGGGCCATAATTTTCCATTATGAAAAACTTTTCTTAGTAAAAGTTTGCCGTATTATAAACAAAAAAAAATTGTTTACCTGTAAAGAAAATACAATTGATTTTGTTTAATCAAAAATAACAGTTTAATCTAGGTAGGTAGATCTTCCTGACATTTTGTATAGGGCCATAATTTATCATTCTGAACAACTTTTATTGGTAAAATTTGCCGTATCATGAACAGAAAGGGTAGACTACCTGAAAAGGAAATAGTTTTCGCTTCACTGTCAAGGCCGACTTGTTTTTACAAAAACTGAAAATATCCTTAAAATTCTCTTCAGACCAAGCAGGACCTAATCCCACAATCTTAAAAAATTCATTCATTCATAATCTATAGCCTCTTTTACCTTACGGTGTCGAGGATCATTCATACCTCGCGAGAAGTGCAACGGAAGTAATGAAAATTCAAAAATTTTTAGTCCATCTCACATCTTGTAACATCAATCCTGGGACACACTGTATAAGGATCGCTTCAAATCGTTGTAGACAAATTTTGCGTTGTAGTTTTATTAAAAAAATAAGCTTTCCTTGCCCGATTTGATTACATTTTGGTTAATTCGCCTGCTGAGTCATTTGTACGACAGCACCTTGATAACTTATGAGAGGTTTCGCAAAGAGATGTTAAGTCGACCCAAGTCGCTCACCCATCATAGAGAGTGAGCTCAGGACACAATCCATGTTTGATTTCTAGCGCATTGCCTTTGTCGTTATGTTGCATTTTATGCTAACAGTAGTAGCTGATCCCAAAGTAGTTCAAATGGTTGGCATTAGAAGGTCAAACAAGTGTTTTTCTTTATTTTGACGAATAAATATTATTATTAATATTATTATTGGTGAGCGGATGGCGCAGCGAGCAAATGCTCGCCTCTCAGGCGGCCGGCCCGGGTTCGATTCCCGGTAGATACTATAGATGGATTTTAAAAATCGTACTCTCCCCGGCTATCACGCTAACATCTGTGGTAGTCGTTAACCCCTAATAAGGGAACTCTTCTTCAATTTCGACGGGCAAAGCTAGCCACCTACCCGGCCTAAGGGCAAAGAGAGTTCATAGAACCACTTTGCGGTTATAACAGGACACTGGCCTACAATAAGAGGAAGAAGAATATTATTATTGAACAACGAAGTCTGAAGTCAATATATATATGTAGTAATACAAGAAGAGTGGTTCGCCCAAAGTCACTGTACCGAAACTAATTAAATATGCAACTGTAGCTGTATCAGACTTAGTGAGTTGTTAATTTAATTTAATTTAATATATACAGCCTGTTCAAAATTAAGCGTGCACTATTGCTATCTCGGTTGCTATTATAGCTAGAAGTTGGTTAAATTAGTAAAATAGTAGCATTTTTCGTGCCGATTAAAATGGCGCAAACAAAAAAACAATTGAGCGTCGGGTTTTTGACATATGCCAAAAAATGAATTTTTTTTAAATGGAACCCCCTGTATATTTTGACGTCAATCGATAGCCAATCTTCTTCTGAACAAAAAACTTCTTATACCCTACTATCTTAAAGTTAATAACAATGGAGATATACGCCTGTTCAAAATTAAATGTGCACTGTTGCTAACTTGTTTATTATGGGAACTACGTCGGTTAAATGGGCGAAATAGTAGTATTTTTTATGTGAATTACGGGGGTAATTATAAAAAAACAATTGAACCTAGCATTTTTGAGATATTTAGCAAAACTTTTGTTTTATTGGAACACCCTATACGTTTTAGCATATTCTGAAATAACATTACATTCTCTACAAACAAGTTTAAATGAGTTACTAGAATTTTATTTCAAAATATTTTAAAATGTACCTATAAGTAGGGTGTGCCAATAAAAAAAAGTTTTGCTGAATATCTCAAAAATGCGATATTCAATTGTTTTTTTATAATTACCACCGTAATTCACGTAAAAAATACTACTACTTCGCCCATTTAACCGACGTTGTAGCTCCCATAATAAACAAGTTAGCAATAGTGCACATTTAATTTTGAACAGGCGTATATCTCCATTGTTATTAACTTTAAGAAAGTAGGGTATAAGAAGTTTTTTGTTCAGAAGAAGATTGGCTATCGATTGACGTCAAAATATACAGGGAATTCCATTTAAAAAAAAATAATTTTTTGACATATGTCAAAAACCCGACGCTCAATTGTTTTTTTTGTTTACGCCATTTTAATCGGCACGAAATATACTACTATTTTACTAATTTAACCAACTTTGTAGCTATAATAGCAACCGAGATAGCAATAGTGCACACTTAATTTTGAACAGGCTGTATATCTTCTTCTAGAGGTGCCATCCCCTCAGTGGAGGTTGGCAACAATATAAGCGAATCGATCTGTCTTCAGCTGTTTTAAATATACTATATGCATTCATTCCTGTCCAATCTTTGATCTTCTTTAACCAGAAGTGTTTTTTCCTGCCTACTCTACGCCTGCACTCTATTTTTCCCTCCATAGGTAGTTTTGGCAACTCAAAGTTTGGATGCCTGATGATATGGACTAGGCAGGCAGTTTTTCTTTTCTTTATACCAAGCAATAGTTCTCGCTCCCTCACACAGCGCCTCAATACTTCTTCATTGGTCACACGATCAGTCCACGAGATACGTAATAGCCTTCTGAGCTCCTACACCTCAAAAGCTTCGAGTCTGCTCAGGGAGTCTATCTTCAACGTCCATGACTCGTATCCATATAGCAGTACATAACATACAAACCACGAACACAGCAATATCTCAAATCTAGATTGAGTGATGTATTGCAGAGCAACAGAAGTATCTTATTAAAAGTGTTTCACGCTTGATCGAAGTGGCTTTGCATCTCAACACTAGGTTTTAAGTCAGAAGTGATCCATGTTCCAAGGTATTTGGTTTTTCGTAGGATTTCAACAGGTCTTCCGCAAACCTCTATCACAGGTTGTAGATTAGGTCGTTTGCTGAATATTATTATCTTTGTTTTCTTCACATCGATCTTTACACCCATTTGATCTCCTATCATAGTAACTTCATTGCGTAGCATTTGCAGCTCTTCCGGAGTTTCCGCTATTATAGCTGTATCATCGGCGTCTCGAAGATTATTGAGCGCCTTCCGTTGATGTTAATTCTCTCTTTTATGTTATTGAATACCGTGTTAAAAACGTCGTCTAAGTATAAACTGAACAGCAAGGAAGAGCCGGATTAAGGATTTGTGAGGCCCAGGGCTAAATTTTTTTAGAGGCCCCACTCCCATTTATAACCTTCGAATCTTTTCGAGGCTCCCGAAATTCGATGGCCCCGGCTGCAGCCCCCTTAGCCCCCCTCCCCCCTCTTAATCCAGCTCTGCAGCAAGGAGGATATCACCTATCCCTGTCTGATTCTTTTCATTATTAGTACCTACTTGTTCAATTGTTTTGCTATTCACATTTACACTAGCCGTCTGTTGCCAATACAAATGTTTTATTAGTTCAATGTCGTTTTTGTCTACCCTTACTCGATAGGGTTCTGAGGAGTTTCGAGTGTTGTGCCCTGTCGAACGCCTCTTTATAGTCAATAAAAACAACAAAATATCCTTTTGTCTGTCTTGACATTTTTGTATACCTATATATAGTACGTCTAGAAAGTATCCAGAAAAAGTAATTTCTTTTAAGCATCTCAGAAATAAACATATTTGACATATAGGATTGTTTTGTGTTTTAACCATGACCTACTACCCTAACAATACGTACACAAAATTTTAGAGACCCAAAACTTTCTAAAAGGAGGTTTTATGACATTTCTTAAAACTATAAGATTCTCGATACTTTCTCGACGTACTGTATACATTTTATTATAATACCTTTTTTCGATGATTTCTGAGGCTTTCACGGCCACGACTGTGTCGAGTTTCGCCTCTGACGTGGTTCACACATTGGGTTGCCGTGCTCTTCTATCCCTTCCCTTGCAAAGAGTTTCGCCTCTGGCGTGGTTAACACGTCGAGTTACCGTGCTCTTTTGCTTTTTCCTCCTGATGAAGCTTCTTACAAAAATGGGTAAAACGTTGAGTTCTTAGATGTCAATTATGACACGGTCCAATTCCGGAAGTCGATTGTTACTTAATAACTTTTTCGTTTCATAATTACGGACGTTTTCAATTTTAACTATAGCTATAACCATAACTATAACTTTACTTGTAACTATTAACAGGGCGTTGTATTGTAAAATTAGTAATACTCTGTTACCAAATAATGGTACATAAATTTGAACGAAATTCACAGGGTAGTTTTAATAAAATTAAAAAATGGAGAATAGCAAAATTTCAGATACTTATTTAATATTTATATGACACTAATTTTATCAATTTTTAATTGATCTATAACATACGTAAATTTGACTGAAAGAGCTGTTAAATATTTATATTAAAATTATCCGCAACATCTGTGAATATTTTTTATTTTGAGAATTGAAAAAATTTAATATAAGTTTTCTATCAATATTTAACAAATAAAACTTAGATAAAACGGAGCATATGTTTATATCTATATACTTCAAAGAAAATTTTAAAAAGTGTAGCCAGTTTTTGATTTTTTTAGAAATTTTTGTAATTTTCAAACGTCAGAAAATTAATATTTGATTTTTGAAACTTACAGCTTTTGCGTGAGATATGACACCGACGAATTAAAAATATCGTAATTGATTTCTTTATAAAAAGTTTAAATAGTTGACATTTTTATAAATTCGTACAGGCTTAATTTGTAAATAAAGCTTTAGGAATAGATTTGTTGATAGATTCTATACTCTACTTTACGATGGTGTACTTTTAACTTCGCGACAGAGCGAAAACAGTTTTTTTTAAAAAATATTTTCCCGTACCGGTGTTCACACCTAAATGATGTAGTTGTCAAACCTTCAAATGTATAATTTGAGTAACATCAGTCTAGCCGTCTAAAATGTAGCTTATGTGCATCCCTCTCCCTTTTCATCGAAGTTATTCTAAATTGTATCTGTTGAATGTATCTATAATAAAATATACAACTTGTGTACATGTAGGCACTGTCGTTGTGCAGTCTTTATAATATTTTTTTTGCATGGTATCACATGCAAATACTCTTTTGACAGTGCACAGTATTTAGTTCTATACTAAATTTCAAATAAGAATGCAGTAGATAGCGCTCTGAACTGAACCTCAGTTTTACACTAGGAAAATATAAGTTTGTGTGACTGCTCGTGTTTTACAATAATCCTATATAAATCCAATAAACGTTGTAGGCCAACTTCTTTTATCCACTATTTATCAGTTTTCATTTTATGTTTTTAGGATATATACTACCGAAAGTCAAATTGACAATTTTGAAAAAATATTTGATTTTCAGATGGTTGTAATGATCATGGCCTTAGTTCCAATTACTGCATGCTTATTTGAAATTTAGTATAAACATTCCTTCTGTTTTTTTTTCAATTGCTATAAACTATAAACAGAATACGAGCGTTGCTTCTATATGTCTGGGGCCGACATATTTTTATGAAGCCTGATATTTCATTTGGGGGTCTTGAAAATCAGATAATTTTTGACAAAACGCACACATGTTGCTGCACGACAATGCGCCGCCAGCTCACAAATCCAAAACAACAGGAGCTTGTGTAACTGGTGACCGTAGGTTTAGGAAAATCATTCGCCTTCTGATTTGGCCCTTAGATATTACTGTTATTTTTCAATCTCAAGAAATACACAGGCTAGCAGATGTGGGACCGATAATGTGTTGTAAGTAGTTATCGAAGTTCATGGCAGAGAAAAATTAGAAAATTATTTACTATTGAATTCAAATTTTCACTAAATACATTTTTTGTGTTCACTATCCACGGCGCAGAAAACTGTGTGTCCTCGGTGGGCTTAACTACATTTGTAAACATTTAATTTTTTTGATTTGCAACAAAAAATCATTCTGTATAAAAAAGGTTTGCTTGTTCTTAAAGTCGTTTGCTATTATCAAAGTATCGGTATATTGTACAGGGTGGGCACACCATTAAAATATCTACAATTCAGTCATCAATAGTAATAAAGTACATTTGTTAGAGGAAAATTGACATAATTGGTTATATAATATATACAGGGCGTTTGTTGTTTGTTGATCGCTAAACAGACCGTAACTTCGTTAATAATAGAGATATCGAAAAATTATTCATAATGTTAGTAAACAACCTACAAATTTCCGTAAAGCAATTTAAATCATGGCCTCCTATTGTTACGTACGTAGTAATACACGACTTTTTAAATGGAACACTCCATATATTTTTAGATATTTGAAATTAGCACGAAAAATGCTTTATGATAGCATGCGCTTAAACAAACATTTTGAAACTTATTTTTTTTAATTTTAATAATATTTACCTAAAGTAGGCCAGGACTTACGAAAAATCACTAACAAGGGAAAATAAATGCAAACCAAATTAGATTATTTTTATATTATGTTTTACGTATTTTTAGCTTTGTAAAGGCGATTTTAAGCGAAATAGCGAATATTCTACATCGTTCGAAAGCTCTTTTATTGTATTTTTCAACTGCTTAATGAAACTCATATTGTTCCTATTAAAAAAACATAGTTTTCATTTGTTTTCGTACGTTTGGTATGTTCAGTAATAAGGAATTTTTAGGCCCAAGTGAAATTTGTTTTGCATTTCTTATTCGATTTTTAGGTAAATATTTAAATTTTTTTTTAAATAATTACTTTCAAGAATATGTTTCATTCAAAAAACCAAAGTAGGGTAGCACTGCGTAAAAATTGGAGGCCATTGTTTAAATTGGTATTTGTAGGTTGTTTACTGGCTTTGAAATTAAAAAAAGTTGTTTTTCGATATCTCTATTATTAACGAAGTTACGGGCTGTCTAGCGATCAACAAACATCTTGTATGTTGTATATACAATTATATATATATTAATAGAGGAGAATTAATAAAGCTAAATTAAAACGTTGTTTTACATGTTAGAAGATGTTCAGGTACAAAGTTTGAACGTTGTTTGTCGAAGATGACCACTTATCTTTAGTTTGTCTATTTGCTAAACTTGACCAAATTAAATACATAGAATAATTTTTCTGTAATCTATTGTTGATGTTAGCATAAATGTTTTTTGTTTTGAGCAATTGTGTTTAAATGGGCAAATAAAAGGATCATCATTCAATTTCGAGAGATTAGCGCATTTCGCTCTTGGCATATTTTTACTTATTTCAACTTTTTGACCTTTTTGTAGAATATTTTAAATTTTTAACAGTCTAACTATAGAAAAGGACTCTCTAAAATAAGCAACACTTTTTAGTAAGAATGACTTTTTGCCGAAAAATATAAAAATTAAATTGTTACAAGTACATATAGTTAGGTTCATTCATTAAAAATGCATTTTTATTACCAACTCGGTTATGTGCTGTCACGTCGAGTTTGGGCATAAGAAAAAATCCAGATTACTTTATTTAATTTCTATGTGTAATCTCAATAACTATCCATTTAATTTATTTGTTTTTACAAAAAGTTGTTTAATATTTAGCTTTCCATCATAAAGAAATATTTAATTATTCGTTTTTTGAAAAACATAAGAGCAGAACACTTATTTAAGTATTTTTTTAGTAAACGGCGAAAAAGTATTCTCAAGCTTATTTTAACAGTCAGTAATCTAGTCACCAGTCATTGTTTTTATTTTTTAAAGGAACTGCCCCTCCAACATAACTAACTGGAAACCGTTGTATTCAAATTTCAATGATGTTGGGATATGGATAAAGAAATAGAATACAGGAAGAAGTTTGCAATTTTCTTAACACTTTGCAAGTTCATTGAGGTGACTAGATTAATACTGACTGTTACTCTTACGAGTTTTGCATTGTAAAGGATAAAGAAATTTCTATCAAATGAGCAGCATATAAGGGTATTTTCCCACTTAAAAATTTAAGTGCTATTCGTTGCGCTTCTGTTAAAAAATATAAATGCACAGCGACGCCTATAATTGGCCTAACGGCTGTTGGCTGAGTGCGATATAAATATAAATATAAATATTGACCTGGGATGGAAAAGTAAGTATTAAATAACTTATATTTGAAATATTTTTCTGGAAAAACGATATTTATTTACTGAAATATAATGTTGAATATTCTAAACTTCTTAGACACTCTGTATATACTTTTCCAAATGACAAGTACTTATGCAACTAATATGTAAAAATAAATCTGTTAGTAACAATTCTAGAGGGTTTTTTCATTGAGTCATTAAGAAAGAAATAAATATTGTTGATAATAAGTTGGCGTTTCTGTCGTTTTAGAGATTTTGTTGTATGTAAGTACTTGTCTATTTTAGTATCTGTTTTTAAATGGTGCTTTTTTAATTCATTAGTGTGAACTCTTAGAACTTTCAGAGTCCATGATCATTCACACTGAAGTGGAAGTGCAAGGGGGGGTAATGGGTCACCTTCAATTTACACTTCGCTTTTCCGTATTAAGATATCCGGCACACTCGATTTATTGTATGACTTGTGCGTATAGGTTTGTGTGTAGTCTTGTGGTTTTACTTCATAGAGATACTCTTCAGAGAAGATTGTATCTCAGAAGGTAGAGTGGTCACCTGAGGTAAAATATCTATGAATTTAGATGTTTCTATGATTTTTTTTTCACTTTCAATAATTTTACTTCTCTTTTTTTCAATAACTTTAGGTAGTTTGTTAGATCCTATAATCATTAGAAACAGTCTATATTTGACATTTTTCCTTTTATTTTTCATCTTATTGTGTTCTTTAAGTGTATATAATTTTGTGTATAGAAATTTTAACTACGTCACTGGTTGACATTCATTTGTCACATATCATATTCTTTAAACTATGTTATAGTTATTAAGAATCAAGAACGGTAAGGAGGGTTTACAGGGCGAAGGAAATGGTAAACCTTACCGTTCGCGATGATCATAGAATTTTTTTGCACGATTAGAATAGCTTAAATACTTATTTTTAATATAATATATTATAAGGTTGAATCGTCAAAAATGACGGTTGTTCTTAAACCAGTCACTTTTGTCAAATTTATTGATATTTGTGTTACCGTTCACTCAACGGTAAGTAATTACTCACCGTTAAGTTTTAGTAAAATGCAACTTACTGTCATGGAAACTAATGCGGTGAATTAACTAAAAAGCTCGATCGTGCAAAAGTATTAGTTGTTAGTTCCATCGGTTCAAAATTCTAACTGATATCTAGTTTCTATTAAGTATTTTTTTGCATGTCGAAATAGTTATGAACCTAATTTCCAGTGCTTTTCAGATTTGTGAACCGCGTTCTCAATGAATTGAAGTTCAGTTTTAACTAAACACTCTGGTCTTAACATACGACAGTTTTAAAAATGCCCAGTTTCTCAGTCGCTGTAAACTGTCACCAGAACATATTCCCTACTTAACCGTTAAGTGTAATGATATAAATGTGCAGTAACATTCATTTTATCTAAATGCAAAGCGAAAAACTTTGTTTTCAGTTTGTTGTTTATAGGTGGACGTGGAAGGGGAGTGCCTGCCCTTTCTGCCCTGGCAGCGTTTATATGCATGTAATCTAGTCCGTGAAATAAATAGCTGTAATAAATTGTGAGCTGCGCTGGTATCCGTGAGGATGCAAACAAGGAT
>CALNHX010001421.1:0-227397 GCA_940337035.1 Agriotes lineatus
TGCCACTGCAGAAGAGGAATGAGAATTTTCTCTTATATGTGTTTGCATGTTTCCGTAAAGCACAATTCATTTTTCTCCTGCATGTGTCTTCATGTGTTTCACTACATGGCCTTTTAGTGATGCTTTATGCTTGATGTGTACCCAGGAAACTTTTTGAAAGAATTCTAGAAAACAGACTGAGGAAACAAGTTGAACCAGTAGTAGAGGAAACTCAGTGCGGATTTAGACCGGGGAAAGGAACAATGGATCTAATTTTCAGCCTTAGGCAAATGACAGAGAGAGCCATCGAGTACGATCAGAAGATATACTGCTGTTTTGTAGACTTAATTAAAGCTTTCGACTGCATACCTAGAGAAGAAATATGGAAAGTCCTAAGAAAGAGAAGGGTGAAAGACGAACTGATAACTAGTATACAGAGCCTTTATAAAACATGCCGGAACTATATCAGAACAGACAACAAAGAATCGAGACCGTTTCTAACGACTATAGGAGTCACACAAGGAGGAATTTTAAGCCCTTTACTCTTCATACTAGTGCTAGATGAGGTGACCAAGGAAGTTAAAGAGAAAACCAGGAAATACCACGCAGGGTTCTATAAATTGAAACCAGTTTACATATCCAAAATGGCATACGCTGATGACATGCTGATAGTGGCAAACAACAAGGAGACCCTACAACAAAATCTAAAAATATGGGATGAGGCGTTGAGAGAAAGGAATATGGAGATAAATTGTTACGGTCTTAAACTGTCTTTACGACACCGCACCGGCTCATACAACAACCAAACGGCCAGCGCGGGCGAAATGCTACAAGATCGGGACGAAAGGTTCTCCTAGGCCGCTACCCATGCCGCAACAAGATAAGCCGGCTAAGCATTCAGTGGAGCTAGGGCGGGTTCTTTACGAGATCACCTAAGGGCAACGGCCAGAGGGGCGGTACATAACGATAAAGGTAAATAAATAGGGCGCCACCAAGCCTGTCTTAGGGGTGTATCCGAATAACCGGGCCTGGACGGTTAGACGGGTGAGAAATACACAGGGTACTCCGTCATGAAGGTACTCGAGAGCTGTCAAACTCGGTCTACAATTTCGGGACAGAAAATACTTAATTCACGATTTCGGGAACTTGTGGCCGCGGCGGCTACGTCACAAGACCTATCTGCAAGCTTCAATCTCTCAAGCCCCGTGGTACATCAATCTTCACACTGAGAGGCTTAATAATAAAAAGGAACATGCACAGGTCGAACAATAATAATAATAAGTCCCTTAATCAGATATTTGTCTATTGGTCAACTTCTTTACAATCGTGCAGCGTTCACGCCGCCAAGCTTATTTTAAATCCTAAGGTATGCCCCAGCTGGAGGACGCGTTAATGCTACTACACAAACATGTAACCGGCCGATGTTGGCCCGTTAATTTACATAGAAAAGATCAGTCACAAATAAGCGCCCTCGAGGGACGTTAGCTCACTACAAACGTATCAATCGCCAGCGAAGGCGACGAAGGCACTATAAATGACAGCAAGCACAGCGTCGCAAAGGTGAGCGACGAGTTAGTTAAATGCTAAATTAGTTAGGCACGGGGCCCACACAACTGAAAGGTTTGACCAAATTACGGCAAATACAGCGTCGCAAAGGTATGCGATGAATTAGTTGAATGTTTCAGTGACTAGGCACGGGGCCCGCATACTTGCAAGATTTGAATGAACGACAGCCAGTGCCACGTCGCCGAGGCATGCGATAAATTAGTTTAACATCTAATGAGCAAGACACGGGGCAAGCGCACACATGAAATGTTTCTATTACTGATAACAAGTACAGCGTCGCAAAGGGATGCGAAGACTTCGTTAACTGTTTAATCGGTCAAGCACAGGGCTCGCACACATGCAATACTTGAGTGAATGATGGCAATTTCAGCGTCACAACGGTATGCGAAGCTTCAGATCACCGCAAAAGCCGTGAATACACAAACACGCCCACGCGGGCTCACAAGCCCAAACTCGCTCGCAGGCATGACAGATGATAGTTTAAATGGATATTTGTACAGGTACCTTATTTCGCTGACGGTCCTTGAGGATTGCGTGCGGTCGGCTGGCAGCTTACCGCCTGTGGCACCTAGTTAGAAGCGGGGCGATACATGGAGCAATAGGCAGAGAGATTCCGCCTAAGATGGCGTCGATCGGAATGCGACTCTCACGAGAGCAACAACAACGGAAGTGAGATCCAAAACATCCTGCCGGGATGGATCCTCAAATTATCGAGTTAAAGGGGACAGCCCCTTACTTGGAAAAGCAGAACTGGGCGCTCGAAATGCCCATTACACCCACACCACGTGGTATAACCCACCACAAGAACACACACGCGACCTGTCTTTTCTTTCACAGCGCTGCCGGCACTCTACAAAGGCAGAAACAGTTTTAACAACACTTGCTGAAACAGCACGAGACGGAAAAGGCTGACGCCCCCGTCAAGGGCGATTTTATGTGTACTTAAAGTAGCCACAACCACATAACTTTTAAATAGCTTTTAGCAACTTGAAGCATATTTGTAAAATTTACTTGGATTTATATTTTTTAGGTAACCTTCGACTTCATATTTGTTGCAACGATATTTAACAGAACTTTAGAATTTCGCAAATATTCTTTTTAACAAGGCAAATGCTTTACTAATAATAATTTACAAATGAAAAAACTCAATTAAAGCCTACAATTTTATTTCAAATTCTTATGAAAATGTTTCATGTACTTACATACAAAATTTTCCAAAAAGGAGTAAAAATTCGAATAGGAGGCTGTGACTTTGTATTTGAGCATAACTTTATTTTAACTTTTAGGCATTCCTTTTCTCGCTATTTTCTAAAAAAATCACAAAAGTAGAAATATTTAGTTAAAATAAAGCCTAAAAAATGTATTTAGGTATTTTTATTAAAAATAAAATTATATTGTTTCCCCGCCACTGAGAAAACTAATGAAGTCACAAAAAAACTCATTACACGATTTTTGTAGAAAATTTAGTTTACTTTAATTTGTGTAATAACAAAAATGTTAAGACAATTCGCCGTTTTCGAGATAATGTCGATTTCTGACGATTTTGAGGTTATAACGGCCAAACCAAGTTTTTTTTTGAGTGGCACTATATCCCATTTTGTTCGTCTCAAAAACCGTCTATGCTCACCCAATTTCAGGTTAGTATCACAATTTGAACGATTCTTAAGAAAATTCGAATTAAGCAACTCCACTATAACAGGAGAACACCGAATTAGGAGGCTACTATACAACGTTGCCAAACCAGCGCTCTGTAAAAACAGCAGAACATTATGGGACACCCTATATTTATATACTCTAATGCTTGGTATTTAAAACTTTTTATTTCCTAAATAAAATTTACTTTAAGAATAAATTAATTTATACAGTAGATTTGCGTATTATAAATAAACGCAAAATAACTTAATTCGGCTAATAAATCCGTACAGGTTAACTTTAATTCGTTGTTAAAGTAAACAAACGTGCATCAAAACGTTAATGCTTATGACATTTTATTCATTAGTAGACACATTTTGATGCGCTTTTGTTTATTTGCCTGTTAGTTTACTGGGGAAGTAAATTTACACATAGCGTAATTCTTGTCTATTTCTACCAATGACTTCCGCTCTGGAGTTTTTTGAGTTTTTATGAACCTTTAATTAACTGAAAGTATTTTATTGAAAACCCCGAAGTCAAAATGACAGTGTTGGCAACCCTACATTTATGATTTCTTATGACTAGCTAATTTTGTGCACAAGGGTTAAAAATACCACATTTTAAAATTGGTCTTGTCTTCAATTCCCTTTGCCTTAAGTGAAGCGCTACCAAATTCTGATTTTTTAAAATACGGTTCTTGCAAATCTAAAATTACGCCAGAAGACTGTATTTAGGCTGCGATTGGTCGATATGACGACATGGCCGCTCCGATTGGTGGAATTTCTTAAGTGTATCGAAAGGTGCACACTACGTCATCGATCGATACTGTCTGGGTTTTTGAAGGACATTTATTAGCTACACAAAAATACATATAAAGGAAAAATATTTTACTTGACTTTCTTAATACAAGTCAGGTGTAACTGTAATTACGAAATAAATTCTATTTTTAAAAAGGGAACAAATTAAATGCTCGGTATTTTATTCCTACTGCAGGTCATATTTTCCCGATATTTTGTCCAAATGCACGATTAGAAAATAAATGTTCGATAAAAATACTAAACGCTCGATAAGTGCATTGAGTGCTCGGTATAAAATTGATATGCATCCTAAGAAAATAAATGTTCCATAAAATACTAGACGCTCTACCATGATAACGAACGCCCTGTGTAAAATTCAAATGCCTATTAAAATAATAAACATTCGATAAACATAAAAGATGCACGATACAAAATAAAAATCTTTGGGCAAATAATAATAGACAAAACGTACGTACGATAATTACAATCAATGCTCGGTATGATATTTACTTGCTTTCGTTTGCTTGGCTTTTTTTGTTTACCTTTAATTAAAGACAATGATTTTATCTAGGTAAACTTTAATACTCAGAAAAAATATTTTTTATTAAAAAAGTATAGATATGACTTGATAAAATACAACACAGGTATTTAAAAAAAAATGTAATAAATTCTGATAGGTAACACATAAACAACAAAACAACACTTTCAAAAAGTAATAATATATAGTTCCATGGTAATAACATCACATACAAGTACCTATAGTATAATCAAAAATACATTTTTGGTAGACATAAAAAAAAGAGAAAGATTCCTATATTCTATTTGAGATAGTATGAAAGCCTCATCATCTTCGCCATCTGGTACCTGAGAATGATCGATGCAATTTTTTTCTAATTCACCAGGAGCAAAATTGGACGCCGAAGGCGCCTGCCGTCGTTTTTAGGCCGGCCCGCTTGGGAAACGTGTTAGTACGTTATCCTTGATCTAGATATGTAATTTCGTGAAAAAAATTCTCGAGGAAAAAAATCCGATTTTAGCGCCGCGACGCCGCTCCTTGGGAGCGGCGTAGGGCTTCCAAACCGGACTCGTTTGTTAGAGGACCGCCCCCAGATGGCTTGTGCAAAATTTCAAGGTGCTATATTAATTTATTGCAAAAATATGGGCCAACCCCAGTATCCCAAATCGCACTACTAAATTCAAGCAAAATTGGACGCCGACGGCGCCTGCCGTCTTTTTTAGCCCGGCCCGCTTGGGAAACGTGTTAGTACGTTATTCTTGACCTAAATATGTAATTTCGTGAAAAAATTTCTCGAGGAAAAAAATCCTATTTTAGTGCCGCGACACCGCTCTTTGGGAGCTGTGTAGGGCTTCCAAACTGGACTCGTTTGTTAGAAAACCGCCCCGAGATGGCTTATGCAAAATTGCAAGCTGATATCTTAATTTATTGCAAAAATACGAGCCAACCCCAAGATCCCAAATCGCACTACTAAATTCAAGCAAAATTGGACGCCGACGGCGCCCGCCGTCGTTTCTAGGCCGGCCCGCTTGGGAAACGTGTTAGTACCTTATCCTTGACCTAGATATGTAATTTCGTGAAAAAATTTCTCGAGGAAAAACATCCGATTTTAGCGCCGCAACGCCGGCGCCGCTCCTTGGGAGCGGCGTAGGGCTTTCAAACCGGACTCGTTTGTTAGAGGACCGCCCCCAGATGGCTTGTGCAAAATTTCAAGGTGCTATCTTAATTTATTGCAAAAATATGGGCCAACCCCAGTATCCCAAATCGCACTACTAAATTCAAGCAAAATTGGACGCCGACGGCCCCCGCAATCGTTTTAGGCCGGCCCGCTTGGGAAACGTGTTAGTACGTTATTCTTGACCTAGATATGTAATTTCGTGAAAAAATTTTTTCGAGAAAAAATATCCGATTTTAGTGCCGCTGCGCCGCTCCTTGGGAGCGGCGTAGGGCTTCCAAACTGGACTCGTTTGTTAGAAAACCGCCCCGAGATGGCTTATGCAAAATTGCAAGCTCATATCTTAATTTATTGCAAAAATACGAGCCAACCCCAAGATCCCAAATCGCACTACTAAATTCAAGCAAAATTGGACGCCGACCGTGCCTGCCGTCGTTTTTAGGCCGGCCCGCTTGGGAAACGTGTTAGTACCTTATCCTTGACCTAAATATGTAATTTCGTGAAAAAATTTCACGAGGAAAAAAATCCGATTTTAGCGCCGCGACGCCGCTCCTTGGGAGCGGCGTAGGGCTTCCAAACGGGACTCGTTTGTTAGAGGACCGCCCCCAGATGGCTTGTGCAAAATTTCAAGGTGCTATCTTAATTTATTGCAAAAATACGAGCTGACCCCAAGATTCCAAACCGTACTAGTAAATTCGAGCAAAATTGGACGCCGACGGCGCCTGCCGTCGTTTTTAGGCCGGCCCGCTTGGGAAACGTGTTAGTACGTTATTCTTGACCTAGATATGTAATTTCGTGAAAAAATTTCTCGAGGAAAAAAATCCGATCTTAGCCCGCGACGCCGCTCCTTGGGAGCGGCATAGGGCTTCCAAACCGGACTCGTTTGTTAGAGGACCGCCCCCAGATGGCTTGTGCAAAATTTCAAGGTGCTATCTTAATTTATTGCAAAAATACGAGCTGACCCCAAGATTCCAAACCGTACTAGTAAATTCGAGCAAAATTAGACGCCGACGGCGCCTGCCGTCGTTTTTAAGCCGGCCCGCTTGGGAAACGTGTTAGTACGTTATTCTTGACCTAAATATGTAATTTCGTGAAAAAAATTCTCGAGGAAAAAATCCGATTTTAGTGCCGCGACGCCGCTCCTTGGGAGCGGCGTAAGGCTTCCAAACTCGACTCGTTTGTTAGAAAACCGCCCCGAGATGGCTTATGCAAAATTGCAAGCTGATATCTTAATTTATTGCAAAAATACGAGCCAACCCCAAGATCCCAAATCGCACTACTAAATTCAAGCAAAATTGGACGCCGACGGCGCCCGCCGTCGTTTTTAGGCCGGCCCGCTTGGGAAACGTGTTAGTACGTTATTCTTGACCTAGATATGTAATTTCGTGAAAAATTTTTTCGAGAAAAAAAATCCGATTTTAGTGCCGCTGCGCCGCTCCTTGGGAGCGGCGTAGGGCTTCCAAACTGGACTCGTTTGTTAGAAAACCGCCCCGAGATGGCTTATGCAAAATTGCAAGCTGATATCTTAATTTATTGCAAAAATACGAGCCAACCCCAAGATCCCAAATCGCACTACTAAATTCAAGCAAAATTGGACGCCGACCGCGCCTGCCGTCGGTTTTAGGCCGCCCCGCTTGGGAAACGTGTTAGTACCTTATCCTTGACCTAAATATGTAATTTCGTGAAAAAATTTCACGAGGAAAAAAATCCGATTTTAGCGCCGCGACGCCGCTCCTTGGGAGCGGCGTAGAGCTTCCAAACTGGACTCGTTTGTTAGAAAACCGCCCCGAGATGGCTTATGCAAAATTGCAAGCTGATATCTTAATTTATTGCAAAAATACGAGCCAACCCCAAGATCCCAAATCGCACTACTAAATTCAAGCAAAATTGGACGCCGACCGCGCCTGCCGTCGTTTTTAGGCCGCCCCGCTTGGGAAACGTGTTAGTACCTTATCCTTGACCTAAATATGTAATTTCGTGAAAAAATTTCACGAGGAAAAAAATCCGATCTTAGCGCCGCGACGCCGCTCCTTGGGAGCGGCGTAGGGCTTCCAAACTAGACTCGTTTGTTAGAAAACCGCCCCGAGATGGCTTATGCAAAATTGCAAGCTGATATCTTAATTTATTGCAAAAATACGAGCCAACCCCAAGATCCCAAATCGCACTACTAAATTCAAGCAAAATTGGACGCCGACCGCGCCTGCCGTCGTTTTTAGGCCGGCCCGCTTGGGAAACGTGTTAGTACCTTATCCTTGACCTAAATATGTAATTTCGTGAAAAAATTTCACGAGGAAAAAAATCCGATATTAGCGCTGCGACGCCGCTCCTTGGGAGCGGCGTAGGGCTTCCAAACGGGACTCGTTTGTTAGAGGACCGCCCCCAGATGGCTTGTGCAAAATTTCAAGGTGCTATCTTAATTTATTGCAAAAATACGAGCTGACCCCAAGATTCCAAACCGTACTAGTAAATTCGAGCAAAATTGGACGCCGACGGCGCCTGCCGTCGTTTTTAAGCCGGCCCGCTTGGGAAACGTGTTAGTACGTTATTCTTGACCTAAATATGTAATTTCGTGAAAAAAATTCTCGAGGAAAAAAATCCGATTTTAGTGCTGCGACGCCGCTCCTTGGGAGCGGCGTACGGCTTCCAAACTCGACTCGTTTGTTAGAAAACCGCCCCGAGATGGCTTATGCAAAATTGCAAGCTGATATCTTAATTTATTGCAAAAATACGAGCCAACCCCAAGATCCCAAATCGCACTACTAAATTCAAGCAAAATTGGACGCCGACGGCGCCCGCCGTCGTTTTTAGGCCGGCCCGCTTGGGAAACGTGTTAGTACGT
This sequence comes from Agriotes lineatus, assembly GCA_940337035.1. Taxonomy (NCBI): domain Eukaryota; kingdom Metazoa; phylum Arthropoda; class Insecta; order Coleoptera; family Elateridae; genus Agriotes; species Agriotes lineatus. Next base: position 8,505 of record CALNHX010001421.1, read on the forward strand.
TATTCTTGACCTAGATATGTAATTTCGTGAAAAATTTTTTCGAGAAAAAAAATCCGATTTTAGTGCCGCTGCGCCGCTCCTTGGGAGCGGCGTAGGGCTTCCAAACTGGACTCGTTTGTTAGAAAACCGCCCCGAGATGGCTTATGCAAAATTGCAAGCTGATATCTTAATTTATTGCAAAAATACGAGCCAACCCCAAGATCCCAAATCGCACTACTAAATTCAAGCAAAATTGGACGCCGACCGCACCTGCCGTCGGTTTTAGGCCGGCCTGCTTGGGAAACGTGTTAGTACCTTATCCTTGACCTAAATATGTAATTTCGTGAAAAAATTTCACGAGGAAAAAATCCGATTTTACCGCCGCGACGCCGCTCCTTGGGAGCGGCGTAGGGCTTCCAAACTGGACTCGTTTGTTAGAAAACCGCCCCGAGATGGCTTATGCAAAATTGCAAGCTGATATCTTAATTTATTGCAAAAATACGAGCCAACCCCAAGATCCCAAATCGCACTACTAAATTCAAGCAAAATTGGACGCCGACCGCGCCTGCCGTCGTTTTTAGGCCGGCCCGCTTGGGAAACGTGTTAGTACCTTATCCTTGACCTAAATATGTAATTTCGTGAAAAAATTTCACGTGGAAAAAAATCCGATTTTAGCGCCGCGACGCCGCTCCTTGGGAGCGGCGTAGGGCTTCCAAACTGGACTCGTTTGTTAGAAAACCGCCCCGAGATGGCTTATGCAAAATTGCAAGCTGATATCTTAATATATTGCAAAAATACGAGCCAACCCCAAGATCCCAAATCGCACTACTAAATTCAAGCAAAATTGGACGCCGACCGCGCCTGCCATCGGTTTTAGGCCGGCCTGCTTGGGAAACGTGTTAGTACCTTATCCTTGACCTAAATATGTAATTTCGTGAAAAAATTTCACGAGGAAAAAAATCCGATTTTAGCGCCGCGACGCCGCTCCTTGGGAGCGGCGTAGGGCTTCCAAACTGGACTCGTTTGTTAGAAAACCGCCCCGAGATGGCTTATGCAAAATTGCAAGCTGATATCTTAATTTATTGCAAAAATACGAGCCAACCCCAAGATCCCAAATCGCACTACTAAATTCAAGCAAAATTGGACGCCGACCGCGCCTGCCGTCGGTTTTAGGCCGGCCTGCTTGGGAAACGTGTTAGTACGTTATTCTTGACCTAAATATGTAATTTCGTGAAAAAATTTCTCGAGGAAAAAAATCCTATTTTAGTGCCGCGACACCGCTCTTTGGGAGCTGTGTAGGGCTTCCAAACTGGACTCGTTTGTTAGAAAACCGCCCCGAGATGGCTTATGCAAAATTGCAAGCTGATATCTTAATTTATTGCAAAAATACGAGCCAACCCCAAGATCCCAAATCGCACTACTAAATTCAAGCAAAATTGGACGCCGACGGCGCCCGCCGTCGTTTCTAGGCCGGCCCGCTTGGGAAACGTGTTAGTACCTTATCCTTGACCTAGATATGTAATTTCGTGAAAAAATTTCTCGAGGAAAAACATCCGATTTTAGCGCCGCAACGCCGGCGCCGCTCCTTGGGAGCGGCGTAGGGCTTTCAAACCGGACTCGTTTGTTAGAGGACCGCCCCCAGATGGCTTGTGCAAAATTTCAAGGTGCTATCTTAATTTATTGCAAAAATATGGGCCAACCCCAGTATCCCAAATCGCACTACTAAATTCAAGCAAAATTGGACGCCGACGGCCCCCGCAATCGTTTTAGGCCGGCCCGCTTGGGAAACGTGTTAGTACGTTATTCTTGACCTAGATATGTAATTTCGTGAAAAAATTTTTTCGAGAAAAAATATCCGATTTTAGTGCCGCTGCGCCGCTCCTTGGGAGCGGCGTAGGGCTTCCAAACTGGACTCGTTTGTTAGAAAACCGCCCCGAGATGGCTTATGCAAAATTGCAAGCTCATATCTTAATTTATTGCAAAAATACGAGCCAACCCCAAGATCCCAAATCGCACTACTAAATTCAAGCAAAATTGGACGCCGACCGTGCCTGCCGTCGTTTTTAGGCCGGCCCGCTTGGGAAACGTGTTAGTACCTTATCCTTGACCTAAATATGTAATTTCGTGAAAAAATTTCACGAGGAAAAAAATCCGATTTTAGCGCCGCGACGCCGCTCCTTGGGAGCGGCGTTGGGCTTCCAAACGGGACTCGTTTGTTAGAGGACCGCCCCCAGATGGCTTGTGCAAAATTTCAAGGTGCTATCTTAATTTATTGCAAAAATACGAGCTGACCCCAAGATTCCAAACCGTACTAGTAAATTCGAGCAAAATTGGACGCCGACGGCGCCTGCCGTCGTTTTTAGGCCGGCCCGCTTGGGAAACGTGTTAGTACGTTATTCTTGACCTAGATATGTAATTTCGTGAAAAAATTTCTCGAGGAAAAAAATCCGATCTTAGCCCGCGACGCCGCTCCTTGGGAGCGGCATAGGGCTTCCAAACCGGACTCGTTTGTTAGAGGACCGCCCCCAGATGGCTTGTGCAAAATTTCAAGGTGCTATCTTAATTTATTGCAAAAATACGAGCTGACCCCAAGATTCCAAACCGTACTAGTAAATTCGAGCAAAATTAGACGCCGACGGCGCCTGCCGTCGTTTTTAAGCCGGCCCGCTTGGGAAACGTGTTAGTACGTTATTCTTGACCTAAATATGTAATTTCGTGAAAAAAATTCTCGAGGAAAAAATCCGATTTTAGTGCCGCGACGCCGCTCCTTGGGAGCGGCGTAAGGCTTCCAAACTCGACTCGTTTGTTAGAAAACCGCCCGAGATGGCTTATGCAAAATTGCAAGCTGATATCTTAATTTATTGCAAAAATACGAGCCAACCCCAAGATCCCAAATCGCACTACTAAATTCAAGCAAAATTGGACGCCGACGGCGCCCGCCGTCGTTTTTAGGCCGGCCCGCTTGGGAAACGTGTTAGTACGTTATTCTTGACCTAGATATGTAATTTCGTGAAAAATTTTTTCGAGAAAAAAAATCCGATTTTAGTGCCGCTGCGCCGCTCCTTGGGAGCGGCGTAGGGCTTCCAAACTGGACTCGTTTGTTAGAAAACCGCCCCGAGATGGCTTATGCAAAATTGCAAGCTGATATCTTAATTTATTGCAAAAATACGAGCCAACCCCAAGATCCCAAATCGCACTACTAAATTCAAGCAAAATTGGACGCCGACCGCGCCTGCCGTCGGTTTTAGGCCGCCCCGCTTGGGAAACGTGTTAGTACCTTATCCTTGACCTAAATATGTAATTTCGTGAAAAAATTTCACGAGGAAAAAAATCCGATTTTAGCGCCGCGACGCCGCTCCTTGGGAGCGGCGTAGAGCTTCCAAACTGGACTCGTTTGTTAGAAAACCGCCCCGAGATGGCTTATGCAAAATTGCAAGCTGATATCTTAATTTATTGCAAAAATACGAGCCAACCCCAAGATCCCAAATCGCACTACTAAATTCAAGCAAAATTGGACGCCGACCGCGCCTGCCGTCGTTTTTAGGCCGGCCCGCTTGGGAAACGTGTTAGTACGTTATTCTTGACCTAAATATGTAATTTCGTGAAAAAAATTCTCGAGGAAAAAAATCCGATTTTAGTGCTGCGACGCCGCTCCTTGGGAGCGGCGTACGGCTTCCAAACTCGACTCGTTTGTTAGAAAACCGCCCCGAGATGGCTTATGCAAAATTGCAAGCTGATATCTTAATTTATTGCAAAAATACGAGCCAACCCCAAGATCCCAAATCGCACTACTAAATTCAAGCAAAATTGGACGCCGACGGCGCCCGCCGTCGTTTTTAGGCCGGCCCGCTTGGGAAACGTGTTAGTACGTTATTCTTGACCTAGATATGTAATTTCGTGAAAAAATTTTTCGAGAAAAAAAATCCGATTTTAGTGCCGCTGCGCCGCTCCTTGGGAGCGGCGTAGGGCTTCCAAACTGGACTCGTTTGTTAGAAAACCGCCCCGAGATGGCTTATGCAAAATTGCAAGCTGATATCTTAATTTATTGCAAAATACGAGCCAACCCCAAGATCCCAAATCGCACTACTAAATTCAAGCAAAATTGGACGCCGACCGCACCTGCCGTCGGTTTTAGGCCGGCCTGCTTGGGAAACGTGTTAGTACCTTATCCTTGACCTAAATATGTAATTTCGTGAAAAAATTTCACGAGGAAAAAAATCCGATTTTACCGCCGCGACGCCGCTCCTTGGGAGCGGCGTAGGGCTTCCAAACTGGACTCGTTTGTTAGAAAACCGCCCCGAGATGGCTTATGCAAAATTGCAAACTGATATCTTAATTTATTGCAAAAATACGAGCCAACCCCAAGATCCCAAATCGCACTACTAAATTCAAGCAAAATTGGACGCCGACCGCGCCTGCCGTCGGTTTTAGGCCGGCCTGCTTGGGAAACGTGTTAGTACCTTATCCTTGACCTAAATATGTAATTTCGTGAAAAAATTTCACGAGGAAAAAAATCCGATTTTAGCGCCGCGACGCCGCTCCTTGGGAGCGGCGTAGGGCTTCCAAACTGGACTCGTTTGTTAGAAAACCGCCCCGAGATGGCTTATGCAAAATTGCAAGCTGATATCTTAATTTATTGCAAAAATACGAGCCAACCCCAAGATCCCAAATCGCACTACTAAATTCAAGCAAATTGGACGCCGACCGCGCCTGCCGTCGTTTTTAGGCCGGCCCGCTTGGGAAACGTGTTAGTACCTTATCCTTGACCTAAATATGTAATTTCGTGAAAAAATTTCACGAGGAAAAAAATCCGATATTAGCGCCGCGACGCCGCTCCTTGGGAGCGGCGTAGGGCTTCCAAACGGGACTCGTTTTTTATAGGACCGCCCCCAGATGGCTTGTGCAAAATTTCAAGGTGCTATCTTAATTTATTGCAAAAATACGAGCTGACCCCAAGATTCCAAACCGTACTAGTAAATTCGAGCAAAATTGGACGCCGACGGCGCCTGCCGTCGTTTTTAAGCCGGCCCGCTTGGGAAACGTGTTAGTACGTTATTCTTGACCTAAATATGTAATTTCGTGAAAAAAATTCTCGAGGAAAAAAATCCGATTTTAGTGCTGCGACGCCGCTCCTTGGGAGCGGCGTAGGGCTTCCAAACTCGACTCGTTTGTTAGAAAACCGCCCCGAGATGGCTTATGCAAAATTGCAAGCTGATATCTTAATTTATTGCAAAAATACGAGCCAACCCCAAGATCCCAAATCGCACTACTAAATTCAAGCAAAATTGGACGCCGACGGCGCCCGCCGTCGTTTTTAGGCCGGCCCGCTTGGGAAACGTGTTAGTACGTTATTCTTGACCTAGATATGTAATTTCGTGAAAAAATTTCTCGAGGAAAAAAATCCGATCTTAGCGCCGCGACGCCGCTCCTTGGGAGCGGCGTAGGGCTTCCAAACCGTACTCGTTTGTTAGAGGACCGCCCCCAGATGGCTTGTGCAACATTTCAAGGTGCTATCTTAAGTTATTGCAAAAATACGGGCTGACCCCAAGATTCCAAACCGTACTAGTAAATTCGAGCAAAATTAGACGCCGACGGCGCCCGGCGTCGTTTTTAGGCCCGCCCGCTTGGGAAACGTGTTAGTACGTTATTCTTGACCTAGATATGTAATTTCGTGAAAAATTTTTTCGAGAAAAAAAATCCGATTTTAGTGCCGCTGCGCCGCTCCTTGGGAGCGGCGTAGGGCTTCCAAACTGGACTCGTTTGTTAGAAAACCGCCCCGAGATGGCTTATGCAAAATTGCAAGCTGATATCTTAATTTATTGCAAAAATACGAGCCAACCCCAAGATCCCAAATCGCACTACTAAATTCAAGCAAAATTGGACGCCGACCGCGCCTGCCGTCGGTTTTAGGCCGGCCTGCTTGGGAAACGTGTTAGTACCTTATCCTTGACCTAAATATGTAATTTCGTGAAAAAATTTCACGAGGAAAAAAATCCGATTTTAGCGCCGCGACGCCGCTCCTTGGGAGCGGCGTAGGGCTTCCAAACTGGACTCGTTTGTTAGAAAACCGCCCCGAGATGGCTTATGCAAAATTGCAAGCTGATATCTTAATTTATTGCAAAAATACGAGCCAACCCCAAGATCCCAAATCGCACTACTAAATTCAAGCAAAATTGGACGCCGACCGCGCCTGCCGTCGTTTTTAGGCCGGCCCGCTTGGGAAACGTGTTAGTACCTTATCCTTGACCTAAATATGTAATTTCGTGAAAAAATTTCACGAGGAAAAAAATCCGATATTAGCGCCGCGACGCCGCTCCTTGGGAGCGGCGTAGGGCTTCCAAACGGGACTCGTTTGTTAGAGGACCGCCCCCAGATGGCTTGTGCAAAATTTCAAGGTGCTATCTTAATTTATTGCAAAAATACGAGCTGACCCCAAGATTCCAAACCGTACTAGTAAATTCGAGCAAAATTGGACGCCGACGGCGCCTGTCGTCGTTTTTAAGCCGGCCCGCTTGGGAAACGTGTTAGTACGTTATTCTTGACCTAAATATGTAATTTCGTGAAAAAAATTCTTGAGGAAAAAAATCCGATTTTAGTGCTGCGACGCCGCTCCTTGGGAGCGGCGTAGGGCTTCCAAACTCGACTCGTTTGTTAGAAAACCGCCCCGAGATGGCTTATGCAAAATTGCAAGCTGATATCTTAATTTATTGCAAAAATACGAGCCAACCCCAAGATCCCAAATCGCACTACTAAATTCAAGCAAAATTGGACGCCGACGGCGCCCGCCGTCGTTTTTAGGCCGGCCCGCTTGGGAAACGTGTTAGTACGTTATTCTTGACCTAGATATGTAATTTCGTGAAAAAATTTCTCGAGGAAAAAAATCCGATCTTAGCGCCGCGACGCCGCTCCTTGGGAGCGGCGTAAGGCTTCCAAACCGTACTCGTTTGTTAGAGGACCGCCCCCAGATGGCTTGTGCAACATTTCAAGGTGCTATCTTAAGTTATTGCAAAAATACGGGCTGACCCCAAGATTCCAAACCGTACTAGTAAATTCGAGCAAAATTGGACGCCGACGGCGCCCGGCGTCGTTTTTAGGCCCGCCCGCTTGGGAAACGTGTTAGTACGTTATTCTTGACCTAGATATGTAATTTCGTGAAAAATTTTTTCGAGAAAAAAAATCCGATTTTAGTGTCGCTGCGCCGCTCCTTGGGAGCGGCGTAGGGCTTCCAAACTGGACTCGTTTGTTAGAAAACCGCCCCGAGATGGCTTATGCAAAATTGCAAGCTGATATCTTAATTTATTGCAAAAATGCGAGCCAACCCCAAGATCCCAAATCGCACTACTAAATTCAAGCAAAATTGGACGCCGACCGCGCCTGCCGTCGGTTTTAGGCCCGCCCGCTTGGGAAACGTGTTAGTACCTTATCCTTGACCTAAATATGTAATTTCGTGAAAAAATTTCACGAGGAAAAAAATCCGATTTTAGCGCCGCGACGCCGCTCCTTGGGAGCGGCGTAGGGCTTCCAAACCGGACTCGTTTGTTAGAGGACCGCCCCCAGATGGCTTGTGCAACATTTCAAGGTGCTATCTTAAGTTATTGCAAAAATACGGGCTGACCCAAGATCCCAAACCGTACTAGTAAATTCGAGAAAAATTGGACGCCGACGGCGCCTGCCGTCGGTTTTAGGCCGGCCCGCTTGGGAAACGTGTTAGTACCTTATCCTTGACCTAAATATGTAATTTCGTGAAAAAATTTCACGAGGAAAAAAATCCGATTTTAGCGCCGCGACGCCGCTCCTTGGGAGCGGCGTACGGCTTCCAAACTCGACTCGTTTGTTAGAAAACCGCCCCGAGATGGCTTATGCAAAATTGCAAGCTGATATCTTAATTTATTGCAAAAATACGAGCCAACCCCAAGATCCCAAATCGCACTACTAAATTCAAGCAAAATTGGACGCCGACGGCGCCCGCCGTCGTTTTTAGGCCGGCCCGCTTGGGAAACGTGTTAGTACGTTATTCTTGACCTAGATATGTAATTTCGTGAAAAATTTTTTCGAGAAAAAAAATCCGATTTTAGTGCCGCTGCGCCGCTCCTTGGGAGCGGCGTAGTGCTTCCAAACTGGACTCGTTTGTTAGAAAACCGCCCCGAGATGGCTTATGCAAAATTGCAAGCTGATATCTTAATTTATTGCAAAAATACGAGCCAACCCCAAGATCCCAAATCGCACTACTAAATTCAAGCAAAATTGGACGCCGACCGCACCTGCCGTCGGTTTTAGGCCGCCCCGCTTGGGAAACGTGTTAGTACCTTATCCTTGACCTAAATATGTAATTTCGTGAAAAAATTTCACGAGGAAAAAAATCCGATTTTAGCGCCGCGACGCCGCTCCTTGGGAGCGGCGTAGGGCTTCCAAACTGGACTCGTTTGTTAGAAAACCGCCCCGAGATGGCTTATGCAAAATTGCAAGCTGATATCTTAATTTATTGCAAAAATACGAGCCAACCCCAAGATCCCAAATCGCACTACTAAATTCAAGCAAAATTGGACGCCGACCGCGCCTGCCGTCGTTTTTAGGCCGCCCCGCTTGGGAAATGTGTTAGTACCTTATCCTTGACCTAAATATGTAATTTCGTGAAAAAATTTCACGAGGAAAAAAATCCGATCTTAGCGCCGCGACGCCGCTCCTTGGGAGCGGCGTAGGGCTTCCAAACTGGACTCGTTTGTTAGAAAACCGCCCCGAGATGGCTTATGCAAAATTGCAAGCTGATATCTTAATTTATTGCAAAAATACGAGCCAACCCCAAGATCCCAAATCGCACTACTAAATTCAAGCAAAATTGGACGCCGACCGCGCCTGCCGTCGTTTTTAGGCCGGCCCGCTTGGGAAACGTGTTAGTACCTTATCCTTGACCTAAATATGTAATTTCGTGAAAAAATTTCACGAGGAAAAAAATCCGATATTAGCGCCGCGACGCCGCTCCTTGGGAGCGGCGTAGGGCTTCCAAACGGGACTCGTTTGTTAGAGGACCGCCCCCAGATGGCTTGTGCAAAATTTCAAGGTGCTATCTTAATTTATTGCAAAAATACGAGCTGACCCCAAGATTCCAAACCGTACTAGTAAATTCGAGCAAAATTGGACGCCGACGGCGCCTGCCGTCGTTTTTAAGCCGGCCCGCTTGGGAAACGTGTTAGTACGTTATTCTTGACCTAAATATGTAATTTCGTGAAAAAAATTCTCGAGGAAAAAAATCCGATTTTAGTGCTGCGACGCCGCTCCTTGGGAGCGGCGTACGGCTTCCAAACTCGACTCGTTTGTTAGAAAACCGCCCCGAGATGGCTTATGCAAAATTGCAAGCTGATATCTTAATTTATTGCAAAAATACGAGCCAACCCCAAGATCCCAAATCGCACTACTAAATTCAAGCAAAATTGGACGCCGACGGCGCCCGCCGTCGTTTTTAGGCCGGCCCGCTTGGGAAACGTGTTAGTACGTTATTCTTGACCTAGATATGTAATTTCGTGAAAAATTTTTTCGAGAAAAAAAATCCGATTTTAGTGCCGCTGCGCCGCTCCTTGGGAGCGGCGTAGGGCTTCCAAACTGGACTCGTTTGTTAGAAAACCGCCCCGAGATGGCTTATGCAAAATTGCAAGCTGATATCTTAATTTATTGCAAAAATACGAGCCAACCCCAAGATCCCAAATCGCACTACTAAATTCAAGCAAAATTGGACGCCGACCGCACCTGCCGTCGGTTTTAGGCCGGCCTGCTTGGGAAACGTGTTAGTACCTTATCCTTGACCTAAATATGTAATTTCGTGAAAAAATTTCACGAGGAAAAAAATCCGATTTTACCGCCGCGACGCCGCTCCTTGGGAGCGGCGTAGGGCTTCCAAACTGGACTCGTTTGTTAGAAAACCGCCCCGAGATGGCTTATGCAAAATTGCAAGCTGATATCTTAATTTATTGCAAAAATACGAGCCAACCCCAAGATCCCAAATCGCACTACTAAATTCAAGCAAAATTGGACGCCGACCGCGCCTGCCGTCGTTTTTAGGCCGGCCCGCTTGGGAAACGTGTTAGTACCTTATCCTTGACCTAAATATGTAATTTCGTGAAAAAATTTCACGAGGAAAAAAATCCGATTTTAGCGCCGCGACGCCGCTCCTTGGGAGCGGCGTAGGGCTTCCAAACTGGACTCGTTTGTTAGAAAACCGCCCCGAGATGGCTTATGCAAAATTGCAAGCTGATATCTTAATTTATTGCAAAAATACGAGCCAACCCCAAGATCCCAAATCGCACTACTAAATTCAAGCAAAATTGGACGCCGACCGCGCCTGCCATCGGTTTTAGGCCGGCCTGCTTGGGAAACGTGTTAGTACCTTATCCTTGACCTAAATATGTAATTTCGTGAAAAAATTTCACGAGGAAAAAAATCCGATTTTAACGCCGCGACGCCGCTCCTTGGGAGCGGCGTAGGGCTTCCAAACTGGACTCGTTTGTTAGAAAACCGCCCCGAGATGGCTTATGCAAAATTGCAAGCTGATATCTTAATTTATTGCAAAACTACGAGCCAACCCCAAGATCCCAAATCGCACTACTAAATTCAAGCAAAATTGGACGCCGACCGCGCCTGCCGTCGTTTTTAAGCCGGCCCGCTTGGGAAACGTGTTAGTACCTTATCCTTGACCTAAATATGTAATTTCGTGAAAAAATTTCACGAGGAAAAAAATCCGATATTAGCGCCGCGACGCCGCTCCTTGGGAGCGGCGTAGGGCTTCCAAACGGGACTCGTTTGTTAGAGGACCGCCCCCAGATGGCTTGTGCAAAATTTCAAGGTGCTATCTTAATTTATTGCAAAAATACGAGCTGACCCCAAGATTCCAAACCGTACTAGTAAATTCGAGCAAAATTGGACGCCGACGGCGCCTGCCGTCGTTTTTAAGCCGGCCCGCTTGGGAAACGTGTTAGTACGTTATTCTTGACCTAAATATGTAATTTCGTGAAAAAAATTCTCGAGGAAAAAAATCCGATTTTAGTGCTGCGACGCCGCTCCTTGGGAGCGGCGTAGGGCTTCCAAACTCGACTCGTTTGTTAGAAAACCGCCCCGAGATGGCTTATGCAAAATTGCAAGCTGATATCTTAATTTATTGCAAAAATACGAGCCAACCCCAAGATCCCAAATCGCACTACTAAATTCAAGCAAAATTGGACGCCGACGGCGCCCGCCGTCGTTTTTAGGCCGGCCCGCTTGGGAAACGTGTTAGTACGTTATTCTTGACCTAGATATGTAATTTCGTGAAAAAATTTCTCGAGGAAAAAAATCCGATCTTAGCGCCGCGACGCCGCTCCTTGGGAGCGGCGTAGGGCTTCCAAACCGTACTCGTTTGTTAGAGGACCGCCCCCAGATGGCTTGTGCAACATTTCAAGGTGCTATCTTAAGTTATTGCAAAAATACGGGCTGACCCCAAGATTCCAAACCGTACTAGTAAATTCGAGCAAAATTGGACGCCGACGGCGCCCGGCGTCGTTTTTAGGCCCGCCCGCTTGGGAAACGTGTTAGTACGTTATTCTTGACCTAGATATGTAATTTCGTGAAAAAATTTTTCGAGAAAAAAAATCGATTTTAGTGCCGCTGCGCCGCTCCTTGGGAGCGGCGTAGGGCTTCCAAACTGGACTCGTTTGTTAGAAAACCGCCCCGAGATGGCTTATGCAAAATTGCAAGCTGATATCTTAATTTATTGCAAAAATACGAGCCAACCCCAAGATCCCAAATCGCACTACTAAATTCAAGCAAAATTGGACGCCGACCGCACCTGCCGTCGGTTTTAGGCCGGCCTGCTTGGGAAACGTGTTAGTACCTTATCCTTGACCTAAATATGTAATTTCGTGAAAAAATTTCACGAGAAAAAAAATCCGATTTTAGTGCCGCTGCGCCGCTCCTTGGGAGCGGCGTAGGGCTTCCAAACTGGACTCGTTTGTTAGAAAACCGCCCCGAGATGGCTTATGCAAAATTGCAAGCTGATATCTTAATTTATTGCAAAAATACGAGCCAACCCCAAGATCCCAAATCGCACTACTAAATTCAAGCAAAATTGGACGCCGACCGCGCCTGCCGTCGTTTTTAGGCCGGCCCGCTTGGGAAACGTGTTAGTACCTTATCCTTGACCTAAATATGTAATTTCGTGAAAAAATTTCACGAGGAAAAAAATCCGATATTAGCGCCGCGACGCCGCTCCTTGGGAGCGGCGTAGGGCTTCCAAACGGGACTCGTTTTTTATAGGACCGCCCCCAGATGGCTTGTGCAAAATTTCAAGGTGCTATCTTAATTTATTGCAAAAATACGAGCTGACCCCAAGATTCCAAACCGTACTAGTAAATTCGAGCAAAATTGGACGCCGACGGCGCCTGCCGTCGTTTTTAAGCCGGCCCGCTTGGGAAACGTGTTAGTACGTTATTCTTGACCTAAATATGTAATTTCGTGAAAAAAATTCTCGAGGAAAAAAATCCGATTTTAGTGCTGCGACGCCGCTCCTTGGGAGCGGCGTAGGGCTTCCAAACTCGACTCGTTTGTTAGAAAACCGCCCCGAGATGGCTTATGCAAAATTGCAAGCTGATATCTTAATTTATTGCAAAAATACGAGCCAACCCCAAGATCCCAAATCGCACTACTAAATTCAAGCAAAATTGGACGCCGACGGCGCCCGCCGTCGTTTTTAGGCCGGCCCGCTTGGGAAACGTGTTAGTACGTTATTCTTGACCTAGATATGTAATTTCGTGAAAAAATTTCTCGAGGAAAAAAATCCGATCTTAGCGCCGCGACGCCGCTCCTTGGGAGCGGCGTAGGGCTTCCAAACCGTACTCGTTTGTTAGAGGACCGCCCCCAGATGGCTTGTGCAACATTTCAAGGTGCTATCTTAAGTTATTGCAAAAATACGGGCTGACCCCAAGATTCCAAACCGTACTAGTAAATTCGAGCAAAATTGGACGCCGACGGCGCCCGGCGTCGTTTTTAGGCCCGCCCGCTTGGGAAACGTGTTAGTACGTTATTCTTGACCTAGATATGTAATTTCGTGAAAAATTTTTTCGAGAAAAAAAATCCGATTTTAGTGCCGCTCCTTGGGAGCGGCGTAGGGCTTCCAAACTGGACTCGTTTGTTAGAAAACCGCCCCGAGATGGCTTATGCAAAATTGCAAGCTGATATCTTAATTTATTGCAAAAATACGAGCCAACCCCAAGATCCCAAATCGCACTACTAAATTCAAGCAAAATTGGACGCCGACCGCGCCTGCCGTCGGTTTTAGGCCGGCCTGCTTGGGAAACGTGTTAGTACCTTATCCTTGACCTAAATATGTAATTTCGTGAAAAAATTTCACGAGGAAAAAAATCCGATTTTAGCGCCGCGACGCCGCTCCTTGGGAGCGGCGTAGGGCTTCCAAACTGGACTCGTTTGTTAGAAAACCGCCCCGAGATGGCTTATGCAAAATTGCAAGCTGATATCTTAATTTATTGCAAAAATACGAGCCAACCCCAAGATCCCAAATCGCACTACTAAATTCAAGCAAAATTGGACGCCGACCGCGCCTGCCGTCGTTTTTAGGCCGGCCCGCTTGGGAAACGTGTTAGTACCTTATCCTTGACCTAAATATGTAATTTCGTGAAAAAATTTCACGAGGAAAAAAATCCGATATTAGCGCCGCGACGCCGCTCCTTGGGAGCGGCGTAGGGCTTCCAAACGGGACTCGTTTGTTAGAGGACCGCCCCCAGATGGCTTGTGCAAAATTTCAAGGTGCTATCTTAATTTATTGCAAAAATACGAGCTGACCCCAAGATTCCAAACCGTACTAGTAAATTCGAGCAAAATTGGACGCCGACGGCGCCTGCCGTCGTTTTTAAGCCGGCCCGCTTGGGAAACGTGTTAGTACGTTATTCTTGACCTAAATATGTAATTTCGTGAAAAAAATTCTTGAGGAAAAAAATCCGATTTTAGTGCTGCGACGCCGCTCCTTGGGAGCGGCGTAGGGCTTCCAAACTCGACTCGTTTGTTAGAAAACCGCCCCGAGATGGCTTATGCAAAATTGCAAGCTGATATCTTAATTTATTGCAAAAATACGAGCCAACCCCAAGATCCCAAATCGCACTACTAAATTCAAGCAAAATTGGACGCCGACGGCGCCCGCCGTCGTTTTTAGGCCGGCCCGCTTGGGAAACGTGTTAGTACGTTATTCTTGACCTAGATATGTAATTTCGTGAAAAAATTTCTCGAGGAAAAAAATCCGATCTTAGCGCCGCGACGCCGCTCCTTGGGAGCGGCGTAAGGCTTCCAAACCGTACTCGTTTGTTAGAGGACCGCCCCCAGATGGCTTGTGCAACATTTCAAGGTGCTATCTTAAGTTATTGCAAAAATACGGGCTGACCCCAAGATTCCAAACCGTACTAGTAAATTCGAGCAAAATTGGACGCCGACGGCGCCCGGCGTCGTTTTTAGGCCCGCCCGCTTGGGAAACGTGTTAGTACGTTATTCTTGACCTAGATATGTAATTTCGTGAAAAATTTTTTCGAGAAAAAAAATCCGATTTTAGTGTCGCTGCGCCGCTCCTTGGGAGCGGCGTAGGGCTTCCAAACTGGACTCGTTTGTTAGAAAACCGCCCCGAGATGGCTTATGCAAAATTGCAAGCTGATATCTTAATTTATTGCAAAAATGCGAGCCAACCCCAAGATCCCAAATCGCACTACTAAATTCAAGCAAAATTGGACGCCGACCGCGCCTGCCGTCGGTTTTAGGCCCGCCCGCTTGGGAAACGTGTTAGTACCTTATCCTTGACCTAAATATGTAATTTCGTGAAAAAATTTCACGAGGAAAAAAATCCGATTTTAGCGCCGCGACGCCGCTCCTTGGGAGCGGCGTAGGGCTTCCAAACCGGACTCGTTTGTTAGAGGACCGCCCCCAGATGGCTTGTGCAACATTTCAAGGTGCTATCTTAAGTTATTGCAAAAATACGGGCTGACCCAAGATCCCAAACCGTACTAGTAAATTCGAGAAAAATTGGACGCCGACGGCGCCTGCCGTCGGTTTTAGGCCGGCCCGCTTGGGAAACGTGTTAGTACCTTATCCTTGACCTAAATATGTAATTTCGTGAAAAAATTTCACGAGGAAAAAAATCCGATTTTAGCGCCGCGACGCCGCTCCTTGGGAGCGGCGTACGGCTTCCAAACTCGACTCGTTTGTTAGAAAACCGCCCCGAGATGGCTTATGCAAAATTGCAAGCTGATATCTTAATTTATTGCAAAAATACGAGCCAACCCCAAGATCCCAAATCGCACTACTAAATTCAAGCAAAATTGGACGCCGACGGCGCCCGCCGTCGTTTTTAGGCCGGCCCGCTTGGGAAACGTGTTAGTACGTTATTCTTGACCTAGATATGTAATTTCGTGAAAAATTTTTTCGAGAAAAAAAATCCGATTTTAGTGCCGCTGCGCCGCTCCTTGGGAGCGGCGTAGGGCTTCCAAACTGGACTCGTTTGTTAGAAAACCGCCCCGAGATGGCTTATGCAAAATTGCAAGCTGATATCTTAATTTATTGCAAAAATACGAGCCAACCCCATGATCCCAAATCGCACTACTAAATTCAAGCAAAATTGGACGCCGACCGCACCTGCCGTCGGTTTTAGGCCGCCCCGCTTGGGAAACGTGTTAGTACCTTATCCTTGACCTAAATATGTAATTTCGTGAAAAAATTTCACGAGGAAAAAAATCCGATTTTAGCGCCGCGACGCCGCTCCTTGGGAGCGGCGTAGGGCTTCCAAACTGGACTCGTTTGTTAGAAAACCGCCCCGAGATGGCTTATGCAAAATTGCAAGCTGATATCTTAATTTATTGCAAAAATACGAGCCAACCCCAAGATCCCAAATCGCACTACTAAATTCAAGCAAAATTGGACGCCGACCGCGCCTGCCGTCGTTTTTAGGCCGCCCCGCTTGGGAAATGTGTTAGTACCTTATCCTTGACCTAAATATGTAATTTCGTGAAAAAATTTCACGAGGAAAAAAATCCGATTTTAGCGCCGCGACGCCGCTCCTTGGGAGCGGCGTAGGGCTTCCAAACTGGACTCGTTTGTTAGAAAACCGCCCCGAGATGGCTTATGCAAAATTGCAAGCTGATATCTTAATTTATTGCAAAAATACGAGCCAACCCCAAGATCCCAAATCGCACTACTAAATTCAAGCAAAATTGGACGCCGACCGCGCCTGCCGTCGTTTTTAGGCCGGCCCGCTTGGGAAACGTGTTAGTACCTTATCCTTGACCTAAATATGTAATTTCGTGAAAAAATTTCACGAGGAAAAAAATCCGATATTAGCGCCGCGACGCCGCTCCTTGGGAGCGGCGTAGGGCTTCCAAACGGGACTCGTTTGTTAGAGGACCGCCCCCAGATGGCTTGTGCAAAATTTCAAGGTGCTATCTTAATTTATTGCAAAAATACGAGCTGACCCCAAGATTCCAAACCGTACTAGTAAATTCGAGCAAAATTGGACGCCGACGGCGCCTGCCGTCGTTTTTAAGCCGGCCCGCTTGGGAAACGTGTTAGTACGTTATTCTTGACCTAAATATGTAATTTCGTGAAAAAAATTCTCGAGGAAAAAAATCCGATTTTAGTGCTGCGACGCCGCTCCTTGGGAGCGGCGTACGGCTTCCAAACTCGACTCGTTTGTTAGAAAACCGCCCCGAGATGGCTTATGCAAAATTGCAAGCTGATATCTTAATTTATTGCAAAAATACGAGCCAACCCCAAGATCCCAAATCGCACTACTAAATTCAAGCAAAATTGGACGCCGACGGCGCCCGCCGTCGTTTTTAGGCCGGCCCGCTTGGGAAACGTGTTAGTACGTTATTCTTGACCTAGATATGTAATTTCGTGAAAAATTTTTTCGAGAAAAAAAATCCGATTTTAGTGCCCCTGCGCCGCTCCTTGGGAGCTGCGTAGGGCTTCCAAACTGGACTCGTTTGTTAGAAAACCGCCCCGAGATGGCTTATGCAAAATTGCAAGCTGATATCTTAATTTATTGCAAAAATACGAGCCAACCCCAAGATCCCAAATCGCACTACTAAATTCAAGCAAAATTGGACGCCGACCGCACCTGCCGTCGGTTTTAGGCCGGCCTGCTTGGGAAACGTGTTAGTACCTTATCCTTGACCTAAATATGTAATTTCGTGAAAAAATTTCACGAGGAAAAAAATCCGATTTTACCGCCGCGACGCCGCTCCTTGGGAGCGGCGTAGGGCTTCCAAACTGGACTCGTTTGTTAGAAAACCGCCCCGAGATGGCTTATGCAAAATTGCAAGCTGATATCTTAATTTATTGCAAAAATACGAGCCAACCCCAAGATCCCAAATCGCACTACTAAATTCAAGCAAAATTGGACGCCGACCGCGCCTGCCGTCGTTTTTAGGCCGGCCCGCTTGGGAAACGTGTTAGTACCTTATCCTTGACCTAAATATGTAATTTCGTGAAAAAAATTCACGAGGAAAAAAATCCGATTTTAGCGCCGCGACGCCGCTCCTTGGGAGCGGCGTAGGGCTTCCAAACTGGACTCGTTTGTTAGAAAACCGCCCCGAGATGGCTTATGCAAAATTGCAAGCTGATATCTTAATTTATTGCAAAAATACGAGCCAACCCCAAGATCCCAAATCGCACTACTAAATTCAAGCAAAATTGGACGCCGACCGCACCTGCCGTCGGTTTTAGGCCGGCCTGCTTGGGAAACGTGTTAGTACCTTATCCTTGACCTAAATATGTAATTTCGTGAAAAAATTTCACGAGGAAAAAAATCCGATTTTACCGCCGCGACGCCGCTCCTTGGGAGCGGCGTAGGGCTTCCAAACTGGACTCGTTTGTTAGAAAACCGCCCCGAGATGGCTTATGCAAAATTGCAAGCTGATATCTTAATTTATTGCAAAAATACGAGCCAACCCCAAGATCCCAAATCGCACTACTAAATTCAAGCAAAATTGGACGCCGACCGCGCCTGCCGTCGTTTTTAGGCCGGCCCGCTTGGGAAACGTGTTAGTACCTTATCCTTGACCTAAATATGTAATTTCGTGAAAAAAATTCACGAGGAAAAAAATCCGATTTTAGCGCCGCGACGCCGCTCCTTGGGAGCGGCGTAGGGCTTCCAAACTGGACTCGTTTGTTAGAAAACCGCCCCGAGATGGCTTATGCAAAATTGCAAGCTGATATCTTAATTTATTGCAAAAATACGAGCCAACCCCAAGATCCCAAATCGCACTACTAAATTCAAGCAAAATTGGACGCCGACCGCGCCTGCCATCGGTTTTAGGCCGGCCTGCTTGGGAAACGTGTTAGTACCTTATCCTTGACCTAAATATGTAATTTCGTGAAAAAATTTCACGAGGAAAAAAATCCGATTTTAGCGCCGCGACGCCGCTCCTTGGGAGCGGCGTAGGGCTTCCAAACTGGACTCGTTTGTTAGAAAACCGCCCCGAGATGGCTTATGCAAAATTGCAAGCTGATATCTTAATTTATTGCAAAAATACGAGCCAACCCCAAGATCCCAAATCGCACTACTAAATTCAAGCAAAATTGGACGCCGACCGCGCCTGCCGTCGGTTTTAGGCCGGCCTGCTTGGGAAACGTGTTAGTACCTTATCCTTGACCTAAATATGTAATTTCGTGAAAAAATTTCACGAGGAAAAAAATCCGATTTTAGCGCCGCGACGCCGCTCCTTGGGAGCGGCGTAGGGCTTGCAAACTGGACTCGTTTGTTAGAAAACCGCCCCGAGATGGCTTATGCAAAATTGCAAGCTGATATCTTAATTTATTGCAAAAATACGAGCCAACCCCAAGATCCCAAATCGCACTACTAAATTCAAGCAAAATTGGACGCCGACCGCGCCTGCCGTCGTTTTTAGGCCGGCCCGCTTGGGAAACGTGTTAGTACCTTATCCTTGACCTAAATATGTAATTTCGTGAAAAAATTTCACGAGGAAAAAAATCCGATATTAGCGCCGCGACGCCGCTCCTTGGGAGCGGCGTAGGGCTTCCAAACGGGACTCGTTTGTTAGAGGACCGCCCCCAGATGGCTTGTGCAAAATTTCAAGGTGCTATCTTAATTTATTGCAAAAATACGAGCTGACCCCAAGATTCCAAACCGTACTAGTAAATTCGAGCAAAATTGGACGCCGACGGCGCCTGCCGTCGTTTTTAAGCCGGCCCGCTTGGGAAACGTGTTAGTACGTTATTCTTGACCTAAATATGTAATTTCGTGAAAAAAATTCTCGAGGAAAAAAATCCGATTTTAGTGCTGCGACGCCGCTCCTTGGGAGCGGCGTAGGGCTTCCAAACTCGACTCGTTTGTTAGAAAACCGCCCCGAGATGGCTTATGCAAAATTGCAAGCTGATATCTTAATTTATTGCAAAAATACGAGCCAACCCCAAGATCCCAAATCGCACTACTAAATTCAAGCAAAATTGGACGCCGACGGCGCCCGCCGTCGTTTTTAGGCCGGCCCGCTTGGGAAACGTGTTAGTACGTTATTCTTGACCTAGAT
Source organism: Agriotes lineatus (assembly GCA_940337035.1). Lineage (NCBI taxonomy): Eukaryota > Metazoa > Arthropoda > Insecta > Coleoptera > Elateridae > Agriotes > Agriotes lineatus. The sequence goes on from CALNHX010001421.1 coordinate 28,046, forward strand.
ATGTAATTTCGTGAAAAAATTTCTCGAGGAAAAAAATCCGATCTTAGCGCCGCGACGCCGCTCCTTGGGAGCGGCGTAGGGCTTCCAAACCGTACTCGTTTGTTAGAGGACCGCCCCCAGATGGCTTGTGCAACATTTCAAGGTGCTATCTTAAGTTATTGCAAAAATACGGGCTGACCCCAAGATTCCAAACCGTACTAGTAAATTCGAGCAAAATTGGACGCCGACGGCGCCCGGCGTCGTTTTTAGGCCCGCCCGCTTGGGAAACGTGTTAGTACGTTATTCTTGACCTAGATATGTAATTTCGTGAAAAAATTTTTCGAGAAAAAAAATCCGATTTTAGTGCCGCTGCGCCTCTCCTTGGGAGCGGCGTAGGGCTTCCAAACTGGACTCGTTTGTTAGAAAACCGCCCCGAGATGGCTTATGCAAAATTGCAAGCTGATATCTTAATTTATTGCAAAAATACGAGCCAACCCCAAGATCCCAAATCGCACTACTAAATTCAAGCAAAATTGGACGCCGACCGCACCTGCCGTCGGTTTTAGGCCGGCCTGCTTGGGAAACGTGTTAGTACCTTATCCTTGACCTAAATATGTAATTTCGTGAAAAAATTTCACGAGGAAAAAAATCCGATTTTAGCGCCGCGACGCCGCTCCTTGGGAGCGGCGTAGGGCTTCCAAACCGGACTCGTTTGTTAGAGGACCGCCCCCAGATGGCTTGTGCAACATTTCAAGGTGCTATCTTAAGTTATTGCAAAAATACGGGCTGACCCAAGATCCCAAACCGTACTAGTAAATTCGAGAAAAATTGGACGCCGACGGCGCCTGCCGTCGGTTTTAGGCCGGCCCGCTTGGGAAACGTGTTAGTACCTTATCCTTGACCTAAATATGTAATTTCGTGAAAAATTTTCTCGAGGAAAAAAATCCGATTTTAGCGCCGCGACGCCGCTCCTTGGGAGCGGCGTAGGGCTTCCAAACTGGACTCGTTTGTTAGAAAACCGCCCCCAGATGGCTTGTGCAAAATTGCAAGCTGATATCTTAATTTATTGCAAAAATACGAGCCAACCCCAAGATCCCAAATCGCACTACTAAATTCAAGCAAAATTGGACGCCGACCGCGCCTGCCGTCGGTTTTAGGCCCGCCCGCTTGGGAAACGTGTTAGTACCTTATCCTTGACCTAAATATGTAATTTCGTGAAAAAATTTCACGAGGAAAAAAATCCGATTTTAGCGCCGCGACGCCGCTCCTTGGGAGCGGCGTAGGGCTTTCAAACTGGACTCGTTTGTTAGAAAATCGCCCCGAGATGGCTTATGCAAAATTGCAAGCTGATATCTTAATTTATTGCAAAAATACGAGCCAACCCCAAGATCCCAAATCGCACTACTAAATTCAAGCAAAATTGGACGCCGACCGCGCCTGCCGTCGGTTTTAGGCCGGCCCGCTTGGGAAACGTGTTAGTACCTTATCCTTGACCTAAATATGTAATTTCGTGAAAAAATTTCACGAGGAAAAAAATCCGATTTTAGCGCCGCGACGCCGCTCCTTGGGAGCGGCGTAGGGCTTCCAAACCGGACTCGTTTGTTAGAGGACCGCCCCCAGATGGCTTGTGCAACATTTCAAGGTGCTATCTTAAGTTATTGCAAAAATACGGGCTGACCCAGGATCCCAAACCGTACTAGTAAATTCGAGAAAAATTGGACGCCGACGGCGCCTGCCGGCGTTTTTAGGCGGGCCCGCTCGGGAAACGTGTTAGTACCTTATCCTTGACCTAAATTTGTAATTTCGTGAAAAATTTTCTCGAAGAAAAAAATCCGATTTTAGCGCCGCGACGCCGCTCCTTGGGAGCGGCGTAGGGCTTCCAAACCGGACTCGTTTGTTAGAAGACCGCCCCCAGATGGCTTGTGCAACATTTCAAGGTGCTATCTTAAGTTATTGCAAAAATACGGGCTGACCCAAGATCCCAAACCGTACTAGTAAATTCGAGAAAAATTGGACGCCGACGGAGCCTGCCGGCGTTTTTAGGCCGGCCCGCTCGGGAAACGTGTTAGTACCTTATCCTTGACCTAAATATGTAATTTCGTGAAAAAATTTCACGAGGAAAAAAATCCGATTTTAGCGCCGCGACGCCGCTCCTTGGGAGCGGCGTAGGGCTTCCAAACTGGACTCGTTTGTTAGAAAACCGCCCCGAGATGGCTTATGCAAAATTGCAAGCTGATATCTTAATTTATTGCAAAAATACGAGCCAACCCCAAGATCCCAAATCGCACTACTAAATTCAAGCAAAATTGGACGCCGACCGCGCCTGCCGTCGTTTTTAGGCCGGCCCGCTTGGGAAACGTGTTAGTACCTTATCCTTGACCTAAATATGTAATTTCGTGAAAAAATTTCACGAGGAAAAAAATCCGATATTAGCGCCGCGACGCCGCTCCTTGGGAGCGGCGTAGGGCTTCCAAACGGGACTCGTTTGTTAGAGGACCGCCCCCAGATGGCTTGTGCAAAATTTCAAGGTGCTATCTTAATTTATTGCAAAAATACGAGCTGACCCCAAGATTCCAAACCGTACCAGTAAATTCGAGCAAAATTGGACGCCGACGGCGCCTGCCGTCGTTTTTAAGCCGGCCCGCTTGGGAAACGTGTTAGTACGTTATTCTTGACCTAAATATGTAATTTCGTGAAAAAAATTCTCGAGGAAAAAAATCCGATTTTAGTGCTGCGACGCCGCTCCTTGGGAGCGGCGTACGGCTTCCAAACTCGACTCGTTTGTTAGAAAACCGCCCCGAGATGGCTTATGCAAAATTGCAAGCTGATATCTTAATTTATTGCAAAAATACGAGCCAACCCCAAGATCCCAAATCGCACTACTAAATTCAAGCAAAATTGGACGCCGACGGCGCCCGCCGTCGTTTTTAGGCCGGCCCGCTTGGGAAACGTGTTAGTACGTTATTCTTGACCTAGATATGTAATTTCGTGAAAAAATTTTTCGAGAAAAAAAATCCGATTTTAGTGCCGCTGCGCCGCTCCTTGGGAGCGGCGTAGGGCTTCCAAACTGGACTCGTTTGTTAGAAAACCGCCCCGAGATGGCTTATGCAAAATTGCAAGCTGATATCTTAATTTATTGCAAAAATACGAGCCAACCCCAAGATCCCAAATCGCACTACTAAATTCAAGCAAAATTGGACGCCGACCGCACCTGCCGTCGGTTTTAGGCCGGCCTGCTTGGGAAACGTGTTAGTACCTTATCCTTGACCTAAATATGTAATTTCGTGAAAAAATTTCACGAGGAAAAAAATCCGATTTTACCGCCGCGACGCCGCTCCTTGGGAGCGGCGTAGGGCTTCCAAACTGGACTCGTTTGTTAGAAAACCGCCCCGAGATGGCTTATGCAAAATTGCAAGCTGATATCTTAATTTATTGCAAAAATACGAGCCAACCCCAAGATCCCAAATCGCACTACTAAATTCAAGCAAAATTGGACGCCGACCGCGCCTGCCGTCGTTTTTAGGCCGGCCCGCTTGGGAAACGTGTTAGTACCTTATCCTTGACCTAAATATGTAATTTCGTGAAAAAATTTCACGAGGAAAAAAATCCGATTTTAGCGCCGCGACGCCGCTCCTTGGGAGCGGCGTAGGGCTTCCAAACTGGACTCGTTTGTTAGAAAACCGCCCCAAGATGGCTTATGCAAAATTGCAAGCTGATATCTTAATTTATTGCAAAAATACGAGCCAACCCCAAGATCCCAAATCGCACTACTAAATTCAAGCAAAATTGGACGCCGACCGCGCCTGCCATCGGTTTTAGGCCGGCCTGCTTGGGAAACGTGTTAGTACCTTATCCTTGACCTAAATATGTAATTTCGTGAAAAAATTTCACGAGGAAAAAAATCCGATTTTAGCGCCGCGACGCCGCTCCTTGGAAGCGGCGTAGGGCTTCCAAACTGGACTCGTTTGTTAGAAAACCGCCCCGAGATGGCTTATGCAAAATTGCAAGCTGATATCTTAATTTATTGCAAAAATACGAGCCAACCCCAAGATCCCAAATCGCACTACTAAATTCAAGCAAAATTGGACGCCGACCGCGCCTGCCGTCGTTTTTAGGCCGGCCCGCTTGGGAAACGTGTTAGTACCTTATCCTTGACCTAAATATGTAATTTCGTGAAAAAATTTCACGAGGAAAAAAATCCGATTTTAGCGCCGCGACGCCGCTCCTTGGGAGCGGCGTAGGGCTTCCAAACTGGACTCGTTTGTTAGAAAACCGCCCCAAGATGGCTTATGCAAAATTGCAAGCTGATATCTTAATTTATTGCAAAAATACGAGCCAACCCCAAGATCCCAAATCGCACTACTAAATTCAAGCAAAATTGGACGCCGACCGCGCCTGCCGTCGTTTTTAGGCCGGCCCGCTTGGGAAACGTGTTAGTACCTTATCCTTGACCTAAATATGTAATTTCGTGAAAAAATTTCACGAGGAAAAAAATCCGATTTTAGCGCCGCGACGCCGCTCCTTGGGAGCGGCGTAGGGTTTCCAAACTGGACTCGTTTGTTAGAAAACCGCCCCGAGATGGCTTATGCAAAATTGCAAGCTGATATCTTAATTTATTGCAAAAATACGAGCCAACCCCAAGATCCCAAATCGCACTACTAAATTCAAGCAAAATTGGACGCCGACCGCGCCTGCCGTCGGTTTTAGGCCGGCCTGCTTGGGAAACGTGTTAGTACCTTATCCTTGACCTAAATATGTAATTTCGTGAAAAAATTTCACGAGGAAAAAAATCCGATTTTAGCGCCGCGACGCCGCTCCTTGGGAGCGGCGTAGGGCTTCCAAACTGGACTCGTTTGTTAGAAAACCGCCCCGAGATGGCTTATGCAAAATTGCAAGCTGATATCTTAATTTATTGCAAAAATACGAGCCAACCCCAAGATCCCAAATCGCACTACTAAATTCAAGCAAAATTGGACGCCGACGGCGCCCGCCGTCGTTTTTAGGCCGGCCCGCTTGGGAAACGTGTTAGTACGTTATTCTTGACCTAGATATGTAATTTCGTGAAAAAATTTCTCGAGGAAAAAAATCCGATCTTAGCGCCGCGACGCCGCTCCTTGGGAGCGGCGTAGGGCTTCCAAACCGTACTCGTTTGTTAGAGGACCGCCCCCAGATGGCTTGTGCAACATTTCAAGGTGCTATCTTAAGTTATTGCAAAAATACGGGCTGACCCCAAGATTCCATACCGTACTAGTAAATTCGAGCAAAATTGGACGCCGACGGCGCCCGGCGTCGTTTTTAGGCCCGCCCGCTTGGGAAACGTGTTAGTACGTTATTCTTGACCTAGATATGTAATTTCGTGAAAAATTTTTTCGAGAAAAAAAATCCGATTTTAGTGCCGCTGCGCCGCTCCTTGGGAGCGGCGTAGGGCTTCCAAACTGGACTCGTTTGTTAGAAAACCGCCCCGAGATGGCTTATGCAAAATTGCAAGCTGATATCTTAATTTATTGCAAAAATACGAGCCAACCCCAAGATCCCAAATCGCACTACTAAATTCAAGCAAAATTGGACGCCGACCGCGCCTGCCGTCGGTTTTAGGCCGGCCTGCTTGGGAAACGTGTTAGTACCTTATCCTTGACCTAAATATGTAATTTCGTGAAAAAATTTCACGAGGAAAAAAATCCGATTTTAGCGCCGCGACGCCGCTCCTTGGGAGCGGCGTAGGGCTTCCAAACTGGACTCGTTTGTTAGAAAACCGCCCCGAGATGGCTTATGCAAAATTGCAAGCTGATATCTTAATTTATTGCAAAAATACGAGCCAACCCCAAGATCCCAAATCGCACTACTAAATTCAAGCAAAATTGGACGCCGACCGCGCCTGCCGTCGTTTTTAGGCCGGCCCGCTTGGGAAACGTGTTAGTACCTTATCCTTGACCTAAATATGTAATTTCGTGAAAAAATTTCACGAGGAAAAAAATCCGACTCGTTTGTTAGAGGACCGCCCCCAGATGGCTTGTGCAAAATTTCAAGGTGCTATCTTAATTTATTGCAAAAATACGAGCTGACCCCAAGATTCCAAACCGTACTAGTAAATTCGAGCAAAATTGGACGCCGACGGCGACTGCCGTCGTTTTTAAGCCGGCCCGCTTGGGAAACGTGTTAGTACGTTATTCTTGACCTAAATATGTAATTTCGTGAAAAAAATTCTCGAGGAAAAAAATCCGATTTTAGTGCTGCGACGCCGCTCCTTGGGAGCGGCGTAGGGCTTCCAAACTCGACTCGTTTGTTAGAAAACCGCCCCGAGATGGCTTATACAAAATTGCAAGCTGATATCTTAATTTATTGCAAAAATACGAGCCAACCCCAAGATCCCAAATCGCACTACTAAATTCAAGCAAAATTGGACGCCGACGGCGCCCGCCGTCGTTTTTAGGCCGGCCCGCTTGGGAAACGTGTTAGTACGTTATTCTTGACCTAGATATGTAATTTCGTGAAAAAATTTCTCGAGGAAAAAAATCCGATCTTAGCGCCGCGACGCCGCTCCTTGGGAGCGGCGTAAGGCTTCCAAACCGTACTCGTTTGTTAGAGGACCGCCCCCAGATGGCTTGTGCAACATTTCAAGGTGCTATCTTAAGTTATTGCAAAAATACGGGCTGACCCCAAGATTCCAAACCGTACTAGTAAATTCGAGCAAAATTGGACGCCGACGGCGCCCGGCGTCGTTTTTAGGCCCGCCCGCTTGGGAAACGTGTTAGTACGTTATTCTTGACCTAGATATGTAATTTCGTGAAAAATTTTTTCGAGAAAAAAAATCCGATTTTAGTGCCGCTGCGCCGCTCCTTGGGAGCGGCGTAGGGCTTCCAAACTGGACTCGTTTGTTAGAAAACCGCCCCGAGATGGCTTATGCAAAATTGCAAGCTGAAATCTTAATTTATTGCAAAAATACGAGCCAACCCCAAGATCCCAAATCGCACTACTAAATTCAAGCAAAATTGGACGCCGACCGCGCCTGCCGTCGTTTTTAGGCCGGCCCGCTTGGGAAACGTGTTAGTACCTTATCCTTGACCTAAATATGTAATTTCGTGAAAAAATTTCACGAGGAAAAAAATCCGATTTTAGCGCCGCGACGCCGCTCCTTGGGAGCGGCGTAGGGCTTCCAAACCGGACTCGTTTGTTAGAGGACCGCCCCCAGATGGCTTGTGCAACATTTCAAGGTGCTATCTTAAGTTATTGCAAAAATACGGGCTGACCCAAGATCCCAAACCGTACTAGTAAATTCGAGAAAAATTGGACGCCGACGGCGCCTGCCGTCGGTTTTAGGCCGGCCCGCTTGGGAAACGTGTTAGTACCTTATCCTTGACCTAAATATGTAATTTCGTGAAAAAATTTCACGAGGAAAAAAATCCGATTTTAGCGCCGCGACGCCGCTCCTTGGGAGCGGCGTAGGGCTTCCAAACTGGACTCGTTTGTTAGAAAACCGCCCCGAGATGGCTTATGCAAAATTGCAAGCTGAAATCTTAATTTATTGCAAAAATACGAGCCAACCCCAAGATCCCAAATCGCACTACTAAATTCAAGCAAAATTGGACGCCGACCGCGCCTGCCGTCGGTTTTAGGCCCGCCCGCATGGGAAACGTGTTAGTACCTTATCCTTGACCTAAATATGTAATTTCGTGAAAAAATTTCACGAGGAAAAAAATCCGATTTTAGCGCCGCGACGCCGCTCCTTGGGAGCGGCGTAGGGCTTCCAAACCGGACTCGTTTGTTAGAGGACCGCCCCCAGATGGCTTGTGCAACATTTCAAGGTGCTATCTTAAGTTATTGCAAAAATACGGGCTGACCCAAGATCCCAAACCGTACTAGTAAATTCGAGAAAAATTGGACGCCGACGGCGCCTGCCGTCGGTTTTAGGCCGGCCCGCTTGGGAAACGTGTTAGTACCTTATCCTTGACCTAAATATGTAATTTCGTGAAAAAATTTCACGAGGAAAAAAATCCGATTTTAGCGCCGCGACGCCGCTCCTTGGGAGCGGCGTAGGGCTTCCAAACTGGACTCGTTTGTTAGAAAACCGCCCCGAGATGGCTTATGCAAAATTGCAAGCTGATATCTTAATTTATTGCAAAAATACGAGCCAACCCCAAGATCCCAAATCGCACTACTAAATTCAAGCAAAATTGGACGCCGACCGCGCCTGCCGTCGGTTTTAGGCCCGCCCGCTTGGGAAACGTGTTAGTACCTTATCCTTGACCTAAATATGTAATTTCGTGAAAAAATTTCACGAGGAAAAAAATCCGATTTTAGCGCCGCGACGCCGCTCCTTGGGAGCGGCGTAGGGCTTCCAAACTGGACTCGTTTGTTAGAAAACCGCCCCGAGATGGCTTATGCAAAATTGCAAGCTGATATCTTAATTTATTGCAAAAATACGAGCCAACCCCAAGATCCCAAATCGCACTACTAAATTCAAGCAAAATTGGACGCCGACCGCGCCTGCCGTCGTTTTTAGGCCGGCCCGCTTGGGAAACGTGTTAGTACCTTATCCTTGACCTAAATATGTAATTTCGTGAAAAAATTTCACGAGGAAAAAAATCCGATTTTAGCGCCGCGACACCGCTCCTTGGGAGCGGCGTAGGGCTTCCAAACCGGACTCGTTTGTTAGAGGACCGCCCCCAGATGGCTTGTGCAACATTTCAAGGTGCTATCTTAAGTTATTGCAAAAATACGGGCTGACCCAAGATCCCAAACCGTACTAGTAAATTCGAGAAAACTTGGACGCCGACGGCGCCTGCCGTCGTTTTTAAGCCGGCCCGCTTGGGAAACGTGTTAGTACGTTATTCTTGACCTAAATATGTAATTTCGTGAAAAAAATTCTCGAGGAAAAAAATCCGATTTTAGTGCTGCGACGCCGCTCCTTGGGAGCGGCGTACGGCTTCCAAACTCGACTCGTTTGTTAGAAAACCGCCCCGAGATGGCTTATGCAAAATTGCAAGCTGATATCTTAATTTATTGCAAAAATACGAGCCAACCCCAAGATCCCAAATCGCACTACTAAATTCAAGCAAAATTGGACGCCGACGGCGCCCGCCGTCGTTTTTAGGCCGGCCCGCTTGGGAAACGTGTTAGTACGTTATTCTTGACCTAGATATGTGATTTCGTGAAAAATTTTTTCGAGAAAAAAAATCCGATTTTAGTGCCGCTGCGCCGCTCCTTGGGAGCGGCGTAGGGCTTCCAAACTGGACTCGTTTGTTAGAAAACCGCCCCGAGATGGCTTATGCAAAATTGCAAGCTGATATCTTAATTTATTGCAAAAATACGAGCCAACCCCAAGATCCCAAATCGCACTACTAAATTCAAGCAAAATTGGACGCCGACCGCACCTGCCGTCGGTTTTAGGCCGGCCTGCTTGGGAAACGTGTTAGTACCTTATCCTTGACCTAAATATGTAATTTCGTGAAAAAATTTCACGAGGAAAAAAATCCGACTTTACCGCCGCGACGCCGCTCCTTGGGAGCGGCGTAGGGCTTCCAAACTGGACTCGTTTGTTAGAAAACCGCCCCGAGATGGCTTATGCAAAATTGCAAGCTGATATCTTAATTTATTGCAAAAATACGAGCCAACCCCAAGATCCCAAATCGCACTACTAAATTCAAGCAAAATTGGACGCCGACCGCGCCTGCCGTCGTTTTTAGGCCGGCCCGCTTGGGAAACGTGTTAGTACCTTATCCTTGACCTAAATATGTAATTTCGTGAAAAAATTTCACGAGGAAAAAAATCCGATTTTAGCGCCGCGACGCCGCTCCTTGGGAGCGGCGTAGGGCTTCCAAACTGGACTCGTTTGTTAGAAAACCGCCCCGAGATGGCTTATGCAAAATTGCAAGCTGATATCTTAATTTATTGCAAAAATACGAGCCAACCCCAAGATCCCAAATCGCACTACTAAATTCAAGCAAAATTGGACGCCGACCGCGCCTGCCATCGGTTTTAGGCCGGCCTGCTTGGGAAACGTGTTAGTACCTTATCCTTGACCTAAATATGTAATTTCGTGAAAAAATTTCACGAGGAAAAAAATCCGATTTTAGCGCCGCGACGCCGCTCCTTGGGAGCGGCGTAGGGCTTCCAAACTGGACTCGTTTGTTAGAAAACCGCCCCGAGATGGCTTATGCAAAATTGCAAGCTGATATCTTAATTTATTGCAAAAATACGAGCCAACCCCAAGATCCCAAATCGCACTACTAAATTCAAGCAAAATTGGACGCCGACCGCGCCTGCCGTCGGTTTTAGGCCGGCCTGCTTGGGAAACGTGTTAGTACCTTATCCTTGACCTAAATATGTAATTTCGTGAAAAAATTTCACGAGGAAAAAAATCCGATTTTAGCGCCGCGACGCCGCTCCTTGGGAGCGGCGTAGGGCTTCCAAACTGGACTCGTTTGTTAGAGAACCGCCCCGAGATGGCTTATGCAAAATTGCAAGCTGATATCTTATTTATTGCAAAAATACGAGCCAACCCCAAGATCCCAAATCGCACTACTAAATTCAAGCAAAATTGGACGCCGACCGCGCCTGCCGTCGTTTTTAGGCCGGCCCGCTTGGGAAACGTGTTAGTACCTTATCCTTGACCTAAATATGTAATTTCGTGAAAAAATTTCACGATGAAAAAAATCCGATATTAGCGCCGCGACGCCGCTCCTTGGGAGCGGCGTAGGGCTTCCAAACGGGACTCGTTTGTTAGAGGACCGCCCCCAGATGGCTTGTGCAAAATTTCAAGGTGCTATCTTAATTTATTGCAAAAATACGAGCTGACCCCAAGATTCCAAACCGTACTAGTAAATTCGAGCAAAATTGGACGCCGACGGCGCCTGCCGTCGTTTTTAAGCCGGCCCGCTTGGGAAACGTGTTAGTACGTTATTCTTGACCTAAATATGTAATTTCGTGAAAAAAATTCTCGAGGAAAAAAATCCGATTTTAGTGCTGCGACGCCGCTCCTTGGGAGCGGCGTAGGGCTTCCAAACTCGACTCGTTTGTTAGAAAACCGCCCCGAGATGGCTTATGCAAAATTGCAAGCTGATATCTTAATTTATTGCAAAAATACGAGCCAACCCCAAGATCCCAAATCGCACTACTAAATTCAAGCAAAATTGGACGCCGACGGCGCCCGCCGTCGTTTTTAGGCCGGCCCGCTTGGGAAACGTGTTAGTACGTTATTCTTGACCTAGATATGTAATTTCGTGAAAAAATTTCTCGAGGAAAAAAATCCGATCTTAGCGCCGCGACGCCGCTCCTTGGGAGCGGCGTAGGGCTTCCAAACCGTACTAGTTTGTTAGAGGACCGCCCCCAGATGGCTTGTGCAACATTTCAAGGTGCTATCTTAAGTTATTGCAAAAATACGGGCTGACCCCAAGATTCCAAACCGTACTAGTAAATTCGAGCAAAATTGGACGCCGACGGCGCCCGGCGTCGTTTTTAGGCCCGCCTGCTTGGGAAACGTGTTAGTACGTTATTCTTGACCTAGATATGAAATTTCGTGAAACATTTTTTCGAGAAAAAAAATCCGATTTTAGTGCCGCTGCGCCGCTCCTTGGGAGCGGCGTAGGGCTTCCAAACTGGACTCGTTTGTTAGAAAACCGCCCCGAGATGGCTTATGCAAAATTGCAAGCTGATATCTTAATTTATTGCAAAAATACGAGCCAACCCCAAGATCCCAAATCGCACTACTAAATTCAAGCAAAATTGGACGCCGACCGCGCCTGCCGTCGGTTTTAGGCCGGCCTGCTTGGGAAACGTGTTAGTACCTTATCCTTGACCTAAATATGTAATTTCGTGAAAAAATTTCACGAGGAAAAAAATCCGATTTTAGCGCCGCGACGCCGCTCCTTGGGAGCGGCGTAGGGCTTCCAAACTGGACTCGTTTGTTAGAAAACCGCCCCGAGATGGCTTATGCAAAATTGCAAGCTGATATCTTAATTTATTGCAAAAATACGAGCCAACCCCAAGATCCCCAATCGCACTACTAAATTCAAGCAAAATTGGACGCCGACCGCGCCTGCCGTCGTTTTTAGGCCGGCCCGCTTGGGAAACGTGTTAGTACCTTATCCTTGACCTAAATATGTAATTTCGTGAAAAAATTTCACGAGGAAAAAAATCCGATATTAGCGCCGCGACGCCGCTCCTTGGGAGCGGCGTAGGGCTTCCAAACGGGACTCGTTTGTTAGAGGACCGCCCCCAGATGGCTTGTGCAAAATTTCAAGGTGCTATCTTAATTTATTGCAAAAATACGAGCTGAGCCCAAGATTCCAAACCGTACTAGTAAATTCGAGCAAAATTGGACGCCGACGGCGCCTGCCGTCGTTTTTAAGCCGGCCCGCTTGGGAAACGTGTTAGTACGTTATTCTTGACCTAAATATGTAATTTCGTGAAAAAAATTCTCGAGGAAAAAAATCCGATTTTAGTGCTGCGACGCCGCTCCTTGGGAGCGGCGTAGGGCTTCCAAACTCGACTCGTTTGTTAGAAAACCGCCCCGAGATGGCTTATGCAAAATTGCAAGCTGATATCTTAATTTATTGCAAAAATACGAGCCAACCCCAAGATCCCAAATCGCACTACTAAATTCAAGCAAAATTGGACGCCGACGGCGCCCGCCGTCGTTTTTAGGCCGGCCCGCTTGGGAAACGTGTTAGTACGTTATTCTTGACCTAGATATGTAATTTCGTGAAAAAATTTCTCGAGGAAAAAAATCCGATCTTAGCGCCGCGACGCCGCTCCTTGGGAGCGGCGTAAGGCTTCCAAACCGTACTCGTTTGTTAGAGGACCGTCCCCAGATGGCTTGTGCAACATTTCAAGGTGCTATCTTAAGTTATTGCAAAAATACGGGCTGACCCCAAGATTCCAAACCGTACTAGTAAATTCGAGCAAAATTGGACGCCGACGGCGCCCGGCGTCGTTTTTAGGCCCGCCCGCTTGGGAAACGTGTTAGTACGTTATTCTTGACCTAGATATGTAATTTCGTGAAAAATTTTTTCGAGAAAAAAAATCCGATTTTAGTGCCGCTGCGCCGCTCCTTGGGAGCGGCGTAGGGCTTCCAAACTGGACTCGTTTGTTAGAAAACCGCCCCGAGATGGCTTATGCAAAATTGCAAGCTGATATCTTAATTTATTGCAAAAATACGAGCCAACCCCAAGATCCCAAATCGCACTACTAAATTCAAGCAAAATTGGACGCCGACCGCGCCTGCCGTCGGTTTTAGGCCCGCCCGCTTGGGAAACGTGTTAGTACCTTATCCTTGACCTAAATATGTAATTTCGTGAAAAAATTTCACGAGGAAAAAAATCCGATTTTAGCGCCGCGACGCCGCTCCTTGGGAGCGGCGTAGGGCTTCCAAACCGGACTCGTTTGTTAGAGGACCGCCCCCAGATGGCTTGTGCAACATTTCAAGGTGCTATCTTAAGTTATTGCAAAAATACGGGCTGACCCAAGATCCCAAACCGTACTAGTAAATTCGAGAAAAATTGGACGCCGACGGCGCCTGCCGTCGGTTTTAGGTCGGCCCGCTTGGGAAACGTGTTAGTACCTTATCCTTGACCTAAATATGTAATTTCGTGAAAAAATTTCACGAGGAAAAAAATCCGATTTTAGCGCCGCGACGCCGCTCCTTGGGAGCGGCGTAGGGCTTCCAAACTGGACTCGTTTGTTAGAAAACCGCCCCGAGATGGCTTATGCAAAATTGCAAGCTGATATCTTAATTTATTGCAAAAATACGAGCCAACCCCAAGATCCCAAATCGCACTACTAAATTCAAGCAAAATTGGACGCCGACCGCGCCTGCCGTCGGTTTTAGGCCCGCCCGCTTGGGAAACGTGTTAGTACCTTATCCTTGACCTAAATATGTAATTTCGTGAAAAAATTTCACGAGGAAAAAAATCCGATTTTAGCGCCGCGACGCCGCTCCTTGGGAGCGGCGTAGGGCTTCCAAACTGGACTCGTTTGTTAGAAAACCGCCCCGAGATGGCTTATGCAAAATTGCAAGCTGATATCTTAATTTATTGCAAAAATACGAGCCAACCCCAAGATCCCAAATCGCACTACTAAATTCAAGCAAAATTGGACGCCGACCGCGCCTGCCGTCGGTTTTAGGCCGGCCCGCTTGGGAAACGTGTTAGTACCTTATCCTTGACCTAAATATGTAATTTCGTGAAAAAATTTCACGAGGAAAAAAATCCGATTTTAGCGCCGCGACGCCGCTCCTTGGGAGCGGCGTAGGGCTTCCAAACCGGACTCGTTTGTTAGAGGACCGCCCCCAGATGGCTTGTGCAACATTTCAAGGTGCTATCTTAAGTTATTGCAAAAATACGGGCTGACCCAAGATCCCAAACCGTACTAGTAAATTCGAGAAAACTTGGACGCCGACGGCGCCTGCCGGCGTTTTTAGGCCGGCCCGCTCGGGAAACGTGTTAGTACCTTATCCTTGACCTAAATTTGTAATTTCGTGAAAAATTTTCTCGAAGAAAAAAATCCGATTTTAGCGCCGCGACGCCGCTCCTTGGGAGCGGCGTAGGGCTTCCAAACTGGACTCGTTTGTTAGAAAACCGCCCCGAGATGGCTTATGCAAAATTGCAAGCTGATATCTTAATTTATTGCAAAAATACGAGCCAACCCCAAGATCCCAAATCGCACTACTAAATTCAAGCAAAATTGGACGCCGACCGCGCCTGCCGTCGGTTTTAGGCCCGCCCGCTTGGGAAACGTGTTAGTACCTTATCCTTGACCTAAATATGTAATTTCGTGAAAAAATTTCACGAGGAAAAAAATCCGATTTTAGCGCCGCGACGCCGCTCCTTGGGAGCGGCGTAGGGCTTCCAAACCGGACTCGTTTGTTAGAGGACCGCCCCCAGATGGCTTGTGCAACATTTCAAGGTGCTATCTTAAGTTATTGCAAAAATACGGGCTGACCCAAGATCCCAAACCGTACTAGTAAATTCGAGAAAAATTGGACGCCGACGGCGCCTGCCGTCGGTTTTAGGCCGGCCCGCTTGGGAAACGTGTTAGTACCTTATCCTTGACCTAAATATGTAATTTCGTGAAAAAATTTCACGAGGAAAAAAATCCGATTTTAGCGCCGCGACGCCGCTCCTTGGGAGCGGCGTAGGGCTTCCAAACCGGACTCGTTTGTTAGAGGACCGCCCCCAGATGGCTTGTGCAACATTTCAAGGTGCTATCTTAAGTTATTGCAAAAATACGGGCTGACCCAAGATCCCAAACCGTACTAGTAAATTCGAGAAAACTTGGACGCCGACGGCGCCTGCCGGCGTTTTTAGGCCGGCCCGCTCGGGAAACGTGTTAGTACCTTATCCTTGACCTAAATTTGTAATTTCGTGAAAAATTTTCTCGAAGAAAAAAATCCGATTTTAGCGCCGCGACGCCGCTCCTTGGGAGCGGCGTAGGGCTTCCAAACTGGACTCGTTTGTTAGAAAACCGCCCCGAGATGGCTTATGCAAAATTGCAAGCTGATATCTTAATTTATTGCAAAAATACGAGCCAACCCCAAGATCCCAAATCGCACTACTAAATTCAAGCAAAATTGGACGCCGACCGCGCCTGCCGTCGGTTTTAGGCCCGCCCGCTTGGGAAACGTGTTAGTACCTTATCCTTGACCTAAATATGTAATTTCGTGAAAAAATTTCACGAGGAAAAAAATCCGATTTTAGCGCCGCGACGCCGCTCCTTGGGAGCGGCGTAGGGCTTCCAAACCGGACTCGTTTGTTAGAGGACCGCCCCCAGATGGCTTGTGCAACATTTCAAGGTGCTATCTTAAGTTATTGCAAAAATACGGGCTGACCCAAGATCCCAAACCGTACTAGTAAATTCGAGAAAAATTGGACGCCGACGGCGCCTGCCGTCGGTTTAAGCCGGCCCGCTTGGGAAACGTGTTAGTACCTTATCCTTGACCTAAATATGTAATTTCGTGAAAAAATTTCACGAGGAAAAAAATCCGATTTTAGCGCCGCGACGCCGCTCCTTGGGAGCGGCGTAGGGTTTCCAAACTGGACTCGTTTGTTAGAAAACCGCCCCGAGATGGCTTGTGCAAAATTGCAAGCTGATATCTTAATTTATTGCAAAAATACGAGCCAACCCCAAGATCCCAAATCGCACTACTAAATTCAAGCAAAATTGGACGCCGACCGCGCCTGCCGTCGGTTTTAGGCCGGCCCGCTTGGGAAACGTGTTAGTACCTTATCCTTGACCTAAATATGTAATTTCGTGAAAAAATTTCACGAGGAAAAAAATCCGATTTTAGCGCCGCGACGCCGCTCCTTGGGAGCGGCGTAGGGCTTCCAAACCGGACTCGTTTGTTAGAGGACCGCCCCCAGATGGCTTGTGCAACATTTCAAGGTGCTATCTTAAGTTATTGCAAAAATACGGGCTGACCCAAGATCCCAAACCGTACTAGTAAATTCGAGAAAACTTGGACGCCGACGGCGCCTGCCGGCGTTTTTAGGCCGGCCCGCTCGGGAAACGTGTTAGTACCTTATCCTTGACCTAAATTTGTAATTTCGTGAAAAATTTTCTCGAAGAAAAAAATCCGATTTTAGCGCCGCGACGCCGCTCCTTGGGAGCGGCGTAGGGCTTCCAAACCGGACTCGTTTGTTAGAGGACCGCCCCCAGATGGCTTGTGCAACATTTCAAGGTGCTATCTTAAGTTATTGCAAAAATACGGGCTGACCCAAGATCCCAAACCGTACTAGTAAATTCGAGAAAAATTGGACGCCGACGGCGCCTGCCGGCGTTTTTAGGCCGGCCCGCTCGGGAAACGTGTTAGTACCTTATCCTTGACCTAAATTTGTAATTTCGTGAAAAATTTTCTCGAAGAAAAAAATCCGATTTTAGCGCCGCGACGCCGCTCCTTGGGAGCGGCGTAGGGCTTCCAAACCGGACTCGTTTGTTAGAAGACCGCCCCCAGATGGCTTGTGCAACATTTCAAGGTGCTATCTTAAGTTATTGCAAAAATACGGGCTGACCCAAGATCCCAAACCGTACTAGTAAATTCGAGAAAAATTGGACGCCGACGGCGCCTGCCGGCGTTTTTAGGCCGGCCCGCTCGGGAAACGTGTTAGTACCTTATCCTTGACCTAAATTTGTAATTTCGTGAAAAATTTTCTCGAAGAAAAAAATCCGATTTTAGCGCCGCGACGCCGCTTCTTGGGAGCGGCGTAGGGCTTCCAAACTGGACTCGTTTGTTAGAAAACCGCCCCGAGATGGCTTATGCAAAATTGCAAGCTGATATCTTAATTTATTGCAAAAATACGAGCCAACCCCAAGATCCCAAATCGCACTACTAAATTCAAGCAAAATTGGACGCCGACCGCGCCTGCCGTCGGTTTTAGGCCGGCCTGCTTGGGAAACGTGTTAGTACCTTATCCTTGACCTAAATATGTAATTTCGTGAAAAAATTTCACGAGGAAAAAAATCCGATTTTAGCGCCGCGACGCCGCTCCTTGGGAGCGGCGTAGGGCTTCCAAACTGGACTCGTTTGTTAGAAAACCGCCCCGAGATGGCTTATGCAAAATTGCAAGCTGATATCTTAATTTATTGCAAAAATACGAGCCAACCCCAAGATCCCAAATCGCACTACTAAATTCAAGCAAAATTGGACGCCGACCGCGCCTGCCGTCGTTTTTAGGCCGGCCCGCTTGGGAAACGTGTTAGTACCTTATCCTTGACCTAAATATGTAATTTCGTGAAAAAATTTCACGAGGAAAAAAATCCGATTTTAGCGCCGCGACGCCGCTCCTTGGGAGCGGCGTAGGGCTTCCAAACTGGACTCGTTTGTTAGAAAACCGCCCCGAGATGGCTTATGCAAAATTGCAAGCTGATATCTTAATTTATTGCAAAAATACGAGCCAACCCCAAGATCCCAAATCGCACTACTAAATTCAAGCAAAATTGGACGCCGACCGCGCCTGCCGTCGGTTTTAGGCCGGCCTGCTTGGGAAACGTGTTAGTACCTTATCCTTGACCTAAATATGTAATTTCGTGAAAAAATTTCACGAGGAAAAAAATCCGATTTTAGCGCCGCGACGCCGCTCCTTGGGAGCGGCGTAGGGCTTCCAAACTGGACTCGTTTGTTAGAAAACCGCCCCGAGATGGCTTATGCAAAATTGCAAGCTGATATCTTAATTTATTGCAAAAATACGAGCCAACCCCAAGATCCCAAATCGCACTACTAAATTCAAGCAAAATTGGACGCCGACCGCGCCTGCCGTCGTTTTTAGGCCGGCCCGCTTGGGAAACGTGTTAGTACCTTATCCTTGACCTAAATATGTAATTTCGTGAAAAAATTTCACGAGGAAAAAAATCCGATATTAGCGCCGCGACGCCGCTCCTTGGGAGCGGCGTAGGGCTTCCAAACGGGACTCGTTTGTTAGAGGACCGCCCCCAGATGGCTTGTGCAAAATTTCAAGGTGCTATCTTAATTTATTGCAAAAATACGAGCTGACCCCAAGATTCCAAACCGTACTAGTAAATTCGAGCAAAATTGGACGCCGACGGCGCCTGCCGTCGTTTTTAAGCCGGCCCGCTTGGGAAACGTGTTAGTACGTTATTCTTGACCTAAATATGTAATTTCGTGAAAAAAATTCTCGAGGAAAAAAATCCGATTTTAGTGCTGCGACGCCGCTCCTTGGGAGCGGCGTAGGGCTTCCAAACTCGACTCGTTTGTTAGAAAACCGCCCCGAGATGGCTTATGCAAAATTGCAAGCTGATATCTTAATTTATTGCAAAAATACGAGCCAACCCCAAGATCCCAAATCGCACTACTAAATTCAAGCAAAATTGGACGCCGACGGCGCCCGCCGTCGTTTTTAGGCCGGCCCGTTTGGGAAACGTGTTAGTACGTTATTCTTGACCTAGATATGTAATTTCGTGAAAAAATTTCTCGAGGAAAAAAATCCGATCTTAGCGCCGCGACGCCGCTCCTTGGGAGCGGCGTAAGGCTTCCAAACCGTACTCGTTTGTTAGAGGACCGCCCCCAGATGGCTTGTGCAACATTTCAAGGTGCTATCTTAAGTTATTGCAAAAATACGGGCTGACCCCAAGATTCCAAACCGTACTAGTAAATTCGAGCAAAATTGGACGCCGACGGCGCCCGGCGTCGTTTTTAGGCCCGCCCGCTTGGGAAACGTGTTAGTACGTTATTCTTGACCTAGATATGTAATTTCGTGAAAAATTTTTTCGAGAAAAAAAATCCGATTTTAGTGCCGCTGCGCCGCTCCTTGGGAGCGGCGTAGGGCTTCCAAACTGGACTCGTTTGTTAGAAAACCGCCCCGAGATGGCTTATGCAAAATTGCAAGCTGATATCTTAATTTATTGCAAAAATACGAGCCAACCCCAAGATCCCAAATCGCACTACTAAATTCAAGCAAAATTGGACGCCGACCGCGCCTGCCGTCGGTTTTAGGCCCGCCCGCTTGGGAAACGTGTTAGTACCTTATCCTTGACCTAAATATGTAATTTCGTGAAAAAATTTCACGAGGAAAAAAATCCGATTTTAGCGCCGCGACGCCGCTCCTTGGGAGCGGCGTAGGGCTTCCAAACCGGACTCGTTTGTTAGAGGACCGCCCCCAGATGGCTTGTGCAACATTTCAAGGTGCTATCTTAAGTTATTGCAAAAATACGGGCTGACCCAAGATCCCAAACCGTACTAGTAAATTCGAGAAAAATTGGACGCCGACGGCGCCTGCCGTCGGTTTTAGGCCGGCCCGCTTGGGAAACGTGTTAGTACCTTATCCTTGACCTAAATATGTAATTTCGTGAAAAAATTTCACGAGGAAAAAAATCCGATTTTAGCGCCGCGACGCCGCTCCTTGGGAGCGGCGTAGGGCTTCCAAACTGGACTCGTTTGTTAGAAAACCGCCCCGAGATGGCTTATGCAAAATTGCAAGCTGATATCTTAATTTATTGCAAAAATACGAGCCAACCCCAAGATCCCAAATCGCACTACTAAATTCAAGCAAAATTGGACGCCGACCGCGCCTGCCGTCGGTTTTAGGCCCGCCCGCTTGGGAAACGTGTTAGTACCTTATCCTTGACCTAAATATGTAATTTCGTGAAAAAATTTCACGAGGAAAAAAATCCGATTTTAGCGCCGCGACGCCGCTTCTTGGGAGCGGCGTAGGGCTTCCAAACTGGACTCGTTTGTTAGAAAACCGCCCCGAGATGGCTTATGCAAAATTGCAAGCTGATATCTTAATTTATTGCAAAAATACGAGCCAACCCCAAGATCCCAAATCGCACTACTAAATTCAAGCAAAATTGGACGCCGACCGCGCCTGCCGTCGGTTTTAGGCCGGCCTGCTTGGGAAACGTGTTAGTACCTTATCCTTGACCTAAATATGTAATTTCGTGAAAAAATTTCACGAGGAAAAAAATCCGATTTTAGCGCCGCGACGCCGCTCCTTGGGAGCGGCGTAGGGCTTCCAAACTGGACTCGTTTGTTAGAAAACCGCCCCGAGATGGCTTATGCAAAATTGCAAGCTGATATCTTAATTTATTGCAAAAATACGAGCCAACCCCAAGATCCCAAATCGCACTACTAAATTCAAGCAAAATTGGACGCCGACCGCGCCTGCCGTCGTTTTTAGGCCGGCCCGCTTGGGAAACGTGTTAGTACCTTATCCTTGACCTAAATATGTAATTTCGTGAAAAAATTTCACGAGGAAAAAAATCCGATTTTAGCGCCGCGACGCCGCTCCTTGGGAGCGGCGTAGGGCTTCCAAACTGGACTCGTTTGTTAGAAAACCGCCCCGAGATGGCTTATGCAAAATTGCAAGCTGAT
The DNA here is from genome assembly GCA_940337035.1 of Agriotes lineatus. Lineage (NCBI taxonomy): Eukaryota > Metazoa > Arthropoda > Insecta > Coleoptera > Elateridae > Agriotes > Agriotes lineatus. The sequence continues at coordinate 48,843 of CALNHX010001421.1, forward strand.
ATCTTAATTTATTGCAAAAATACGAGCCAACCCCAAGATCCCAAATCGCACTACTAAATTCAAGCAAAATTGGACGCCGACCGCGCCTGCCGTCGGTTTTAGGCCGGCCTGCTTGGGAAACGTGTTAGTACCTTATCCTTGACCTAAATATGTAATTTCGTGAAAAAATTTCACGAGGAAAAAAATCCGATTTTAGCGCCGCGACGCCGCTCCTTGGGAGCGGCGTAGGGCTTCCAAACTGGACTCGTTTGTTAGAAAACCGCCCCGAGATGGCTTATGCAAAATTGCAAGCTGATATCTTAATTTATTGCAAAAATACGAGCCAACCCCAAGATCCCAAATCGCACTACTAAATTCAAGCAAAATTGGACGCCGACCGCGCCTGCCGTCGTTTTTAGGCCGGCCCGCTTGGGAAACGTGTTAGTACCTTATCCTTGACCTAAATATGTAATTTCGTGAAAAAATTTCACGAGGAAAAAAATCCGATATTAGCGCCGCGACGCCGCTCCTTGGGAGCGGCGTAGGGCTTCCAAACGGGACTCGTTTGTTAGAGGACCGCCCCCAGATGGCTTGTGCAAAATTTCAAGGTGCTATCTTAATTTATTGCAAAAATACGAGCTGACCCCGAGATTCCAAACCGTACTAGTAAATTCGAGCAAAATTGGACGCCGACGGCGCCTGCCGTCGTTTTTAAGCCGGCCCGCTTGGGAAACGTGTTAGTACGTTATTCTTGACCTAAATATGTAATTTCGTGAAAAAAATTCTCGAGGAAAAAAATCCGATTTTAGTGCTGCGACGCCGCTCCTTGGGAGCGGCGTAGGGCTTCCAAACTCGACTCGTTTGTTAGAAAACCGCCCCGAGATGGCTTATGCAAAATTGCAAGCTGATATCTTAATTTATTGCAAAAATACGAGCCAACCCCAAGATCCCAAATCGCACTACTAAATTCAAGCAAAATTGGACGCCGACGGCGCCCGCCGTCGTTTTTAGGCCGGCCCGTTTGGGAAACGTGTTAGTACGTTATTCTTGACCTAGATATGTAATTTCGTGAAAAAATTTCTCGAGGAAAAAAATCCGATCTTAGCGCCGCGACGCCGCTCCTTGGGAGCGGCGTAAGGCTTCCAAACCGTACTCGTTTGTTAGAGGACCGCCCCCAGATGGCTTGTGCAACATTTCAAGGTGCTATCTTAAGTTATTGCAAAAATACGGGCTGACCCCAAGATTCCAAACCGTACTAGTAAATTCGAGCAAAATTGGACGCCGACGGCGCCCGGCGTCGTTTTTAGGCCCGCCCGCTTGGGAAACGTGTTAGTACGTTATTCTTGACCTAGATATGTAATTTCGTGAAAAATTTTTTCGAGAAAAAAAATCCGATTTTAGTGCCGCTGCGCCGCTCCTTGGGAGCGGCGTAGGGCTTCCAAACTGGACTCGTTTGTTAGAAAACCGCCCCGAGATGGCTTATGCAAAATTGCAAGCTGATATCTTAATTTATTGCAAAAATACGAGCCAACCCCAAGATCCCAAATCGCACTACTAAATTCAAGCAAAATTGGACGCCGACCGCGCCTGCCGTCGGTTTTAGGCCCGCCCGCTTGGGAAACGTGTTAGTACCTTATCCTTGACCTAAATATGTAATTTCGTGAAAAAATTTCACGAGGAAAAAAATCCGATTTTAGCGCCGCGACGCCGCTCCTTGGGAGCGGCGTAGGGCTTCCAAACCGGACTCGTTTGTTAGAGGACCGCCCCCAGATGGCTTGTGCAACATTTCAAGGTGCTATCTTAAGTTATTGCAAAAATACGGGCTGACCCAAGATCCCAAACCGTACTAGTAAATTCGAGAAAAATTGGACGCCGACGGCGCCTGCCGTCGGTTTTAGGCCCGCCCGCTTGGGAAACGTGTTAGTACCTTATCCTTGACCTAAATATGTAATTTCGTGAAAAAATTTCACGAGGAAAAAAATCCGATTTTAGCGCCGCTGCGCCGCTCCTTGGGAGCGGCGTAGGGCTTCCAAACTGGACTCGTTTGTTAGAAAACCGCCCCGAGATGGCTTATGCAAAATTGCAAGCTGATATCTTAATTTATTGCAAAAATACGAGCCAACCCCAAGATCCCAAATCGCACTACTAAATTCAAGCAAAATTGGACGCCGACCGCGCCTGCCGTCGGTTTTAGGCCCGCCCGCTTGGGAAACGTGTTAGTACCTTATCCTTGACCTAAATATGTAATTTCGTGAAAAAATTTCACGAGGAAAAAAATCCGATTTTAGCGCCGCGACGCCGCTCCTTGGGAGCGGCGTAGGGCTTCCAAACTGGACTCGTTTGTTAGAAAACCGCCCCGAGATGGCTTATGCAAAATTGCAAGCTGATATCTTAATTTATTGCAAAAATACGAGCCAACCCCAAGATCCCAAATCGCACTACTAAATTCAAGCAAAATTGGACGCCGACCGCGCCTGCCGTCGGTTTTAGGCCCGCCCGCTTGGGAAACGTGTTAGTACCTTATCCTTGACCTAAATATGTAATTTCGTGAAAAAATTTCACGAGGAAAAAAATCCGATTTTAGCGCCGCGACGCCGCTCCTTGGGAGCGGCGTAGGGCTTCCAAACTGGACTCGTTTGTTAGAAAACCGCCCCGAGATGGCTTATGCAAAATTGCAAGCTGATATCTTAATTTATTGCAAAAATACGAGCCAACCCCAAGATCCCAAATCGCACTACTAAATTCAAGCAAAATTGGACGCCGACCGCGCCTGCCGTCGGTTTTAGGCCCGCCCGCTTGGGAAACGTGTTAGTACCTTATCCTTGACCTAAATATGTAATTTCGTGAAAAAATTTCACGAGGAAAAAAATCCGATTTTAGCGCCGCGACGCCGCTCCTTGGGAGCGGCGTAGGGCTTCCAAACTGGACTCGTTTGTTAGAAAACCGCCCCGAGATGGCTTATGCAAAATTGCAAGCTGATATCTTAATTTATTGCAAAAATACGAGCCAACCCCAAGATCCCAAATCGCACTACTAAATTCAAGCAAAATTGGACGCCGACCGCGCCTGCCGTCGGTTTTAGGCCCGCCCGCTTGGGAAACGTGTTAGTACCTTATTCTTGACCTAGATATGTAATTTCGTGAAAAATTTTTTCGAGAAAAAAAATCCGATTTTAGTGCCGCTGCGCCGCTCCTTGGGAGCGGCGTAGGGCTTCCAAACTGGACTCGTTTGTTAGAAAACCGCCCCGAGATGGCTTATGCAAAATTGCAAGCTGATATCTTAATTTATTGCAAAAATACGAGCCAACCCCAAGATCCCAAATCGCACTACTAAATTCAAGCAAAATTGGACGCCGACCGCGCCTGCCGTCGGTTTTAGGCCCGCCCGCTTGGGAAACGTGTTAGTACCTTATCCTTGACCTAAATATGTAATTTCGTGAAAAAATTTCACGAGGAAAAAAATCCGATTTTAGCGCCGCGACGCCGCTCCTTGGGAGCGGCGTAGGGCTTCCAAACTGGACTCGTTTGTTAGAAAACCGCCCCGAGATGGCTTATGCAAAATTGCAAGCTGATATCTTAATTTATTGCAAAAATACGAGCCAACCCCAAGATCCCAAATCGCACTACTAAATTCAAGCAAAATTGGACGCCGACCGCGCCTGCCGTCGGTTTTAGGCCCGCCCGCTTGGGAAACGTGTTAGTACCTTATCCTTGACCTAAATATGTAATTTCGTGAAAAAATTTCACGAGGAAAAAAATCCGATTTTAGCGCCGCGACGCCGCTCCTTGGGAGCGGCGTAGGGCTTCCAAACTGGACTCGTTTGTTAGAAAGCCGCCCCGAGATGGCTTATGCAAAATTGCAAGCTGATATCTTAATTTATTGCAAAAATACGAGCCAACCCCAAGATCCCAAATCGCACTACTAAATTCAAGCAAAATTGGACGCCGACCGCGCCTGCCGTCGGTTTTAGGCCGGCCCGCTTGGGAAACGTGTTAGTACCTTATCCTTGACCTAAATATGTAATTTCGTGAAAAAATTTCACGAGGAAAAAAATCCGATTTTAGCGCCGCGACGCCGCTCCTTGGGAGCGGCGTAGGGCTTCCAAACCGGACTCGTTTGTTAGAGGACCGCCCCCAGATGGCTTGTGCAACATTTCAAGGTGCTATCTTAAGTTATTGCAAAAATACGGGCTGACCCAAGATCCCAAACCGTACTAGTAAATTCGAGAAAACTTGGACGCCGACGGCGCCTGCCGGCGTTTTTAGGCCGGCCCGCTCGGGAAACGTGTTAGTACCTTATCCTTGACCTAAATTTGTAATTTCGTGAAAAATTTTCTCGAAGAAAAAAATCCGATTTTAGCGCCGCGACGCCGCTCCTTGGGAGCGGCGTAGGGCTTCCAAACCGGACTCGTTTGTTAGAAGACCGCCCCCAGATGGCTTGTGCAACATTTCAAGGTGCTATCTTAAGTTATTGCAAAAATACGGGCTGACCCAAGATCCCAAACCGTACTAGTAAATTCGAGAAAAATTGGACGCCGACGGAGCCTGCCGGCGTTTTTAGGCCGGCCCGCTCGGGAAACGTGTTAGTACCTTATCCTTGACCTAAATATGTAATTTCGTGAAAAATTTTCTCGAGGATAAAAATCCGATTTTAGCGCCGCGACGCCGCTCCTTGGGAGCGGCGTAGGGCTTCCAAACCGGACTCGTTTGTTAGAGGACCGCGCCCAGATGGCTTGTGCAACATTTCAAGGTGCTATCTTAAGTTATTGCAAAAATACGGGCTGACCCAAGATCCCAAACCGTACTAGTAAATTCGAGAAATATTCGACACCGACGGCGCCTGCCGTCGTTTTTAGGCCGGCCCGCTCGGGAAACGTGTTAGTACCTTATCCTTGACCTAAATATGTAATTTCGTGAAAAATTTTCTCGAGGAAAAAAATCCGATTTTAGCGCCGCGACGCCGCTCCTTGGGAGCGGCGTAGGGCTTCCAAACCGGACTCGTTTGTTAGAGGACCGCCCTCAGATGGCTTGTGCAACATTTCAAGTTGCTATCTTAATTTATTGCAAAAATACGGGCTGACCCCAAGATCCCAAACCGTACTAGTAAATTCGAGCAAAATTGGACGCCGACGGCGCCTGCCGTCGTTTTTAGGCTGGCCCGCTCGGGAAACGTGTTAGTACCTTATCCTTGACCTAAATATGTAATTTTGTGAAAAATTTTCTCGAGGAAAAAAATCCGATTTTAGCGCCGCGACGCCGCTCCTTGGGAGCAGCGTAGGGCTTCCAAAGCGGACTTGTTTGTTAGAGGACCGCCCCCAGATGGCTTGTGCAACATTTCAAGGTGCTATCGTAAGTTATTGCAAAAATACGGGCTGACCCAAGATCCCAAACCGTACTAGTAAATTCGAGCAAAATTGGACGCCGACGGCGCCTGCCGTCGTTTTTAGGCTGGCCCGCTCGGGAAACGTGTTAGTACCTTATCCTTGACCTAAATATGTAATTTCGTGAAAAATTTTCTCGAGGAAAAAAATCCGATTTTAGCGCCGCGACGCCGCTCTTTGGGAGCGGCGTAGGGCTTCCAAACCGGACTCGTTTGTTAGAGGACCGCCCCCAGATGGTTTGTGCAAAATTTCAAGGTGCTATCTTAATCTATTGCAAAAATACGGGCTGACCCCAAGATCCCAAACCGTACTAGTAAATTCGAGCAAAATTGGACGCCGACGGTGCCCGCCGTCGTTTTTAGGCCGGCCCGCTCGGGAAACGTGTTAGTACCTTATCCTTGACCTAAATATGTAATTTTGTGAAAAAATTTCACGAAGAAAAAAACTGATTTTAGCGCCGCGACGCCGCTCCTTGGGAGCGGCGTAAGGCTTTCAAACAGGACTCGTTTGTTAGAGGACCGCCCCCAGATGGCTTGTGCAAAATTTCAAGGTGCTATCTTAATTTATTGCAAAAATACGAGCTGATCCCAAGATCCCAAACCGTACTAGTAAATTCGAGCAAAATTGGACGCCGATATCGCCTGCCGTCGTTTTTAAGCCGGCCCGCTCGGGAAACGTGTTAGCACCTTATCCTTGACCTAAATATGTAATTTCGTGAAAAATTTTCTCGAGGAAAAAAACCCGATTTTAGCGCCGCGACGCCGCTCCTTGGGAGCGGCGTAGGGCTTCCAAACGAGACTCGTTTGTTAGAGGACCGCCCCCAGATGGCTTGTGCAAAATTTCAAGGTGCTATATTAATTTATTGCAAAAATACGAGCTGACCCCAAGATTCCAAACCGTACTAGTAAATTCGAGCAAAATTGGACGCCGACGGCGCCTGCCGTCGTTTTTAGGCCGGCCCGCTCGGGAAACGTGTTAGTACCTTATCCTTGACCTAAATATGTAATTTCGTGAAAAATTTTCTCGAGGAAAAAAACCCGATTTTAGCACCGCGACGCCGCTCCTTGGGAGCGGCGTAGGGCTTCCAAACGGGACTCGTTTGTTAGAGGACCGCCCCCAGATGGCTTGTGCAACATTTCAAGGTGCTATCTTAATTTATTGCAAAAATACGAGCTGACCCCAAGATTCCAAACCGTACTAGTAAATTCGAGCAAAATTGCACGCCGACGGCGCCTGCCGTCGTTTTTAGGCCGGCCCGCTCGGGAAACGTGTTAGTACCTTATCCTTGACCTAAATATGTAATTTCGTGAAAAATTTTCTCGAGGAAAAAAATCCGATTTTAGCGCCGTGACGCCGCTCCTTGGGACCGGCGTAGGGCTTCCAAACCGGACTCGTTTGTTAGAGGACCGCCCCCAGATAGCTTGTGCAACATTTCAAGGTGCTATCTTAATTTATTACAAAAATACGGGCTGACCCCAAGATCCCAAACCGTACTAGTAAATTCGAGCAAAATTGGACGCCGACGGAGCCTGCCGTCGTTTTTAGGCCGGCCCGCTCGGGAAACGTGTTAGTACCTTATCCTTGACCTAAATATGTCATTTCGTGAAAAATTTTCTCGAGGAAAAAAATCCGATTTTAGCGCCGTGACGCCGCTCCTTGGGAGCGCCGTAGGGCTTCCAAACGGGGTCGCTTGCTAGAGGACCGCCTCCAAATGGCTTGTGCAAAATTTCAAGGTGCTATCTTAATGTATTGCAAAAATACGAGCTGACCCCAAGATTCCAAACCGTACTAGTAAACTCGATCAAAATTGGACGCCAACGGCGCCTGCCGTCGTTTTTAGGCCGGCCCGCTCGGGAAACGTGTTAGTACCTTATCCTTGACCTAAATATGTAATTTCGTGAAAAATTTTCTCGAGGAAAAAAATCCGATTTTAGCGCCGTGACGCCGCTCCTTGGGAGCGGCGTAGGGCTTCCAAACCGGACTCGTTTGTTAGAGGACCGCCCCCAGATAGCTTGTGCAACATTTCAAGGTGCTATCTTAATTTATTACAAAAATACGGGCTGACCCCAAGATCCCTAACCGTACTAGTAAATTCGAGCAAAATTGGACGCCGACGGAGCCTGCCGTCGTTTTTAGGCCGGCCCGCTCGGGAAACGTGTTAGTACCTTATCCTTGACCTAAATATGAAATTTCGTGAAAAATTTTCTCGAGGAAAAAAACTGATTTTAGCGCCGCGACGCCGCTCCTTGGGAACGGCGTAGGGCTTGCAAACCGGACTCGTTTGTTAGAGGACCGCCCCCAGATGGCTTGTGCAAAATTTCAAGGTGCTATCTTAATTTATTGCAAAAATACGGGCTGACCCCAAGATTCCAAACCGTACTAGTAAACTCGATCAAAATTGGACGCCAACGGCGCCTGCCGTCGTTTTTAGGCCGGCCCGCTCGGGAAACGTGTTAGTACCTTATCCTTGACCTAAATATGTAATTTCGTGAAAAATTTTCTCGAGGAAAAAAATCCGATTTTAGCGCCGTGACGCCGCTCCTTGGGAGCGCCGTAGGGCTTCCAAACGGGGTCGCTTGCTAGAGGACCGCCTCCAAATGGCTTGTGCAAAATTTCAAGGTGCTATCTTAATGTATTGCAAAAATACGAGCTGACCCCAAGATTCCAAACCGTACTAGTAAACTCGATCAAAATTGGACGCCAACGGCGCCTGCCGTCGTTTTTAGGCCGGCCCGCTCGGGAAACGTGTTAGTACCTTATCCTTGACCTAAATATGTAATTTCGTGAAAAATTTTCTCGAGGAAAAAAATCCGATTTTAGCGCCGTGACGCCGCTCCTTGGGAGCGGCGTAGGGCTTCCAAACCGGACTCGTTTGTTAGAGGACCGCCCCCAGATAGCTTGTGCAACATTTCAAGGTGCTATCTTAATTTATTACAAAAATACGGGCTGACCCCAAGATCCCAAACCGTACTAGTAAATTCGAGCAAAATTGGACGCCGACGGAGCCTGCCGTCGTTTTTAGGCCGGCCCGCTCGGGAAACGTGTTAGTACCTTATCCTTGACCTAAATATGTAATTTCGTGAAAAATTTTCTCGAGGAAAAAAATCCGATTTTAGCGCCGTGACGCCGCTCCTTGGGAGCGCCGTAGGGCTTCCAAACGGGGTCGCTTGCTAGAGGACCGCCTCCAAATGGCTTGTGCAAAATTTCAAGGTGCTATCTTAATGTATTGCAAAAATACGAGCTGACCCCAAGATTCCAAACCGTACTAGTAAACTCGATCAAAATTGGACGCCAACGGCGCCTGCCGTCGTTTTTAGGCCGGCCCGCTCGGGAAACGTGTTAGTACCTTATCCTTGACCTAAATATGTAATTTCGTGAAAAATTTTCTCGAGGAAAAAAATCCGATTTTAGCGCCGTGACGCCGCTCCTTGGGAGCGCCGTAGGGCTTCCAAACGGGGTCGCTTGCTTGAGGACCGCCTCCAAATGGCTTGTGCAAAATTTCAAGGTGCTATCTTAATGTATTGCAAAAATACGAGCTGACCCCAAGATTCCAAACCGTACTAGTAAACTCGATCAAAATTGGACGCCAACGGCGCCTGCCGTCGTTTTCAGGCCGGCCCGCTCGGGAAACGTGTTAGTACCTTATCCTTGACCTAAATATGTAATTTCGTGAAAAATTTTCTCGAGGAAAAAAATCCGATTTTAGCGCCGTGACGCCGCTCCTTGGGAGCGGCGTAGGGCTTCCAAACCGGACTCGTTTGTTAGAGGACCGCCCCCAGATAGCTTGTGCAACATTTCAAGGTGCTATCTTAATTTATTACAAAAATACGGGCTGACCCCAAGATCCCAAACCGTACTCCTAAATTCGAGCAAAATTGGACGCCGACGGAGCCTGCCGTCGTTTTTAGGCCGGCCCGCTCGGGAAACGTGTTAGTACCTTATCCTTGACCTAAATATGTAATTTCGTGAAAAATTTTCTCGAGGAAAAAAATCCGATTTTAGCGCCGTGACGCCGCTCCTTGGGAGCGCCGTAGGGCTTCCAAACGGGGTCGCTTGCTAGAGGACCGCCTCCAAATGGCTTGTGCAAAATTTCAAGGTGCTATCTTAATGTATTGCAAAAATACGAGCTGACCCCAAGATTCCAAACCGTACTAGTAAACTCGATCAAAATTGGACGCCGACGGAGCCTGCCGTCGTTTTTAGGCCGGCCCGCTCGGGAAACGTGTTAGTACCTTATCCTTGACCTAAATATGTAATTTCGTGAAAAATTTTCTCGAGGAAAAAAATCCGATTTTAGCGCCGTGACGCCGCTCCTTGGGAGCGCCGTAGGGCTTCCAAACGGGGTCGCTTGCTAGAGGACCGCCTCCAAATGGCTTGTGCAAAATTTCAAGGTGCTATCTTAATGTATTGCAAAAATACGAGCTGACCCCAAGATCCCAAACCGTACTAGTAAATTCGAGCTAAATTGGACGCCGACGGAGCCTGCCGTCGTTTTTAGGCCGGCCCGCTCGGGAAACGTGTTAGTACCTTATCCTTGACCTAAATATGTAATTTCGTGAAAAATTTTCTCGAGGAAAAAAATCCGATTTTAGCGCCGTGACGCCGCTCCTTGGGACCGCCGTAGGGCTTCCAAACGGGGTCGCTTGCTAGAGGACCGCCTCCAAATGGCTTGTGCAAAATTTCAAGGTGCTATCTTAATGTATTGCAAAAATACGAGCTGACCCCAAGATTCCAAACCGTACTAGTAAACTCGATCAAAATTGGACGCCACCGCCGCCTGCCGTCGTTTTTAGGCCGGCCCGCTCGGGAAACGTGTTAGTACCTTATCCTTGACCTAAATATGTAATTTCGTGAAAAATTTTCTCGAGGAAAAAAATCCGATTTTAGCGCCGTGACGCCGCTCCTTGGGAGCGGCGTAGGGCTTCCAAACCGGACTCGTTTGTTAGAGGACCGCCCCCAGATAGCTTGTGCAACATTTCAAGGTGCTATCTTAATTTATTACAAAAATACGGGCTGACCCCAAGATCCCAAACCGTACTAGTAAATTCGAGCAAAATTGGACGCCGACGGAGCCTGCCGTCGTTTTTAGGCCGGCCCGCTCGGGAAACGTGTTAGTACCTTATCCTTGACCTAAATATGTAATTTCGTGAAAAATTTTCTCGAGGAAAAAAATCCGATTTTAGCGCCGTGACGCCGCTCCTTGGGACCGCCGTAGGGCTTCCAAACGGGGTCGCTTGCTAGAGGACCGCCTCCAAATGGCTTGTGCAAAATTTCAAGGTGCTATCTTAATGTATTGCAAAAATACGAGCTGACCCCAAGATTCCAAACCGTACTAGTAAACTCGATCAAAATTGGACGCCACCGCCGCCTGCCGTCGTTTTTAGGCCGGCCCGCTCGGGAAACGTGTTAGTACCTTATCCTTGACCTAAATATGTAATTTCGTGAAAAATTTTCTCGAGGAAAAAAATCCGATTTTAGCGCCGTGACGCCGCTCCTTGGGAGCGCCGTAGGGCTTCCAAACGGGGTCGCTTGCTAGAGGACCGCCTCCAAATGGCTTGTGCAAAATTACAAGGTGCTATCTTAATGTATTGCAAAAATACGAGCTGACCCCAAGATTCCAAACCGTACTAGTAAACTCGATCAAAATTGGACGCCAACGGCGCCTGCCGTCGTTTTTAGGCCGGCCCGCTCGGGAAACGTGTTAGTACCTTATCCTTGACCTAAATATGTAATTTCGTGAAAAATTTTCTCGAGGAAAAAAATCCGATGTTAGCGCCGTGACGCCGCTCCTTGGGAGCGGCGTAGGGCTTCCAAACCGGACTCGTTTGTTAGAGGACCGCCCCCAGATAGCTTGTGCAACATTTCAAGGTGCTATCTTAATTTATTACAAAAATACGGGCTGACCCCAAGATCCCAAACCGTACTAGTAAATTCGAGCAAAATTGGACGCCGACGGAGCCTGCCGTCGTTTTTAGGCCGGCCCGCTCGGGAAACGTGTTAGTACCTTATCCTTGACCTAAATATGTAATTTCGTGAAAAATTTTCTCGAGGAAAAAAATCCGATTTTAGCGCCGTGACGCCGCTCCTTGGGACCGCCGTAGGGCTTCCAAACGGGGTCGCTTGCTAGAGGACCGCCTCCAAATGGCTTGTGCAAAATTTCAAGGTGCTATCTTAATGTATTGCAAAAATACGAGCTGACCCCAAGATTCCAAACCGTACTAGTAAACTCGATCAAAATTGGACGCCACCGCCGCCTGCCGTCGTTTTTAGGCCGGCCCGCTCGGGAAACGTGTTAGTACCTTATCCTTGACCTAAATATGTAATTTCGTGAAAAATTTTCTCGAGGAAAAAAATCCGATTTTAGCGCCGTGACGCCGCTCCTTGGGAGCGCCGTAGGGCTTCCAAACGGGGTCGCTTGCTAGAGGACCGCCTCCAAATGGCTTGTGCAAAATTACAAGGTGCTATCTTAATGTATTGCAAAAATACGAGCTGACCCCAAGATTCCAAACCGTACTAGTAAACTCGATCAAAATTGGACGCCAACGGCGCCTGCCGTCGTTTTTAGGCCGGCCCGCTCGGGAAACGTGTTAGTACCTTATCCTTGACCTAAATATGTAATTTCGTGAAAAATTTTCTCGAGGAAAAAAATCCGATGTTAGCGCCGTGACGCCGCTCCTTGGGAGCGGCGTAGGGCTTCCAAACCGGACTCGTTTGTTAGAGGACCGCCCCCAGATAGCTTGTGCAACATTTCAAGGTGCTATCTTAATTTATTACAAAAATACGGGCTGACCCCAAGATCCCAAACCGTACTAGTAAATTCGAGCAAAATTGGACGCCGACGGAGCCTGCCGTCGTTTTTAGGCCGGCCCGCTCGGGAAACGTGTTAGTACCTTATCCTTGACCTAAATATGTAATTTCGTGAAAAATTTTCTCGAGGAAAAAAATCCGATTTTAGCGCCGTGACGCCGCTCCTTGGGACCGCCGTAGGGCTTCCAAACGGGGTCGCTTGCTAGAGGACCGCCTCCAAATGGCTTGTGCAAAATTTCAAGGTGCTATCTTAATGTATTGCAAAAATACGAGCTGACCCCAAGATTCCAAACCGTACTAGTAAACTCGATCAAAATTGGACGCCACCGCCGCCTGCCGTCGTTTTTAGGCCGGCCCGCTCGGGAAACGTGTTAGTACCTTATCCTTGACCTAAATATGTAATTTCGTGAAAAATTTTCTCGAGGAAAAAAATCCGATTTTAGCGCCGTGACGCCGCTCCTTGGGAGCGCCGTAGGGCTTCCAAACGGGGTCGCTTGCTAGAGGACCGCCTCCAAATGGCTTGTGCAAAATTACAAGGTGCTATCTTAATGTATTGCAAAAATACGAGCTGACCCAAGATTCCAAACCGTACTAGTAAACTCGATCAAAATTGGACGCCAACGGCGCCTGCCGTCGTTTTTAGGCCGGCCCGCTCGGGAAACGTGTTAGTACCTTATCCTTGACCTAAATATGTAATTTCGTGAAAAATTTTCTCGAGGAAAAAAATCCGATGTTAGCGCCGTGACGCCGCTCCTTGGGAGCGGCGTAGGGCTTCCAAACCGGACTCGTTTGTTAGAGGACCGCCCCCAGATAGCTTGTGCAACATTTCAAGGTGCTATCTTAATTTATTACAAAAATACGGGCTGACCCCAAGATCCCAAACCGTACTAGTAAATTCGAGCTAAATTGGACGCCGACGGAGCCTGCCGTCGTTTTTAGGCCGGCCCGCTCGGGAAACGTGTTAGTACCTTATCCTTGACCTAAATATGTAATTTCGTGAAAAATTTTCTCGAGGAAAAAAATCCGATTTTAGCGCCGTGACGCCGCTCCTTGGGACCGCCGTAGGGCTTCCAAACGGGGTCGCTTGCTAGAGGACCGCCTCCAAATGGCTTGTGCAAAATTTCAAGGTGCTATCTTAATGTATTGCAAAAATACGAGCTGACCCCAAGATTCCAAACCGTACTAGTAAACTCGATCAAAATTGGACGCCACCGCCGCCTGCCGTCGTTTTTAGGCCGGCCCGCTCGGGAAACGTGTTAGTACCTTATCCTTGACCTAAATATGTAATTTCGTGAAAAATTTTCTCGAGGAAAAAAATCCGATTTTAGCGCCGTGACGCCGCTCCTTGGGAGCGCCGTAGGGCTTCCAAACGGGGTCGCTTGCTAGAGGACCGCCTCCAAATGGCTTGTGCAAAATTACAAGGTGCTATCTTAATGTATTGCAAAAATACGAGCTGACCCCAAGATTCCAAACCGTACTAGTAAACTCGATCAAAATTGGACGCCAACGGCGCCTGCCGTCGTTTTTAGGCCGGCCCGCTCGGGAAACGTGTTAGTACCTTATCCTTGACCTAAATATGTAATTTCGTGAAAAATTTTCTCGAGGAAAAAAATCCGATGTTAGCGCCGTGACGCCGCTCCTTGGGAGCGGCGTAGGGCTTCCAAACCGGACTCGTTTGTTAGAGGACCGCCCCCAGATAGCTTGTGCAACATTTCAAGGTGCTATCTTAATTTATTACAAAAATACGGGCTGACCCCAAGATCCCAAACCGTACTAGTAAATTCGAGCTAAATTGGACGCCGACGGAGCCTGCCGTCGTTTTTAGGCCGGCCCGCTCGGGAAACGTGTTAGTACCTTATCCTTGACCTAAATATGTAATTTCGTGAAAAATTTTCTCGAGGAAAAAAATCCGATTTTAGCGCCGTGACGCCGCTCCTTGGGACCGCCGTAGGGCTTCCAAACGGGGTCGCTTGCTAGAGGACCGCCTCCAAATGGCTTGTGCAAAATTTCAAGGTGCTATCTTAATGTATTGCAAAAATACGAGCTGACCCCAAGATTCCAAACCGTACTAGTAAACTCGATCAAAATTGGACGCCACCGCCGCCTGCCGTCGTTTTTAGGCCGGCCCGCTCGGGAAACGTGTTAGTACCTTATCCTTGACCTAAATATGTAATTTCGTGAAAAATTTTCTCGAGGAAAAAAATCCGATTTTAGCGCCGTGACGCCGCTCCTTGGGAGCGCCGTAGGGCTTCCAAACGGGGTCGCTTGCTAGAGGACCGCCTCCAAATGGCTTGTGCAAAATTACAAGGTGCTATCTTAATGTATTGCAAAAATACGAGCTGACCCCAAGATTCCAAACCGTACTAGTAAACTCGATCAAAATTGGACGCCAACGGCGCCTGCCGTCGTTTTTAGGCCGGCCCGCTCGGGAAACGTGTTAGTACCTTATCCTTGACCTAAATATGTAATTTCGTGAAAAATTTTCTCGAGGAAAAAAATCCGATGTTAGCGCCGTGACGCCGCTCCTTGGGAGCGGCGTAGGGCTTCCAAACCGGACTCGTTTGTTAGAGGACCGCCCCCAGATAGCTTGTGCAACATTTCAAGGTGCTATCTTAATTTATTACAAAAATACGGGCTGACCCCAAGATCCCAAACCGTACTAGTAAATTCGAGCAAAATTGGACGCCGACGGAGCCTGCCGTCGTTTTTAGGCCGGCCCGCTCGGGAAACGTGTTAGTACCTTATCCTTGACCTAAATATGTAATTTCGTGAAAAATTTTCTCGAGGAAAAAAATCCGATTTTAGCGCCGTGACGCCGCTCCTTGGGACCGCCGTAGGGCTTCCAAACGGGGTCGCTTGCTAGAGGACCGCCTCCAAATGGCTTGTGCAAAATTTCAAGGTGCTATCTTAATGTATTGCAAAAATACGAGCTGACCCCAAGATTCCAAACCGTACTAGTAAACTCGATCAAAATTGGACGCCACCGCCGCCTGCCGTCGTTTTTAGGCCGGCCCGCTCGGGAAACGTGTTAGTACCTTATCCTTGACCTAAATATGTAATTTCGTGAAAAATTTTCTCGAGGAAAAAAATCCGATTTTAGCGCCGTGACGCCGCTCCTTGGGAGCGCCGTAGGGCTTCCAAACGGGGTCGCTTGCTAGAGGACCGCCTCCAAATGGCTTGTGCAAAATTACAAGGTGCTATCTTAATGTATTGCAAAAATACGAGCTGACCCCAAGATTCCAAACCGTACTAGTAAACTCGATCAAAATTGGACGCCAACGGCGCCTGCCGTCGTTTTTAGGCCGGCCCGCTCGGGAAACGTGTTAGTACCTTATCCTTGACCTAAATATGTAATTTCGTGAAAAATTTTCTCGAGGAAAAAAATCCGATGTTAGCGCCGTGACGCCGCTCCTTGGGAGCGGCGTAGGGCTTCCAAACCGGACTCGTTTGTTAGAGGACCGCCCCCAGATAGCTTGTGCAACATTTCAAGGTGCTATCTTAATTTATTACAAAAATACGGGCTGACCCCAAGATCCCAAACCGTACTAGTAAATTCGAGCAAAATTGGACGCCGACGGAGCCTGCCGTCGTTTTTAGGCCGGCCCGCTCGGGAAACGTGTTAGTACCTTATCCTTGACCTAAATATGTAATTTCGTGAAAAATTTTCTCGAGGAAAAAAATCCGATTTTAGCGCCGTGACGCCGCTCCTTGGGACCGCCGTAGGGCTTCCAAACGGGGTCGCTTGCTAGAGGACCGCCTCCAAATGGCTTGTGCAAAATTTCAAGGTGCTATCTTAATGTATTGCAAAAATACGAGCTGACCCCAAGATTCCAAACCGTACTAGTAAACTCGATCAAAATTGGACGCCACCGCCGCCTGCCGTCGTTTTTAGGCCGGCCCGCTCGGGAAACGTGTTAGTACCTTATCCTTGACCTAAATATGTAATTTCGTGAAAAATTTTCTCGAGGAAAAAAATCCGATTTTAGCGCCGTGACGCCGCTCCTTGGGAGCGCCGTAGGGCTTCCAAACGGGGTCGCTTGCTAGAGGACCGCCTCCAAATGGCTTGTGCAAAATTACAAGGTGCTATCTTAATGTATTGCAAAAATACGAGCTGACCCCAAGATTCCAAACCGTACTAGTAAACTCGATCAAAATTGGACGCCAACGGCGCCTGCCGTCGTTTTTAGGCCGGCCCGCTCGGGAAACGTGTTAGTACCTTATCCTTGACCTAAATATGTAATTTCGTGAAAAATTTTCTCGAGGAAAAAAATCCGATGTTAGCGCCGTGACGCCGCTCCTTGGGAGCGGCGTAGGGCTTCCAAACCGGACTCGTTTGTTAGAGGACCGCCCCCAGATAGCTTGTGCAACATTTCAAGGTGCTATCTTAATTTATTACAAAAATACGGGCTGACCCCAAGATCCCAAACCGTACTAGTAAATTCGAGCTAAATTGGACGCCGACGGAGCCTGCCGTCGTTTTTAGGCCGGCCCGCTCGGGAAACGTGTTAGTACCTTATCCTTGACCTAAATATGTAATTTCGTGAAAAATTTTCTCGAGGAAAAAAATCCGATTTTAGCGCCGTGACGCCGCTCCTTGGGACCGCCGTAGGGCTTCCAAACGGGGTCGCTTGCTAGAGGACCGCCTCCAAATGGCTTGTGCAAAATTTCAAGGTGCTATCTTAATGTATTGCAAAAATACGAGCTGACCCCAAGATTCCAAACCGTACTAGTAAACTCGATCAAAATTGGACGCCACCGCCGCCTGCCGTCGTTTTTAGGCCGGCCCGCTCGGGAAACGTGTTAGTACCTTATCCTTGACCTAAATATGTAATTTCGTGAAAAATTTTCTCGAGGAAAAAAATCCGATTTTAGCGCCGTGACGCCGCTCCTTGGGAGCGCCGTAGGGCTTCCAAACGGGGTCGCTTGCTAGAGGACCGCCTCCAAATGGCTTGTGCAAAATTACAAGGTGCTATCTTAATGTATTGCAAAAATACGAGCTGACCCCAAGATTCCAAACCGTACTAGTAAACTCGATCAAAATTGGACGCCAACGGCGCCTGCCGTCGTTTTTAGGCCGGCCCGCTCGGGAAACGTGTTAGTACCTTATCCTTGACCTAAATATGTAATTTCGTGAAAAATTTTCTCGAGGAAAAAAATCCGATGTTAGCGCCGTGACGCCGCTCCTTGGGAGCGGCGTAGGGCTTCCAAACCGGACTCGTTTGTTAGAGGACCGCCCCCAGATAGCTTGTGCAACATTTCAAGGTGCTATCTTAATTTATTACAAAAATACGGGCTGACCCCAAGATCCCAAACCGTACTAGTAAATTCGAGCAAAATTGGACGCCGACGGAGCCTGCCGTCGTTTTTAGGCCGGCCCGCTCGGGAAACGTGTTAGTACCTTATCCTTGACCTAAATATGAAATTTCGTGAAAAATTTTCTCGAGGAAAAAAACTGATTTTAGCGCCGCGACGCCGCTCCTTGGGAACGGCGTAGGGCTTGCAAACCGGACTCGTTTGTTAGAGGACCGCACCCAGATGGCTTGTGCAAAATTTCAAGGTGCTATCTTAATTTATTGCAAAAATACGGGCTGACCCCAAGATCCCAAACCGTACTAGTAAATTCGAGCAAAATTGTACGCCGACGGCGCCTGCCGTCGTTTTTGGGCCGGCCCGCTCGGGAAACGTGTTAGTACCTTATCCTTGACCTAAATATGTAATTTCGTGAAAAAATTTCACGAGGAAAAAAATCCGATCTTAGCGCCGCGACGCTGCTCCTTAGGAGCGGCGTAGGGCTTCCAAACCGGACTCGTTTGTTAGAGGACCGCCCCCAGATAGCTTGTGCAACATTTCAAGGTGCTATCTTAATTTATTACAAAAATACGGGCTGACCCCAAGATCCCAAACCGTACTAGTAAATTCGAGCAAAATTGGACGCCCACGGAGCCTGCCGTCGTTTTTAGGCCGGCCCGCTCGGGAAACGTGTTAGTACCTTATCCTTGACCTAAATATGTAATTTCGTGAAAAATTTTCTCGAGGAAAAAAATCCGATTTTAGCGCCGTGACGCCGCTCCTTGGGAGCGCCGTAGGGCTTCCAAATGGGGTCGCTTGCTAGAGGACCGCCTCCAAATGGCTTGTGCAAAATTTCAAGGTGCTATCTTAATGTATTGCAAAAATACGAGCTGACCCCAAGATTCCAAACCGTACTAGTAAACTCGATCAAAATTGGACGCCAACGGCGCCTGCCGTCGTTTTTAGGCCGGCCCGCCCGGGAAACGTGTTAGTACCTTATCCTTGACCTAAATATGTAATTTCATGAAAAATTTTCTCGAGGAAAAAAATCCGATTTTAGCGCCGTGACGCCGCTCCTTGGGAGCGCCGTAGGGCTTCCAAACGGGGTCGCTTGCTAGAGGACCGCCTCCAAATGGCTTGTGCAAAATTACAAGGTGCTATCTTAATGTATTGCAAAAATACGAGCTGACCCCAAGATTCCAAACCGTACTAGTAAACTCGATCAAAATTGGACGCCAACGGCGCCTGCCGTCGTTTTTAGGCCGGCCCGCTCGGGAAACGTGTTAGTACCTTATCCTTGACCTAAATATGTAATTTCGTGAAAAATTTTCTCGAGGAAAAAAATCCGATGTTAGCGCCGTGACGCCGCTCCTTGGGAGCGGCGTAGGGCTTCCAAACCGGACTCGTTTGTTAGAGGACCGCCCCCAGATAGCTTGTGCAACATTTCAAGGTGCTATCTTAATTTATTACAAAAATACGGGCTGACCCCAAGATCCCAAACCGTACTAGTAAATTCGAGCAAAATTGGACGCCGACGGAGCCTGCCGTCGTTTTTAGGCCGGCCCGCTCGGGAAACGTGTTAGTACCTTATCCTTGACCTAAATATGTAATTTCGTGAAAAATTTTCTCGAGGAAAAAAATCCGATTTTAGCGCCGTGACGCCGCTCCTTGGGACCGCCGTAGGGCTTCCAAACGGGGTCGCTTGCTAGAGGACCGCCTCCAAATGGCTTGTGCAAAATTTCAAGGTGCTATCTTAATGTATTGCAAAAATACGAGCTGACCCCAAGATTCCAAACCGTACTAGTAAACTCGATCAAAATTGGACGCCACCGCCGCCTGCCGTCGTTTTTAGGCCGGCCCGCTCGGGAAACGTGTTAGTACCTTATCCTTGACCTAAATATGTAATTTCGTGAAAAATTTTCTCGAGGAAAAAAATCCGATTTTAGCGCCGTGACGCCGCTCCTTGGGAGCGCCGTAGGGCTTCCAAACGGGGTCGCTTGCTAGAGGACCGCCTCCAAATGGCTTGTGCAAAATTACAAGGTGCTATCTTAATGTATTGCAAAAATACGAGCTGACCCCAAGATTCCAAACCGTACTAGTAAACTCGATCAAAATTGGACGCCAACGGCGCCTGCCGTCGTTTTTAGGCCGGCCCGCTCGGGAAACGTGTTAGTACCTTATCCTTGACCTAAATATGTAATTTCGTGAAAAATTTTCTCGAGGAAAAAAATCCGATGTTAGCGCCGTGACGCCGCTCCTTGGGAGCGGCGTAGGGCTTCCAAACCGGACTCGTTTGTTAGAGGACCGCCCCCAGATAGCTTGTGCAACATTTCAAGGTGCTATCTTAATTTATTACAAAAATACGGGCTGACCCCAAGATCCCAAACCGTACTAGTAAATTCGAGCTAAATTGGACGCCGACGGAGCCTGCCGTCGTTTTTAGGCCGGCCCGCTCGGGAAACGTGTTAGTACCTTATCCTTGACCTAAATATGTAATTTCGTGAAAAATTTTCTCGAGGAAAAAAATCCGATTTTAGCGCCGTGACGCCGCTCCTTGGGACCGCCGTAGGGCTTCCAAACGGGGTCGCTTGCTAGAGGACCGCCTCCAAATGGCTTGTGCAAAATTTCAAGGTGCTATCTTAATGTATTGCAAAAATACGAGCTGACCCCAAGATTCCAAACCGTACTAGTAAACTCGATCAAAATTGGACGCCACCGCCGCCTGCCGTCGTTTTTAGGCCGGCCCGCTCGGGAAACGTGTTAGTACCTTATCCTTGACCTAAATATGTAATTTCGTGAAAAATTTTCTCGAGGAAAAAAATCCGATTTTAGCGCCGTGACGCCGCTCCTTGGGAGCGCCGTAGGGCTTCCAAACGGGGTCGCTTGCTAGAGGACCGCCTCCAAATGGCTTGTGCAAAATTACAAGGTGCTATCTTAATGTATTGCAAAAATACGAGCTGACCCCAAGATTCCAAACCGTACTAGTAAACTCGATCAAAATTGGACGCCAACGGCGCCTGCCGTCGTTTTTAGGCCGGCCCGCTCGGGAAACGTGTTAGTACCTTATCCTTGACCTAAATATGTAATTTCGTGAAAAATTTTCTCGAGGAAAAAAATCCGATGTTAGCGCCGTGACGCCGCTCCTTGGGAGCGGCGTAGGGCTTCCAAACCGGACTCGTTTGTTAGAGGACCGCCCCCAGATAGCTTGTGCAACATTTCAAGGTGCTATCTTAATTTATTACAAAAATACGGGCTGACCCCAAGATCCCAAACCGTACTAGTAAATTCGAGCAAAATTGGACGCCGACGGAGCCTGCCGTCGTTTTTAGGCCGGCCCGCTCGGGAAACGTGTTAGTACCTTATCCTTGACCTAAATATGAAATTTCGTGAAAAATTTTCTCGAGGAAAAAAACTGATTTTAGCGCCGCGACGCCGCTCCTTGGGAACGGCGTAGGGCTTGCAAACCGGACTCGTTTGTTAGAGGACCGCACCCAGATGGCTTGTGCAAAATTTCAAGGTGCTATCTTAATTTATTGCAAAAATACGGGCTGACCCCAAGATCCCAAACCGTACTAGTAAATTCGAGCAAAATTGTACGCCGACGGCGCCTGCCGTCGTTTTTGGGCCGGCCCGCTCGGGAAACGTGTTAGTACCTTATCCTTGACCTAAATATGTAATTTCGTGAAAAAATTTCACGAGGAAAAAAATCCGATCTTAGCGCCGCGACGCTGCTCCTTAGGAGCGGCGTAGGGCTTCCAAACCGGACTCGTTTGTTAGAGGACCGCCCCCAGATAGCTTGTGCAACATTTCAAGGTGCTATCTTAATTTATTACAAAAATACGGGCTGACCCCAAGATCCCAAACCGTACTAGTAAATTCGAGCAAAATTGGACGCCCACGGAGCCTGCCGTCGTTTTTAGGCCGGCCCGCTCGGGAAACGTGTTAGTACCTTATCCTTGACCTAAATATGTAATTTCGTGAAAAATTTTCTCGAGGAAAAAAATCCGATTTTAGCGCCGTGACGCCGCTCCTTGGGAGCGCCGTAGGGCTTCCAAATGGGGTCGCTTGCTAGAGGACCGCCTCCAAATGGCTTGTGCAAAATTTCAAGGTGCTATCTTAATGTATTGCAAAAATACGAGCTGACCCCAAGATTCCAAACCGTACTAGTAAACTCGATCAAAATTGGACGCCAACGGCGCCTGCCGTCGTTTTTAGGCCGGCCCGCCCGGGAAACGTGTTAGTACCTTATCCTTGACCTAAATATGTAATTTCATGAAAAATTTTCTCGAGGAAAAAAATCCGATTTTAGCGCCGTGACGCCGCTCCTTGGGAGCGCCGTAGGGCTTCCAAACGGGGTCGCTTGCTAGAGGACCGCCTCCAAATGGCTTGTGCAAAATTTCAAGGTGCTATCTTAATGTATTGCAAAAATACGAGCTGACCCCAAGATCCCAAACCGTACTAGTAAATTCGAGCAAAATTGGACGCCGACGGAGCCTGCCGTCGTTTTTAGGCCGGCCCGCTCGGGAAACGTGTTAGTACCTTATCCTTGACCTAAATATGTAATTTCGTGAAAAATTTTCTCGAGGAAAAAAATCCGATTTTAGCGCCGTGACGCCGCTCCTTGGGACCGCCGTAGGGCTTCCAAACGGGGTCGCTTGCTAGAGGACCGCCTCCAAATGGCTTGTGCAAAATTTCAAGGTGCTATCTTAATGTATTGCAAAAATACGAGCTGACCCCAAGATTCCAAACCGTACTAGTAAACTCGATCAAAATTGGACGCCACCGGCGCCTGCCGTCGTTTTTAGGCCGGCCCGCTCGGGAAACGTGTTAGTACCTTATCCTTGACCTAAATATGTAATTTCGTGAAAAATTTTCTCGAGGAAAAAAATCCGATTTTAGCGCCGTGACGCCGCTCCTTGGGAGCGGCGTAGGGCTTCCAAACCGGACTCGTTTGTTAGAGGACCGCCCCCAGATAGCTTGTGCAACATTTCAAGGTGCTATCTTAATTTATTACAAAAATACGGGCTGACCCCAAGATCCCAAACCGTACTAGTAAATTCGAGCAAAATTGGACGCCGACGGAGCCTGCCGTCGTTTTTAGGCCGGCCCGCTCGGGAAACGTGTTAGTACCTTATCCTTGACCTAAATATGTAATTTCGTGAAAAATTTTCTCGAGGAAAAAAATCCGATTTTAGCGCCGTGACGCCGCTCCTTGGGAGCGCCGTAGGGCTTCCAAACGGGGTCGCTTGCTAGAGGACCGCCTCCAAATGGCTTGTGCAAAATTACAAGGTGCTATCTTAATGTATTGCAAAAATACGAGCTGACCCCAAGATTCCAAACCGTACTAGTAAACTCGATCAAAATTGGACGCCAACGGCGCCTGCCGTCGTTTTTAGGCCGGCCCGCTCGGGAAACGTGTTAGTACCTTATCCTTGACCTAAATATGTAATTTCGTGAAAAATTTTCTCGAGGAAAAAAATCCGATGTTAGCGCCGTGACGCCGCTCCTTGGGAGCGGCGTAGGGCTTCCAAACCGGACTCGTTTGTTAGAGGACCGCCCCCAGATAGCTTGTGCAACATTTCAAGGTGCTATCTTAATTTATTACAAAAATACGGGCTGACCCCAAGATCCCAAACCGTACTAGTAAATTCGAGCAAAATTGGACGCCGACGGAGCCTGCCGTCGTTTTTAGGCCGGCCCGCTCGGGAAACGTGTTAGTACCTTATCCTTGACCTAAATATGAAATTTCGTGAAAAATTTTCTCGAGGAAAAAAACTGATTTTAGCGCCGCGACGCCGCTCCTTGGGAACGGCGTAGGGCTTGCAAACCGGACTCGTTTGTTAGAGGACCGCCCCCAGATGGCTTGTGCAAAATTTCAAGGTGCTATCTTAATTTATTGCAAAAATACGGGCTGACCCCAAGATCCCAAACCGTACTAGTAAATTCGAGCAAAATTGTACGCCGACGGCGCCTGCCGTCGTTTTTGGGCCGGCCCGCTCGGGAAACGTGTTAGTACCTTATCCTTGACCTAAATATGTAATTTCGTAAAAAAATTTCACGAGGAAAAAAATCCGATCTTAGCGCCGCGACGCTGCTCCTTAGGAGCGGCGTAGGGCTTCCAAACCGGACTCGTTTGTTAGAGGACCGCCCCCAGATAGCTTGTGCAACATTTCAAGGTGCTATCTTAATTTATTACAAAAATACGGGCTGACCCCAAGATCCCAAACCGTACTAGTAAATTCGAGCAAAATTGGACGCCGACGGAGCCTGCCGTCGTTTTTAGGCCGGCCCGCTCGGGAAACGTGTTAGTACCTTATCCTTGACCTAAATATGAAATTTCGTGAAAAATTTTCTCGAGGAAAAAAACTGATTTTAGCGCCGCGACGCCGCTCCTTGGGAGCGGCGTAGGGCTTGCAAACCGGACTCGTTTGTTAGAGGACCGCCCCCAGATGGCTTGTGCAAAATTTCAAGGTGCTATCTTAATTTATTGCAAAAATACGGGCTGACCCCAAGATCCCAAACCGTACTAGTAAATTCGAGCAAAATTGTACGCCGACGGCGCCTGCCGTCGTTTTTGGGCCGGCCCGCTCGGGAAACGTGTTAGTACCTTATCCTTGACCTAAATATGTAATTTCGTGAAAAAATTTCACGAGGAAAAAAATCCGATCTTAGCGCCGCGACGCTGCTCCTTAGGAGCGGCGTAGGGCTTCCAAACCGGACCCGTTTGTTAGAAAACCGCCCCGAGATGGCTTATGCAAAATTGCAAGCTGATATCTTAATTTATTGCAAAAATACGAGCCAACCCCAAGATCCCAAATCGCACTACTAAATTCAAGCAAAATTGGACGCCGACCGCGCCTGCCGTCGTTTTTAGGCCGGCCCGCTTGGGAAACGTGTTAGTACCTTATCCTTGACCTAAATATGTAATTTCGTGAAAAAATTTCACGAGGAAAAAAATCCGATATTAGCGCCGCGACGCCGCTCCTTGGGAGCGGCGTAGGGCTTCCAAACGGGACTCGTTTGTTAGAGGACCGCCCCCAGATGGCTTGTGCAAAATTTCAAGGTGCTATCTTAATTTATTGCAAAAATACGAGCTGACCCCAAGATTCCAAACCGTACTAGTAAATTCGAGCAAAATTGGACGCCGACAGCGCCCGCCGTCGTTTTTAAGCCGGCCCGCTTGGGAAACGTGTTAGTACGTTATTCTTGACCTAAATATGTAATTTCGTGAAAAAAATTCTCGAGGAAAAAAATCCGATTTTAGTGCTGCGACGCCGCTCCTTGGGAGCGGCGTAGGGCTTCCAAACTCGACTCGTTTGTTAGAAAACCGCCCCGAGATGGCTTATGCAAAATTGCAAGCTGATATCTTAATTTATTGCAAAAATACGAGCCAACCCCAAGATCCCAAATCGCACTACTAAATTCAAGCAAAATTGGACGCCGACGGCGCCCGCCGTCGTTTTTAGGCCGGCCCGCTTGGGAAACGTGTTAGTACGTTATTCTTGACCTAGATATGTAATTTCGTGAAAAAATTTCTCGAGGAAAAAAATCCGATCTTAGCGCCGCGACGCCGCTCCTTGGGAGCGGCGTAGGGCTTCCAAACCGTACTCGTTTGTTAGAGGACCGCCCCCAGATGGCTTGTGCAACATTTCAAGGTGCTATCTTAAGTTATTGCAAAAATACGGGCTGACCCCAAGATTCCAAACCGTACTAGTAAATTCGAGCAAAATTGGACGCCGACGGCGCCCGGTGTCGTTTTTAGGCCCGCCCGCTTGGGAAACGTGTTAGTACGTTATTCTTGACCTAGATATGTAATTTCGTGAAAAATTTTTTCGAGAAAAAAAATCCGATTTTAGTGCCGCTGCGCCGCTCCTTGGGAGCGGCGTAGGGCTTCCAAACTGGACTCGTTTGTTAGAAAACCGCCCCGAGATGGCTTATGCAAAATTGCAAGCTGATATCTTAATTTATTGCAAAAATACGAGCCAACCCCAAGATCCCAAATCGCACTACTAAATTCAAGCAAAATTGGACGCCGACCGCGCCTGCCGTCGGTTTTAGGCCGGCCCGCTTGGGAAACGTGTTAGTACCTTATCCTTGACCTAAATATGTAATTTCGTGAAAAAATTTCACGAGGAAAAAAATCCGATTTTAGCGCCGCGACGCTGCTCCTTGGGAGCGGCGTAGGGCTTCCAAACGGGACTCGTTTGTTAGAGGACCGCCCCCAGATGGCTTGTGCAACATTTCAAGGTGCTATCTTAATTTATTACAAAAATACGGGCTGACCCCAAGATCCCAAACCGTACTAGTAAATTCGAGCAAAATTGGACGCCGACCGCGCCTGCCGTCGGTTTTAGGCCGGCCCGCTTGGGAAACGTGTTAGTACCTTATCCTTGACCTAAATATGTAATTTCGTGAAAAATTTTCTCGAGGAAAAAAATCCGATGTTAGCGCCGTGACGCCGCTCCTTGGGAGCGGCGTAGGGCTTCCAAACCGGACTCGTTTGTTAGAGGACCGCCCCCAGATAGCTTGTGCAACATTTCAAGGTGCTATCTTAATTTATTACAAAAATACGGGCTGACCCCAAGATCCCAAACCGTACTAGTAAATTCGAGCAAAATTGGACGCCGACGGAGCCTGCCGTCGTTTTTAGGCCGGCCCGCTCGGGAAACGTGTTAGTACCTTATCCTTGACCTAAATATGAAATTTCGTGAAAAATTTTCTCGAGGAAAAAAACTGATTTTAGCGCCGCGACGCCGCTCCTTGGGAACGGCGTAGGGCTTGCAAACCGGACTCGTTTGTTAGAGGACCGCCCCCAGATGGCTTGTGCAAAATTTCAAGGTGCTATCTTAATTTATTGCAAAAATACGGGCTGACCCCAAGATCCCAAACCGTACTAGTAAATTCGAGCAAAATTGTACGCCGACGGCGCCTGCCGTCGTTTTTGGGCCGGCCCGCTCGGGAAACGTGTTAGTACCTTATCCTTGACCTAAATATGTAATTTCGTGAAAAAATTTCACGAGGAAAAAAATCCGATCTTAGCGCCGCGACGCTGCTCCTTAGGAGCGGCGTAGGGCTTCCAAACCGGACTCGTTTGTTAGAGGACCGCCCCCAGATAGCTTGTGCAACATTTCAAGGTGCTATCTTAATTTATTACAAAAATACGGGCTGACCCCAAGATCCCAAACCGTACTAGTAAATTCGAGCAAAATTGGACGCCGACGGAGCCTGCCGTCGTTTTTAGGCCGGCCCGCTCGGGAAACGTGTTAGTACCTTATCCTTGACCTAAATATGAAATTTCGTGAAAAATTTTCTCGAGGAAAAAAACTGATTTTAGCGCCGCGACGCCGCTCCTTGGGAGCGGCGTAGGGCTTGCAAACCGGACTCGTTTGTTAGAGGACCGCCCCCAGATGGCTTGTGCAAAATTTCAAGGTGCTATCTTAATTTATTGCAAAAATACGGGCTGACCCCAAGATCCCAAACCGTACTAGTAAATTCGAGCAAAATTGTACGCCGACGGCGCCTGCCGTCGTTTTTGGGCCGGCCCGCTCGGGAAACGTGTTAGTACCTTATCCTTGACCTAAATATGTAATTTCGTGAAAAAATTTCACGAGGAAAAAAATCCGATCTTAGCGCCGCGACGCTGCTCCTTAGGAGCGGCGTAGGGCTTCCAAACCGGACCCGTTTGTTAGAAAACCGCCCCGAGATGGCTTATGCAAAATTGCAAGCTGATATCTTAATTTATTGCAAAAATACGAGCCAACCCCAAGATCCCAAATCGCACTACTAAATTCAAGCAAAATTGGACGCCGACCGCGCCTGCCGTCGTTTTTAGGCCGGCCCGCTTGGGAAACGTGTTAGTACCTTATCCTTGACCTAAATATGTAATTTCGTGAAAAAATTTCACGAGGAAAAAAATCCGATATTAGCGCCGCGACGCCGCTCCTTGGGAGCGGCGTAGGGCTTCCAAACGGGACTCGTTTGTTAGAGGACCGCCCCCAGATGGCTTGTGCAAAATTTCAAGGTGCTATCTTAATTTATTGCAAAAATACGAGCTGACCCCAAGATTCCAAACCGTACTAGTAAATTCGAGCAAAATTGGACGCCGACGGCGCCCGCCGTCGTTTTTAAGCCGGCCCGCTTGGGAAACGTGTTAGTACGTTATTCTTGACCTAAATATGTAATTTCGTGAAAAAAATTCTCGAGGAAAAAAATCCGATTTTAGTGCTGCGACGCCGCTCCTTGGGAGCGGCGTAGGGCTTCCAAACTCGACTCGTTTGTTAGAAAACCGCCCCGAGATGGCTTATGCAAAATTGCAAGCTGATATCTTAATTTATTGCAAAAATACGAGCCAACCCCAAGATCCCAAATCGCACTACTAAATTCAAGCAAAATTGGACGCCGACGGCGCCCGCCGTCGTTTTTAGGCCGGCCCGCTTGGGAAACGTGTTAGTACGTTATTCTTGACCTAGATATGTAATTTCGTGAAAAAATTTCTCGAGGAAAAAAATCCGATCTTAGCGCCGCGACGCCGCTCCTTGGGAGCGGCGTAGGGCTTCCAAACCGTACTCGTTTGTTAGAGGACCGCCCCCAGATGGCTTGTGCAACATTTCAAGGTGCTATCTTAAGTTATTGCAAAAATACGGGCTGACCCCAAGATTCCAAACCGTACTAGTAAATTCGAGCAAAATTGGACGCCGACGGCGCCCGGCGTCGTTTTTAGGCCCGCCCGCTTGGGAAACGTGTTAGTACGTTATTCTTGACCTAGATATGTAATTTCGTGAAAAATTTTTTCGAGAAAAAAAATCCGATTTTAGTGCCGCTGCGCCGCTCCTTGGGAGCGGCGTAGGGCTTCCAAACTGGACTCGTTTGTTAGAAAACCGCCCCGAGATGGCTTATGCAAAATTGCAAGCTGATATCTTAATTTATTGCAAAAATACGAGCCAACCCCAAGATCCCAAATCGCACTACTAAATTCAAGCAAAATTGGACGCCGACCGCGCCTGCCGTCGGTTTTAGGCCGGCCCGCTTGGGAAACGTGTTAGTACCTTATCCTTGACCTAAATATGTAATTTCGTGAAAAAATTTCACGAGGAAAAAAATCCGATTTTAGCGCCGCGACGCTGCTCCTTGGGAGCGGCGTAGGGCTTCCAAACGGGACTCGTTTGTTAGAGGACCGCCCCCAGATGGCTTGTGCAAAATTTCAAGGTGCTATCTTAATTTATTGCAAAAATACGGGCTGACCCCAAGATCCCAAACCGTACTAGTAAATTCGAGCAAAATTGTACGCCGACGGCGCCTGCCGTCGTTTTTGGGCCGGCCCGCTCGGGAAACGTGTTAGTACCTTATCCTTGACCTAAATATGTAATTTCGTGAAAAAATTTCACGAGGAAAAAAATCCGATCTTAGCGCCGCGACGCTGCTCCTTAGGAGCGGCGTAGGGCTTCCAAACCGGACTCGTTTGTTAGAGGACCGCCCCCAGATAGCTTGTGCAACATTTCAAGGTGCTATCTTAATTTATTACAAAAATACGGGCTGACCCTAAGATCCCAAACCGTACTAGTAAATTCGAGCAAAATTGGACGCCGACGGAGCCTGCCGTCGTTTTTAGGCCGGCCCGCTCGGGAAACGTGTTAGTACCTTATCCTTGACCTAAATATGAAATTTCGTGAAAAATTTTCTCGAGGAAAAAAACTGATTTTAGCGCCGCGACGCCGCTCCTTGGGAGCGGCGTAGGGCTTGCAAACCGGACTCGTTTGTTAGAGGACCGCCCCCAGATGGCTTGTGCAAAATTTCAAGGTGCTATCTTAATTTATTGCAAAAATACGGGCTGACCCCAAGATCCCAAACCGTACTAGTAAATTCGAGCAAAATTGTACGCCGACGGCGCCTGCCGTCGTTTTTGGGCCGGCCCGCTCGGGAAACGTGTTAGTACCTTATCCTTGACCTAAATATGTAATTTCGTGAAAAAATTTCACGAGGAAAAAAATCCGATCTTAGCGCCGCGACGCTGCTCCTTAGGAGCGGCGTAGGGCTTCCAAACCGGACCCGTTTGTTAGAAAACCGCCCCGAGATGGCTTATGCAAAATTGCAAGCTGATATCTTAATTTATTGCAAAAATACGAGCCAACCCCAAGATCCCAAATCGCACTACTAAATTCAAGCAAAATTGGACGCCGACCGCGCCTGCCGTCGTTTTTAGGCCGGCCCGCTTGGGAAACGTGTTAGTACCTTATCCTTGACCTAAATATGTAATTTCGTGAAAAAATTTCACGAGGAAAAAAATCCGATATTAGCGCCGCGACGCCGCTCCTTGGGAGCGGCGTAGGGCTTCCAAACGGGACTCGTTTGTTAGAGGACCGCCCCCAGATGGCTTGTGCAAAATTTCAAGGTGCTATCTTAATTTATTGCAAAAATACGAGCTGACCCCAAGATTCCAAACCGTACTAGTAAATTCGAGCAAAATTGGACGCCGACGGCGCCCGCCGTCGTTTTTAAGCCGGCCCGCTTGGGAAACGTGTTAGTACGTTATTCTTGACCTAAATATGTAATTTCGTGAAAAAAATTCTCGAGGAAAAAAATCCGATTTTAGTGCTGCGACGCCGCTCCTTGGGAGCGGCGTAGGGCTTCCAAACTCGACTCGTTTGTTAGAAAACCGCCCCGAGATGGCTTATGCAAAATTGCAAGCTGATATCTTAATTTATTGCAAAAATACGAGCCAACCCCAAGATCCCAAATCGCACTACTAAATTCAAGCAAAATTGGACGCCGACGGCGCCCGCCGTCGTTTTTAGGCCGGCCCGCTTGGGAAACGTGTTAGTACGTTATTCTTGACCTAGATATGTAATTTCGTGAAAAAATTTCTCGAGGAAAAAAATCCGATCTTAGCGCCGCGACGCCGCTCCTTGGGAGCGGCGTAGGGCTTCCAAACCGTACTCGTTTGTTAGAGGACCGCCCCCAGATGGCTTGTGCAACATTTCAAGGTGCTATCTTAAGTTATTGCAAAAATACGGGCTGACCCCAAGATTCCAAACCGTACTAGTAAATTCGAGCAAAATTGGACGCCGACGGCGCCCGGCGTCGTTTTTAGGCCCGCCCGCTTGGGAAACGTGTTAGTACGTTATTCTTGACCTAGATATGTAATTTCGTGAAAAATTTTTTCGAGAAAAAAAATCCGATTTTAGTGCCGCTGCGCCGCTCCTTGGGAGCGGCGTAGGGCTTCCAAACTGGACTCGTTTGTTAGAAAACCGCCCCGAGATGGCTTATGCAAAATTGCAAGCTGATATCTTAATTTATTGCAAAAATACGAGCCAACCCCAAGATCCCAAATCGCACTACTAAATTCAAGCAAAATTGGACGCCGACCGCGCCTGCCGTCGGTTTTAGGCCGGCCCGCTTGGGAAACGTGTTAGTACCTTATCCTTGACCTAAATATGTAATTTCGTGAAAAAATTTCACGAGGAAAAAAATCCGATTTTAGCGCCGCGACGCTGCTCCTTGGGAGCGGCGTAGGGCTTCCAAACGGGACTCGTTTGTTAGAGGACCGCCCCCAGATGGCTTGTGCAACATTTCAAGGTGCTATCTTAATTTATTACAAAAATACGGGCTGACCCCAAGATCCCAAACCGTACTAGTAAATTCGAGCAAAATTGGACGCCGACCGCGCCTGCCGTCGGTTTTAGGCCGGCCCGCTTGGGAAACGTGTTAGTACCTTATCCTTGACCTAAATATGTAATTTCGTGAAAAATTTTCTCGAGGAAAAAAATCCGATGTTAGCGCCGTGACGCCGCTCCTTGGGAGCGGCGTAGGGCTTCCAAACCGGACTCGTTTGTTAGAGGACCGCCCCCAGATAGCTTGTGCAACATTTCAAGGTGCTATCTTAATTTATTACAAAAATACGGGCTGACCCCAAGATCCCAAACCGTACTAGTAAATTCGAGCAAAATTGGACGCCGACGGAGCCCGCCGTCGTTTTTAAGCCGGCCCGCTTGGGAAACGTGTTAGTACGTTATTCTTGACCTAAATATGTAATTTCGTGAAAAAAATTCTCGAGGAAAAAAATCCGATTTTAGTGCTGCGACGCCGCTCCTTGGGAGCGGCGTAGGGCTTCCAAACTCGACTCGTTTGTTAGAAAACCGCCCCGAGATGGCTTATGCAAAATTGCAAGCTGATATCTTAATTTATTGCAAAAATACGAGCCAACCCCAAGATCCCAAATCGCACTACTAAATTCAAGCAAAATTGGACGCCGACGGCGCCCGCCGTCGTTTTTAGGCCGGCCCGCTTGGGAAACGTGTTAGTACGTTATTCTTGACCTAGATATGTAATTTCGTGAAAAAATTTCTCGAGGAAAAAAATCCGATCTTAGCGCCGCGACGCCGCTCCTTGGGAGCGGCGTAGGGCTTCCAAACCGTACTCGTTTGTTAGAGGACCGCCCCCAGATGGCTTGTGCAACATTTCAAGGTGCTATCTTAAGTTATTGCAAAAATACGGGCTGACCCCAAGATTCCAAACCGTACTAGTAAATTCGAGCAAAATTGGACGCCGACGGCGCCCGGCGTCGTTTTTAGGCCCGCCCGCTTGGGAAACGTGTTAGTACGTTATTCTTGACCTAGATATGTAATTTCGTGAAAAATTTTTTCGAGAAAAAAAATCCGATTTTAGTGCCGCTGCGCCGCTCCTTGGGAGCGGCGTAGGGCTTCCAAACTGGACTCGTTTGTTAGAAAACCGCCCCGAGATGGCTTATGCAAAATTGCAAGCTGATATCTTAATTTATTGCAAAAATACGAGCCAACCCCAAGATCCCAAATCGCACTACTAAATTCAAGCAAAATTGGACGCCGACCGCGCCTGCCGTCGGTTTTAGGCCGGCCCGCTTGGGAAACGTGTTAGTACCTTATCCTTGACCTAAATATGTAATTTCGTGAAAAAATTTCACGAGGAAAAAAATCCGATTTTAGCGCCGCGACGCTGCTCCTTGGGAGCGGCGTAGGGCTTCCAAACGGGACTCGTTTGTTAGAGGACCGCCCCCAGATGGCTTGTGCAACATTTCAAGGTGCTATCTTAAGTTATTGCAAAAATACGGGCTGACCCAAGATCCCAAACCGTACTAGTAAATTCGAGAAAAATTGGACGCCGACGGCGCCTGCCGGCGTTTTTAGGCCGGCCCGCTTGGGAAACGTGTTAGTACCTTATCCTTGACCTAAATATGTAATTTCGTGAAAAATTTTCTTGAGGAAAAAATCCGATCTTTGCGCCGCGACGCTGATCCTTGGGAGCGGCGTAGGGCTTCCAAACGGGACCCGTTTGTTAGAGGACCGCCCCCAGATGGCTTGTGCAAAATTTCAAGGTGCTATCTTAATTTATTGAAAAAATACGAGCTGACCCCAAGATCCCAAACCGTACTAGTAAATTCGAGCAAAATTGGACGCCGACGGCGCCTGCCGTCGTTTTTAGGCCGGCCCGCTCGGGAAACGTGTTAGTACCTTATCCTTGACCTAAATATGTAATTTCGTGAAAAATTTTCTCGAGGAAAATAATCCGATTTTAGCGCCGCGACGCCGCTCCTTGGGAGCGGCGTAGGGCTTCCAAACCGGACTCGTTTGTTAGAAGATCGCCCCCAGATGGCTTGTGCAAAATTTCAAGTTGCTATCTTAATTTATTGCAAAAATACGGGCTGACCCCAAGATCCCAAATCGTACTAGTAAATTCGAGCAAAATTGGACGCCGACGGCGCCTGCCGTCGTTTTTAGGCCGGCCCGCTCGGGAAACGTGTTAGTACCTTATCCTTGACCTAAATATGTAATTTCGTGAAAAATTTTCTCGAAGAAAAAAATCCGATTTTAGCGCCGCGACGCCGCTCCTTGGGAGCGGCGTAGGGCTTCCAAACCGGACTCGTTTGTTAGAGGACCGCCCCCAGATGGCTTGTGCAACATTTCAAGGTGCTATCTTAAGTTATTGCAAAAATACGGGCTGACCCAAGATCCCAAACCGTACTAGTAAATTCGAGAAAAATTGGACGTCGACGGCGCCTGCCGTCGTTTTTAGGCCGGCCCGCTCGGGAAACGTGTTAGTACCTTATCCTTGACCTAAATATGTAATTTCGTGAAAAATTTTCTCGAGGAAAAAAATCCGATTTTAGCGCCGCGACGCCGCTCCTTGGGAGCGGCGTAGGGCTTCCAAACCGGACTCGTTTGTTAGAGGACCGCCCCCAGATGGCTTGTGCAACATTTCAAGGTGCTATCTTAAGTTATTGCAAAAATACGGGCTGACCCAAGATCCCAAACCGTACTAGTAAATTCGAGCAAAATTGGACGCCGACGGCGCCCGCCGTCGTTTTTAAGCCGGCCCGCTTGGGAAACGTGTTAGTACGTTATTCTTGACCTAAATATGTAATTTCGTGAAAAAAATTCTCGAGGAAAAAAATCCGATTTTAGTGCTGCGACGCCGCTCCTTGGGAGCGGCGTAGGGCTTCCAAACTCGACTCGTTTGTTAGAAAACCGCCCCGAGATGGCTTATGCAAAATTGCAAGCTGATATCTTAATTTATTGCAAAAATACGAGCCAACCCCAAGATCCCAAATCGCACTACTAAATTCAAGCAAAATTGGACGCCGACGGCGCCCGCCGTCGTTTTTAGGCCGGCCCGCTTGGGAAACGTGTTAGTACGTTATTCTTGACCTAGATATGTAATTTCGTGAAAAAATTTCTCGAGGAAAAAAATCCGATCTTAGCGCCGCGACGCCGCTCCTTGGGAGCGGCGTAGGGCTTCCAAACCGTACTCGTTTGTTAGAGGACCGCCCCCAGATGGCTTGTGCAACATTTCAAGGTGCTATCTTAAGTTATTGCAAAAATACGGGCTGACCCCAAGATTCCAAACCGTACTAGTAAATTCGAGCAAAATTGGACGCCGACGGCGCCCGGCGTCGTTTTTAGGCCCGCCCGCTTGGGAAACGTGTTAGTACGTTATTCTTGACCTAGATATGTAATTTCGTGAAAAATTTTTTCGAGAAAAAAAATCCGATTTTAGTGCCGCTGCGCCGCTCCTTGGGAGCGGCGTAGGGCTTCCAAACTGGACTCGTTTGTTAGAAAACCGCCCCGAGATGGCTTATGCAAAATTGCAAGCTGATATCTTAATTTATTGCAAAAATACGAGCCAACCCCAAGATCCCAAATCGCACTACTAAATTCAAGCAAAATTGGACGCCGACCGCGCCTGCCGTCGGTTTTAGGCCGGCCCGCTTGGGAAACGTGTTAGTACCTTATCCTTGACCTAAATATGTAATTTCGTGAAAAAATTTCACGAGGAAAAAAATCCGATTTTAGCGCCGCGACGCTGCTCCTTGGGAGCGGCGTAGGGCTTCCAAACGGGACTCGTTTGTTAGAGGACCGCCCCCAGATGGCTTGTGCAACATTTCAAGGTGCTATCTTAATTTATTACAAAAATACGGGCTGACCCCAAGATCCCAAACCGTACTAGTAAATTCGAGCAAAATTGGACGCCGACCGCGCCTGCCGTCGGTTTTAGGCCGGCCCGCTTGGGAAACGTGTTAGTACCTTATCCTTGACCTAAATATGTAATTTCGTGAAAAATTTTCTCGAGGAAAAAAATCCGATGTTAGCGCCGTGACGCCGCTCCTTGGGAGCGGCGTAGGGCTTCCAAACCGGACTCGTTTGTTAGAGGACCGCCCCCAGATAGCTTGTGCAACATTTCAAGGTGCTATCTTAATTTATTACAAAAATACGGGCTGACCCCAAGATCCCAAACCGTACTAGTAAATTCGAGCAAAATTGGACGCCGACGGAGCCCGCCGTCGTTTTTAAGCCGGCCCGCTTGGGAAACGTGTTAGTACGTTATTCTTGACCTAAATATGTAATTTCGTGAAAAAAATTCTCGAGGAAAAAAATCCGATTTTAGTGCTGCGACGCCGCTCCTTGGGAGCGGCGTAGGGCTTCCAAACTCGACTCGTTTGTTAGAAAACCGCCCCGAGATGGCTTATGCAAAATTGCAAGCTGATATCTTAATTTATTGCAAAAATACGAGCCAACCCCAAGATCCCAAATCGCACTACTAAATTCAAGCAAAATTGGACGCCGACGGCGCCCGCCGTCGTTTTTAGGCCGGCCCGCTTGGGAAACGTGTTAGTACGTTATTCTTGACCTAGATATGTAATTTCGTGAAAAAATTTCTCGAGGAAAAAAATCCGATCTTAGCGCCGCGACGCCGCTCCTTGGGAGCGGCGTAGGGCTTCCAAACCGTACTCGTTTGTTAGAGGACCGCCCCCAGATGGCTTGTGCAACATTTCAAGGTGCTATCTTAAGTTATTGCAAAAATACGGGCTGACCCCAAGATTCCAAACCGTACTAGTAAATTCGAGCAAAATTGGACGCCGACGGCGCCCGGCGTCGTTTTTAGGCCCGCCCGCTTGGGAAACGTGTTAGTACGTTATTCTTGACCTAGATATGTAATTTCGTGAAAAATTTTTTCGAGAAAAAAAATCCGATTTTAGTGCCGCTGCGCCGCTCCTTGGGAGCGGCGTAGGGCTTCCAAACTGGACTCGTTTGTTAGAAAACCGCCCCGAGATGGCTTATGCAAAATTGCAAGCTGATATCTTAATTTATTGCAAAAATACGAGCCAACCCCAAGATCCCAAATCGCACTACTAAATTCAAGCAAAATTGGACGCCGACCGCGCCTGCCGTCGGTTTTAGGCCGGCCCGCTTGGGAAACGTGTTAGTACCTTATCCTTGACCTAAATATGTAATTTCGTGAAAAAATTTCACGAGGAAAAAAATCCGATTTTAGCGCCGCGACGCTGCTCCTTGGGAGCGGCGTAGGGCTTCCAAACGGGACTCGTTTGTTAGAGGACCGCCCCCAGATGGCTTGTGCAACATTTCAAGGTGCTATCTTAAGTTATTGCAAAAATACGGGCTGACCCAAGATCCCAAACCGTACTAGTAAATTCGAGAAAAATTGGACGCCGACGGCGCCTGCCGGCGTTTTTAGGCCGGCCCGCTTGGGAAACGTGTTAGTACCTTATCCTTGACCTAAATATGTAATTTCGTGAAAAATTTTCTTGAGGAAAAAATCCGATCTTTGCGCCGCGACGCTGATCCTTGGGAGCGGCGTAGGGCTTCCAAACGGGACCCGTTTGTTAGAGGACCGCCCCCAGATGGCTTGTGCAAAATTTCAAGGTGCTATCTTAATTTATTGAAAAAATACGAGCTGACCCCAAGATCCCAAACCGTACTAGTAAATTCGAGCAAAATTGGACGCCGACGGCGCCTGCCGTCGTTTTTAGGCCGGCCCGCTCGGGAAACGTGTTAGTACCTTATCCTTGACCTAAATATGTAATTTCGTGAAAAATTTTCTCGAGGAAAATAATCCGATTTTAGCGCCGCGACGCCGCTCCTTGGGAGCGGCGTAGGGCTTCCAAACCGGACTCGTTTGTTAGAAGATCGCCCCCAGATGGCTTGTGCAAAATTTCAAGTTGCTATCTTAATTTATTGCAAAAATACGGGCTGACCCCAAGATCCCAAATCGTACTAGTAAATTCGAGCAAAATTGGACGCCGACGGCGCCTGCCGTCGTTTTTAGGCCGGCCCGCTCGGGAAACGTGTTAGTACCTTATCCTTGACCTAAATATGTAATTTCGTGAAAAATTTTCTCGAAGAAAAAAATCCGATTTTAGCGCCGCGACGCCGCTCCTTGGGAGCGGCGTAGGGCTTCCAAACCGGACTCGTTTGTTAGAGGACCGCCCCCAGATGGCTTGTGCAACATTTCAAGGTGCTATCTTAAGTTATTGCAAAAATACGGGCTGACCCAAGATCCCAAACCGTACTAGTAAATTCGAGAAAAATTGGACGTCGACGGCGCCTGCCGTCGTTTTTAGGCCGGCCCGCTCGGGAAACGTGTTAGTACCTTATCCTTGACCTAAATATGTAATTTCGTGAAAAATTTTCTCGAGGAAAAAAATCCGATTTTAGCGCCGCGACGCCGCTCCTTGGGAGCGGCGTAGGGCTTCCAAACCGGACTCGTTTGTTAGAGGACCGCCCCCAGATGGCTTGTGCAACATTTCAAGGTGCTATCTTAAGTTATTGCAAAAATACGGGCTGACCCAAGATCCCAAACCGTACTAGTAAATTCGAGAAAAATTGGACGCCGACGGAGCCTGCCGGCGTTTTTAGGCCGGCCCGCTCGGGAAACGTGTTAGTACCTTATCCTTGACCTAAATATGTAATTTCGTGAAAAATTTTCTCGAAGAAAAAAATCCGACTTTAGCGCCGCGACGCCGCTCCTTGGGAGCGGCGTAGGGCTTCCAAACCGGACTCGTTTGTTAGAAGATCGCCCCCAGATGGCTTGTGCAAAATTTCAAGTTGCTATCTTAATTTATTGCAAAAATACGGGCTGACCCCAAGATCCCAAATCGTACTAGTAAATTCGAGCAAAATTGGACGCCGACGGCGCCTGCCGTCGTTTTTAGGCCGGCCCGCTCGGGAAACGTGTTAGTACCTTATCCTTGACCTAAATATGTAATTTCGTGAAAAATTTTCTCGAAGAAAAAAATCCGATTTTAGCGCCGCGACGCCGCTCCTTGGGAGCGGCGTAGGGCTTCCAAACCGGACTCGTTTGTTAGAGGACCGCCCCCAGATGGCTTGTGCAACATTTCAAGGTGCTATCTTAAGTTATTGCAAAAATACGGGCTGACACAAGATCCCAAACCGTACTAGTAAATTCGAGAAAAATTGGACGCCGACGGCGCCTGCCGTCGTTTTTAGGCCGGCCCGCTCGGGAAACGTGTTAGTACCTTATCCTTGACCTAAATATGTAATTTCGTGAAAAATTTTCTCGAGGAAAAAAATCCGATTTTAGCGCCGCGACGCCGCTCCTTGGGAGCGGCGTAGGGCTTCCAAACCGGACTCGTTTGTTAGAGGACCGCCCCCAGATGGCTTGTGCAACATTTCAAGGTGCTATCTTAAGTTATTGCAAAAATACGGGCTGACCCAAGATCCCAAACCGTACTAGTAAATTCGAGAAAAATTGGACGCCGACGGAGCCTGCCGGCGTTTTTAGGCCGGCCCGCTCGGGAAACGTGTTAGTACCTTATCCTTGACCTAAATATGTAATTTCGTGAAAAATTTTCTCGAGGAAAATAATCCGATTTTAGCGCCGCGACGCCGCTCCTTGGGAGCGGCGTAGGGCTTCCAAACCGGACTCGTTTGTTAGAGGACCGCCCCCAGATGGCTTGTGCAACATTTCAAGGTGCTATCTTAAGTTATTGCAAAAATACGGGCTGACCCAAGATCCCAAACCGTACTAGTAAATTCGAGAAAAATTGGACGCCGACGGAGCCTGCCGGCGTTTTTAGGCCGGCCCGCTCGGGAAACGTGTTAGTACCTTATCCTTGACCTAAATATGTAATTTCGTGAAAAATTTTCTCGAGGAAAATAATCCGATTTTAGCGCCGCGACGCCGCTCCTTGGGAGCGGCGTAGGGCTTCCAAACCGGACTCGTTTGTTAGAGGACCGCCCCCAGATGGCTTGTGCAACATTTCAAGGTGCTATCTTAAGTTATTGCAAAAATACGGGCTGACCCAAGATCCCAAACCGTACTAGTAAATTCGAGAAAAATTGGACGTCGACGGCGCCTGCCGTCGTTTTTAGGCCGGCCCGCTCGGGAAACGTGTTAGTACCTTATCCTTGACCTAAATATGTAATTTCGTGAAAAATTTTCTCGAGGAAAAAAATCCGATTTTAGCGCCGCGACGCCGCTCCTTGGGAGCGGCGTAGGGCTTCCAAACCGGACTCGTTTGTTAGAGGACCGCCCCCAGATGGCTTGTGCAACATTTCAAGGTGCTATCTTAAGTTATTGCAAAAATACGGGCTGACCCAAGATCCCAAACCGTACTAGTAAATTCGAGAAAAATTGGACGCCGACGGAGCCTGCCGGCGTTTTTAGGCCGGCCCGCTCGGGAAACGTGTTAGTACCTTATCCTTGACCTAAATATGTAATTTCGTGAAAAATTTTCTCGAAGAAAAAAATCCGACTTTAGCGCCGCGACGCCGCTCCTTGGGAGCGGCGTAGGGCTTCCAAACCGGACTCGTTTGTTAGAAGATCGCCCCCAGATGGCTTGTGCAAAATTTCAAGTTGCTATCTTAATTTATTGCAAAAATACGGGCTGACCCCAAGATCCCAAATCGTACTAGTAAATTCGAGCAAAATTGGACGCCGACGGCGCCTGCCGTCGTTTTTAGGCCGGCCCGCTCGGGAAACGTGTTAGTACCTTATCCTTGACCTAAATATGTAATTTCGTGAAAAATTTTCTCGAAGAAAAAAATCCGATTTTAGCGCCGCGACGCCGCTCCTTGGGAGCGGCGTAGGGCTTCCAAACCGGACTCGTTTGTTAGAGGACCGCCCCCAGATGGCTTGTGCAACATTTCAAGGTGCTATCTTAAGTTATTGCAAAAATACGGGCTGACCCAAGATCCCAAACCGTACTAGTAAATTCGAGAAAAATTGGACGCCGACGGCGCCTGCCGTCGTTTTTAGGCCGGCCCGCTCGGGAAACGTGTTAGTACCTTATCCTTGACCTAAATATGTAATTTCGTGAAAAATTTTCTCGAGGAAAAAAATCCGATTTTAGCGCCGCGACGCCGCTCCTTGGGAGCGGCGTAGGGCTTCCAAACCGGACTCGTTTGTTAGAGGACCGCCCCCAGATGGCTTGTGCAACATTTCAAGGTGCTATCTTAAGTTATTGCAAAAATACGGGCTGACCCAAGATCCCAAACCGTACTAGTAAATTCGAGAAAAATTGGACGCCGACGGAGCCTGCCGGCGTTTTTAGGCCGGCCCGCTCGGGAAACGTGTTAGTACCTTATCCTTGACCTAAATATGTAATTTCGTGAAAAATTTTCTCGAGGAAAAAAATCCGATTTTAGCGCCGCGACGCCGCTCCTTGGGAGCGGCGTAGGGCTTCCAAACCGGACTCGTTTGTTAGAGGACCGCCCCCAGATGGCTTGTGCAACATTTCAAGGTGCTATCTTAAGTTATTGCAAAAATACGGGCTGACCCAAGATCCCAAACCGTACTAGTAAATTCGAGAAAAATTGGACGCCGACGGCGCCTGCCGTCGTTTTTAGGCCGGCCCGCTCGGGAAACGTGTTAGTACCTTATCCTTGACCTAAATATGTAATTTCGTGAAAAATTTTCTCGAGGAAAATAATCCGATTTTAGCGCCGCGACGCCGCTCCTTGGGAGCGGCGTAGGGCTTCCAAACCGGACTCGTTTGTTAGAGGACCGCCCCCAGATGGCTTGTGCAACATTTCAAGGTGCTATCTTAAGTTATTGCAAAAATACGGGCTGACCCAAGATCCCAAACCGTACTAGTAAATTCGAGAAAAATTGGACGCCGACGGAGCCTGCCGGCGTTTTTAGGCCGGCCCGCTCGGGAAACGTGTTAGTACCTTATCCTTGACCTAAATATGTAATTTCGTGAAAAATTTTCTCGAGGAAAATAATCCGATTTTAGCGCCGCGACGCCGCTCCTTGGGAGCGGCGTAGGGCTTCCAAACCGGACTCGTTTGTTAGAGGACCGCCCCCAGATGGCTTGTGCAACATTTCAAGGTGCTATCTTAAGTTATTGCAAAAATACGGGCTGACCCAAGATCCCAAACCGTACTAGTAAATTCGAGAAAAATTGGACGCCGACGGCGCCTGCCGTCGTTTTTAGGCCGGCCCGCTCGGGAAACGTGTTAGTACCTTATCCTTGACCTAAATATGTAATTTCGTGAAAAATTTTCTCGAGGAAAAAAATCCGATTTTAGCGCCGCGACGCCGCTCCTTGGGAGCGGCGTAGGGCTTCCAAACCGGACTCGTTTGTTAGAGGACCGCCCCCAGATGGCTTGTGCAACATTTCAAGGTGCTATCTTAAGTTATTGCAAAAATACGGGCTGACCCAAGATCCCAAACCGTACTAGTAAATTCGAGAAAAATTGGACGCCGACGGAGCCTGCCGGCGTTTTTAGGCCGGCCCGCTCGGGAAACGTGTTAGTACCTTATCCTTGACCTAAATATGTAATTTCGTGAAAAATTTTCTCGAGGAAAATAATCCGATTTTAGCGCCGCGACGCCGCTCCTTGGGAGCGGCGTAGGGCTTCCAAACCGGACTCGTTTGTTAGAGGACCGCCCCCAGATGGCTTGTGCAACATTTCAAGGTGCTATCTTAAGTTATTGCAAAAATACGGGCTGACCCAAGATCCCAAACCGTACTAGTAAATTCGAGAAAAATTGGACGCCGACGGAGCCTGCCGGCGTTTTTAGGCCGGCCCGCTCGGGAAACGTGTTAGTACCTTATCCTTGACCTAAATATGTAATTTCGTGAAAAATTTTCTCGAGGAAAATAATCCGATTTTAGCGCCGCGACGCCGCTCCTTGGGAGCGGCGTAGGGCTTCCAAACCGGACTCGTTTGTTAGAGGACCGCCCCCAGATGGCTTGTGCAACATTTCAAGGTGCTATCTTAAGTTATTGCAAAAATACGGGCTGACCCAAGATCCCAAACCGTACTAGTAAATTCGAGAAAAATTGGACGCCGACGGAGCCTGCCGGCGTTTTTAGGCCGGCCCGCTCGGGAAACGTGTTAGTACCTTATCCTTGACCTAAATATGTAATTTCGTGAAAAATTTTCTCGAAGAAAAAAATCCGATTTTAGCGCCGCGACGCCGCTCCTTGGAAGCGGCGTAGGGCTTCCAAACCGGACTCGTTTGTTAGAGGACCGCCCCCAGATGGCTTGTGCAACATTTCAAGGTGCTATCTTAAGTTATTGCAAAAATACGGGCTGACCCAAGATCCCAAACCGTACTAGTAAATTCGAGAAAAATTGGACGCCGACGGAGCCTGCCGGCGTTTTTAGGCCGGCCCGCTCGGGAAACGTGTTAGTACCTTATCCTTGACCTAAATATGTAATTTCGTGAAAAATTTTCTCGAGGAAAAAAATCCGATTTTAGCGCCGCGACGCCGCTCCTTGGGAGCGGCGTAGGGCTTCCAAACCGGACTCGTTTGTTAGAGGACCGCGTCCAGATGGCTTGTGCAACATTTCAAGGTGCTATCTTAAGTTATTGCAAAAATACGGGCTGACCCAAGATCCCAAACCGTACTAGTAAATTCGAGAAAAATTGGACGCCGACGGCGCCTGCCGTCGTTTTTAGGCCGGTCCGCTCGGGAAACGTGTTAGTACCTTATCCTTGACCTAAATATGTAATTTCGTGAAAAATTTTCTCGAGGAAAAAAATCCGATTTTAGCGCCGCGACGCCGCTCCTTGGGAGCGGCGTAGGGCTTCCAAACCGGACTCGTTTGTTAGAGGACCGCCCCCAGATGGCTTGTGCAACATTTCAAGGTGCTATCTTAAGTTATTGCAAAAATACGGGCTGACCCAAGATCCCAAACCGTACTAGTAAATTCGAGAAAAATTGGACGCCGACGGCGCCTGCCGTCGTTTTTAGGCCGGCCCGCTCGGGAAACGTGTTAGTACCTTATCCTTGACCTAAATATGTAATTTCGTGAAAAATTTTCTCGAGGAAAAAAATCCGATTTTAGCGCCGCGACGCCGCTCCTTGGGAGCGGCGTAGGGCTTCCAAACCGGACTCGTTTGTTAAAGGACCGCCCCCACATGGCTTGTGCAAAATTTCAAGTTGCTATCTTAATTTATTGCAAAAATACGGGCTGACCCCAAGATCCCAAACCGTACTAGTAAATTCGAGAAAAATTGGACGCCGACGGCGCCTGCCGTCGTTTTTAGGCTGGCCCGCTCGGGAAACGCGTTAGTACCTTATCCTTGACCTAAATATGTAATTTCGTGAAAAATTTTCTCGAGGAAAAAAATCCGATTTTAGCGCCGCGACGCCGCTCCTTGGGAGCGGCGTAGGGCTTCCAAACCGGACTTGTTTGTTAGAGGACCGCCCCCAGATGGCTTGTGCAACATTTCAAGGTGCTATCTTAAGTTATTGCAAAAATACGGGCTGACCCAAGATCCCAAACCGTACTAGTAAATTCGAGCAAAATTGGACGCCGACGGCGCCTGCCGTCGTTTTTAGTCCGGCCCGCTCGGGAAACGCGTTAGTACCTTATCCTTGACCTAAATATGTAATTTCGTGAAAAATT
Source organism: Agriotes lineatus (assembly GCA_940337035.1). Classification (NCBI taxonomy): domain Eukaryota; kingdom Metazoa; phylum Arthropoda; class Insecta; order Coleoptera; family Elateridae; genus Agriotes; species Agriotes lineatus. The sequence goes on from CALNHX010001421.1 coordinate 92,451, forward strand.
TTCTCGAGGAAAAAAATCCGATTTTAGCGCCGCGACGCCGCTCTTTGGGAGCGGCGTAGGGCTTCCAAACCGGACTCGTTTGTTAGAGGACCGCCCCCAGATGGCTTGTGCAAAATTTCAAGGTGCTATCTTAATCTATTGCAAAAATACGGGCTGACCCCAAGATCCCAAACCGTACTAGTAAATTCGAGCAAAATTGGACGCCGACGGTGCCCGCCGTCGTTTTTAGGCCGGCCCGCTCGGGAAACGTGTTAGTACCTTATCCTTGACCTAAATATGTAATTTTGTGAAAAAATTTCACGAAGAAAAAAATCCGATTTTAGCGCCGCGACGCCGCTCCTTGGGAGCGGCGTAAGGCTTTCAAACAGGACTCGTTTGTTAGAGGACCACCCCCAGATGGCTTGTGCAAAATTTCAAGGTGCTATCTTAATTTATTGCAAAAATACGAGCTGACCCCAAGATCCCAAACCGTACTAGTAAATTCGAGCAAAATTGGACGCCGATGGCGCCTGCCGTCGTTTTTAAGCCGGCCCGCTCGGGAAACGTGTTAGTACCTTATCCTTGACCTAAATATGTAATTTCGTGAAAAATTTTCTCGAGGAAAAAAACCCGATTTTAGCGGTGCAACGCCGCTCCTTGGGAGCGGCGTAGGGCTTCCAAACGAGACTCGTTTGTTAGAGGACCGCCCCCAGATGGCTTGTGCAAAATTTCAAGGTGCTATCTTAATTTATTGCAAAAATACGAGCTGACCCCAAGATTCCAAACCGTACTAGTAAATTCGAGCAAAATTGGACGCCGATGGCGCCTGCCGTCGTTTTTAGGCCGGCCCGCTCGGGAAACGTGTTAGTACCTTATCCTTGACCTAAATATGTAATTTCGTGAAAAATTTTCTCGAGGAAAAAAACCCGATTTTAGCGCCGCGACGCCGCTCCTTGGGAGCGGCGTAGGGCTTCCAAACGGGGTCGCTTGCTAGAGGACCGCCTCCAAATGGCTTGTGCAAAATTTCAAGGTGCTATCTTAATGAATTGCAAAAATACGAGCTGACCCCAAGATCCCAAACCGTACTAGTAAATTCGAGCAAAATTGCACGCCGACGGCGCCTGCCGTCGTTTTTAGGCCGGCCCGCTCGGGAAACGTGTTAGTACCTTATCCTTGACCTAAATATGTAATTTCGTGAAAAATTTTCTCGAGGAAAAAGACCCGATTTTAGCGCCGCGACGCCGCTCCTTGGGAGCGGCGTAGGGCTTCCAAACGGGACTCGTTTGTTAGAGGACCGCCCCCAGATGGCTTGTGCAACATTTCAAGGTGCTATCTTAATTTATTGCAAAAATACGAGCTGACCCCAAGATCCCAAACCGTACTAGTAAATTCGAGCAAAATTGGACGCCGATGACGCCTGCCGTCGTTTTTAGGCCGGCCCGCTCGGGAAACGTGTTAGTACCTTATCCTTGACCTAAATATGTAATTTCGTGAAAAATTTTCTCGAGGAAAAAAACCCGATTTTAGCGCCGCGACGCCGCTCCTTGGGAGCGGCGTAGGGCTTCCAAACGGGGTCGCTTGCTAGAGGACCGCCTCCAAATGGCTTGTGCAAAATTTCAAGGTGCTATCTTAATGAATTGCAAAAATACGAGCTGACCCCAAGATCCCAAACCGTACTAGTAAATTCGAGCAAAATTGGACGCCGATGGCGCCTGCCGTCGTTTTTAGGCCGGCCCGCTCGGGAAACGTGTTAGTACCTTATCCTTGACCTAAATATGTAATTTCGTGAAAAATTTTCTCGAGGAAAAAAACCCGATTTTAGCGCCGCGACGCCGCTCCTTGGGAGCGGCGTAGGGCTTCCAAACGGGGTCGCTTGCTAGAGGACCGCCTCCAAATGGCTTGTGCAAAATTTCAAGGTGCTATCTTAATTTATTGCAAAAATACGAGCTGACCCCAAGATCCCAAACCGTACTAGTAAATTCGAGCAAAATTGGACGCCGATGGCGCCTGCCGTCGTTTTTAGGCCGGCCCGCTCGGGAAACGTGTTAGTACCTTATCCTTGACCTAAATATGTAATTTCGTGAAAAATTTTCTCGAGGAAAAAAACCCGATTTTAGCGCCGCGACGCCGCTCCTTGGGAGCGGCGTAGGGCTTCCAAACGGGGTCGCTTGCTAGAGGACCGCCTCCAAATGGCTTGTGCAAAATTTCAAGGTGCTATCTTAATGAATTGCAAAAATACGAGCTGACCCCAAGATCCCAAACCGTACTAGTAAATTCGAGCAAAATTGCACGCCGACGGCGCCTGCCGTCGTTTTTAGGCCGGCCCGCTCGGGAAACGTGTTAGTACCTTATCCTTGACCTAAATATGTAATTTCGTGAAAAATTTTCTCGAGGAAAAAGACCCGATTTTAGCGCCGCGACGCCGCTCCTTGGGAGCGGCGTAGGGCTTCCAAACGGGACTCGTTTGTTAGAGGACCGCCCCCATATGGCTTGTGCAACATTTCAAGGTGCTATCTTAATTTATTGCAAAAATACGAGCTGACCCCAAGATCCCAAACCGTACTAGTAAATTCGAGCAAAATTGGACGCCGATGGCGCCTGCCGTCGTTTTTAGGCCGGCCCGCTCGGGAAACGTGTTAGTACCTTATCCTTGACCTAAATATGTAATTTCGTGAAAAATTTTCTCGAGGAAAAAAACCCGATTTTAGCGCCGCGACGCCGCTCCTTGGGAGCGGCGTAGGGCTTCCAAACGGGACTCGTTTGTTAGAGGACCGCCCCCAGATGGCTTGTGCAACATTTCAAGGTGCTATCTTAATTTATTGCAAAAATACGAGCTGACCCCAAGATCCCAAACCGTACTAGTAAATTCGATCAAAATTGGACGCCAACGGCGCCTGCCGTCGTTTTTAGGCCGGCCCGCCCGGGAAACGTGTTAGTACCTTATCCTTGACCTAAATATGTAATTTCATGAAAAATTTTCTCGAGGAAAAAAATCCGATTTTAGCGCCGTAGGGCTTCCAAACCGGACTCGTTTGTTAGAGGACCGCCCCCAGATAGCTTGTGCAACATTTCAAGGTGCTATCTTAATTTATTACAAAAATACGGGCTGACCCCAAGATCCCAAACCGTACTAGTAAATTCGAGCAAAATTGGACGCCGACGGAGCCTGCCGTCGCTTTTAGGCCGGCCCGCTCGGGAAACGTGTTAGTACCTTATCCTTGACCTAAATATGAAATTTCGTGAAAAATTTTCTCGAGGAAAAAAACTGATTTTAGCGCCGCGACGCCGCTCCTTGGGAGCGGCGTAGGGCTTCCAAACCGGACTTGTTTGTTAGAGGACCGCCCCCAGATGGCTTGTGCAAAATTTCAAGCTGCTATCTTAATTTATTGCAAAAATACGGGCTGACCCCAAGATCCCAAACCGTACTAGTAAATTCGAGCAAAATTGTACGCCGACGGCGCCTGCCGTCGTTTTTGGGCCGGCCCGCTCGGGAAACGTGTTAGTACCTTATCCTTGACCTAAATATGTAATTTCGTAAAAAAATTTCACGAGGAAAAAAATCCGATCTTAGCGCCGCGACGCTGCTCCTTAGGAGCGGCGTAGGGCTTCCAAACCGGACCCGTTTGTTAGAGGACCGCCCCCAGATGGCTTGTGCAAAATTTCAAGGTGCTATCTTAATTTATTGCAAAAATACGAGCTGACCCCAAGATCCCAAACCGTACTAGTAAATTCGAGCAAAATTGGACGCCGACGGCGCTTGCCGTCGTTTTTAGGCCGGCCCGCTCGGGAAACGTGTTAGTACCTTATCCTTGACCTAAATATGTAATTTCGTGAAAAATTTTCTTGAGGAAAAAAATCCGATTTTAGCGCCGCGACGCCGCTCCTTGGGAGCGGCGTAGGGCTTCCAAACGGGGTCGTTTGTTAGAGGACCGCCCCCAGATGGCTTGTGCAAAATTTCAAGGTGCTATCTTAATTTATTGCAAAAATACGAGCTGACCCCAAGATTCCAAACCGTACTAGTAAATTCGAGCAAAATTGGACGCCGACGGCGCCTGCCGTCGTTTTTAGGCCGGCCCGCTCGGAAAACGTGTTAGTACCTTATCCTTGACCTAAATATGTAATTTCGTGAAAAATTTTCTCGAGGAAAAAAATCCGATTTTAGCGCCGCGACGCCGCTCCTTGGGAGCGGCGTAGGGCTTCCAAACGGGACTCGTTTGTTAGAGGACCGCCCCCAGAAGGCTTGTGCAAAATTTCAAGGTGCTATCTTAATTTATTGCAAAAATACGAGCTGACCCCAAGATTCCAAACCGTACTAGTAAATTCGAGCAAAATTGGACGCCGACGGCGCCTGCCGTCGTTTTTAGGCCGGCCCGCTCGGGAAACGTGTTAGTACCTTATCCTTGACCTAAATATGTAATTTCGTGAAAAAATTTCTCGAGGAAAAAAATCCGATTTTAGCGCCGCGACGCCGCTCCCAAGGAGCGGCGTAGGGCTTTCAAACAAGACTCGTTTGTTAGAGGACCGCCCCCAAATGGCTTGTGCAAAATTTCAAGGTGCTATCTTAATTTATTGCAAAAATACGAGCTGACCCCAAGATCCCAAACCGTACTAGTAAATTCGAGCAAAATTGGACGCCGACGGCGCCTGCCGTCGTTTTTAGGCCGGCCCGCTCGGGAAACGTGTTAGTACCTTATCCTTGACCTAAATATGTAATTTCGTGAAAAATTTTCTCGAGGAAAAAAATCCGATTTTAGCGCAGCGACGCCGCTCCTTGGGAGCGGCGTAGAGCTTCCAACCGGAGTCGTTTGTTAGAGGACCGCCCCCAGATGGCTTGTGCAAAATTTCAAGGTGCTATCTTAATTTATTGCAAAAATACGGGCTGACCCCAAGATCCCAAACCGTACTAGTAAATTCGAGCAAAATTGGACGCCGACGGCGCTTGCCGTCGTTTTTAGGCCGGCCCGCTCGGGAAACGTGTTAGTACCTTATTCTTGACCTACATATGTAATTTCGTGAAAAATTTTCTCGAGGAAAAAAATCCGATTTTAGCGCCGCGACGCCGCTCCTTGGGAGCGGCGTAGGGCTTCCAAACGGGGTCGTTTGTTAGAGGACCGCCCCCAGATGGCTTGTGCAAAATTTCAAGGTGCTATCTTAATTTATTGCAAAAATACGAGCTGACCCCAAGATTCCAAACCGTACTAGTAAATTCGAGCAAAATTGGACGCCGACGGCGCCTGCCGTCGTTTTTGGGCCGGCCCGCTCGGGAAACGTGTTAGTAACTTATCCTTGACCTAAATATGTAATTTCGTGAAAAAATTTCACGAGGAAAAAAATCCGATTTTAGCGCCGCGACGCTGCTCCTTAGGAACGGCATAGGGCTTCCAAACCGGACTCGTTTGATAGAGGACCGCCCCCAGATGTCTTGTGCAAAATTTCAAGGTGCTATCTTAATTTATTGCAAAAATACGAGCTGACCCCAAGATTCCAAACCGTACTAGTAAATTCGAGCAAAATTGGACGCCGACGGCGCCTGCCGTCGTTTTTGGGCCGGCCCGCTCGGGAAACGTGTTAGTAACTTATCCTTGACCTAAATATGTAATTTCGTGAAAAAATTTCACGAGGAAAAAAATCCGATTTTAGCGCCGCGACGCTGCTCCTTAGGAACGGCGTAGGGCTTCCAAACCGGACTCGTTTGTTAGAGGACCGCCCCCAGATGTCTTGTGCAAAATTTCAAGGTGCTATCTTAATTTATTGCAAAAATACGAGCTGACCCCAAGATTCCAAACCGTACTAGTAAATTCGAGCAAAATTGGACGCCGACGGCGCCTGCCGTCGTTTTTGGGCCGGCCCGCTCGGGAAACGTGTTAGTAACTTATCCTTGACCTAAATATGTAATTTCGTGAAAAAATTTCACGAGGAAAAAAATCCGATTTTAGCGCCGCGACGCTGCTCCTTAGGAACGGCGTAGGGCTTCCAAACCGGACTCGTTTGTTAGAGGACCGCCCCCAGATGTCTTGTGCAAAATTTCAAGCTGCTATCTTAATTTATTGCAAAAATACGGGCTGACCCCAAGATCCCAAACCGTACTAGTAAATTCGAGCAAAATTGTACGCCGACGGCGCCTGCCGTCGTTTTTGGGCCGGCCCGCTCGGGAAACGTGTTAGTACCTTATCCTTGACCTAAATATGTAATTTCGTGAAAAAATTTCACGAGGAAAAAAATCCGATCTTAGCGCCGCGACGCTGCTCCTTAGGAGCGGCGTAGGGCTTCCAAACCGGACCCGTTTGTTAGAGGACCGCCCCCAGATGGCTTGTGCAAAATTTCAAGGTGCTATCTTAATTTATTGCAAAAATACGAGCTGACCCCAAGATCCCAAACCGTACTAGTAAATTCGAGCAAAATTGGACGCCGACGGCGCTTGCCGTCGTTTTTAGGCCGGCCCGCTCGGGAAACGTGTTAGTACCTTATCCTTGACCTAAATATGTAATTTCGTGAAAAATTTTCTTGAGGAAAAAAATCCGATTTTAGCGCCGCGACGCCGCTCCTTGGGAGCGGCGTAGGGCTTCCAAACGGGGTCGTTTGTTAGAGGACCGCCCCCAGATGGCTTGTGCAAAATTTCAAGGTGCTATCTTAATTTATTGCAAAAATACGAGCTGACCCCAAGATTCCAAACCGTACTAGTAAATTCGAGCAAAATTGGACGCCGACGGCGCCTGCCGTCGTTTTTAGGCCGGCCCGCTCGGAAAACGTGTTAGTACCTTATCCTTGACCTAAATATGTAATTTCGTGAAAAATTTTCTCGAGGAAAAAAATCCGATTTTAGCGCCGCGACGCCGCTCCTTGGGAGCGGCGTAGGGCTTCCAAACGGGACTCGTTTGTTAGAGGACCGCCCCCAGAAGGCTTGTGCAAAATTTCAAGGTGCTATCTTAATTTATTGCAAAAATACGAGCTGACCCCAAGATTCCAAACCGTACTAGTAAATTCGAGCAAAATTGGACGCCGACGGCGCCTGCCGTCGTTTTTAGGCCGGCCCGCTCGGGAAACGTGTTAGTACCTTATCCTTGACCTAAATATGTAATTTCGTGAAAAAATTTCTCGAGGAAAAAAATCCGATTTTAGCGCCGCGACGCCGCTCCCAAGGAGCGGCGTAGGGCTTTCAAACAAGACTCGTTTGTTAGAGGACCGCCCCCAAATGGCTTGTGCAAAATTTCAAGGTGCTATCTTAATTTATTGCAAAAATACGAGCTGACCCCAAGATCCCAAACCGTACTAGTAAATTCGAGCAAAATTGGACGCCGACGGCGCCTGCCGTCGTTTTTAGGCCGGCCCGCTCGGGAAACGTGTTAGTACCTTATCCTTGACCTAAATATGTAATTTCGTGAAAAATTTTCTCGAGGAAAAAAATCCGATTTTAGCGCCGCGACGCCGCTCCTTGGGAGCGGCGTAGAGCTTCCAAACCGGAGTCGTTTGTTAGAGGACCGCCCCCAGATGGCTTGTGCAAAATTTCAAGGTGCTATCTTAATTTATTGCAAAAATACGGGCTGACCCCAAGATCCCAAACCGTACTAGTAAATTCGAGCAAAATTGGACGCCGACGGCGCTTGCCGTCGTTTTTAGGCCGGCCCGCTCGGGAAACGTGTTAGTACCTTATCCTTGACCTACATATGTAATTTCGTGAAAAATTTTCTCGAGGAAAAAAATCCGATTTTAGCGCCGCGACGCCGCTCCTTGGGAGCGGCGTAGGGCTTCCAAACGGGGCGTTTGTTAGAGGACCGCCCCCAGATGGCTTGTGCAAAATTTCAAGGTGCTATCTTAATTTATTGCAAAAATACGAGCTGACCCCAAGATTCCAAACCGTACTAGTAAATTCGAGCAAAATTGGACGCCGACGGCGCCTGCCGTCGTTTTTGGGCCGGCCCGCTCGGGAAACGTGTTAGTAACTTATCCTTGACCTAAATATGTAATTTCGTGAAAAAATTTCACGGGGAAAAAAATCCGATTTTAGCGCCGCGACGCTGCTCCTTAGGAACGGCATAGGGCTTCCAAACCGGACTCGTTTGTTAGAGGACCGCCCCCAGATGTCTTGTGCAAAATTTCAAGGTGCTATCTTAATTTATTGCAAAAATACGAGCTGACCCCAAGATTCCAAACCGTACTAGTAAATTCGAGCAAAATTGGACGCCGACGGCGCCTGCCGTCGTTTTTGGGCCGGCCCGCTCGGGAAACGTGTTAGTAACTTATCCTTGACCTAAATATGTAATTTCGTGAAAAAATTTCACGAGGAAAAAAATCCGATTTTAGCGCCGCGACGCTGCTCCTTAGGAACGGCGTAGGGCTTCCAAACCGGACTCGTTTGTTAGAGGACCGCCCCCAGATGTCTTGTGCAAAATTTCAAGGTGCTATCTTAATTTATTGCAAAAATACGAGCTGACCCCAAGATTCCAAACCGTACTAGTAAATTCGAGCAAAATTGGACGCCGACGGCGCCTGCCGTCTTAGGCCGGCCCGCTCGGGAAACGTGTTAGTACTTCTTCCTTGACCTAGAAAAAAATTTAAGAGAAAAATAAAAAAATGATTTCTTAAATTATTTAATTAATTTATTGTTTATAATAGTAATAACTCTAATACAATTAAAATGAATAGACAAAAAGCGTTGTTATTACACATATTTACAATAATAGTTTTTATTTCTAGGAGATAATGACGTTGTATGACACCTGAATTACGCATTTTAAGCTTTGTCCACATGCTTGGTATTGTTGTATAATTGCGCAAAATATTTTTCTCAGCTAATACTATAATTCGACTTGCATTTGTTAATTTATTGGTGTAGTTTACTTTAAGTTGAAGCTCCTCAAGCGGTTCTGAATTGTGTAGCCTCCCTCTTATGTTACTAGCTCTCGAATCGGTAGTTCATATCTATTCCCTATATTGACCCCAGTAGCCCAAATCCTACCATTGCATTAAATAGTTGCCCACATTATATTCAACTAATTCATGGTTATAGCAAAATTGATGAGTCTGGATTTATTATATGCAATATCTGAAAACAGATTGCAAAACCAAGTTTAGTTGTTTGTTTATTATATATAAAAATATGAACAAACATTCTATAGGCTATTGAGTTTAATATTTTTACTTACATCAAATAGTAGGAAATTTGAAAAAGTAACTCATTCAGAGAGTGGGCGAACAGCAAACATTAACATATAATAGCATAATGTGGATTTGCTTTATAAAATCCACCATTTTGTCAGGGTACCCGCCAGAGACGGTAGATGGGTTAGGTTAGATTAAATGGAGTTAAATTACTCAAAAGAACTACTTTAGCATACAGGATGTTCCATAATCGGACATCCGTAACTAAGCATGTTGTGGAAATTGTTTGAAGTGAGAATTTATCTTATAAAATTTTATTCAATAGAAATTCTTTATTTGTTAAAATTTAATTGACTAAGTGCCGATTTCAAACATCATTAGTAATATAACAAGAGCGAGACACACTTACCGATAATTTTGCACACGCCAAGTATCGAGTACTGGTTGCAATGAAAACTGTCCCGAGCAGCACGATGACTCTTGGCACAGGCAAAATTATATGTAGTACGTGTGTTGCCCGCGTTTATAATTTGAAGATTATTACACAAAACCCGTATACAAATTACGATTTAAAATTGATTTAACAATGGAAAAAAAACTCAAATTGCTTCTTGCTTGCATTTCTATTTCTAATTATGATACTATCCACGGGGTCGATAATCTGCACTAAGGCGCTTATCGCTTGATAAGCATCACAAGGGCGCTTATTAGGTAATGAGTTCCTGATTGGTCGATTTTCAAAAAATGCATGGTTCTCATTGGATGATATCAGTCATGTGACAGTTGTGTGTAGTAATCCCTGAAATTTTATTACGTTAAAAAAGGTTGAATTATAATATAAAAATATTTTTGTTCTACTGTATCAAAAATCTATCAATTTTTGGAGTGTTTAGAGGCTGAAAACACCCACATTTTAGTACTAGTGCCATTTACCTTTCAGCAGTAATAGCCATAGCAACAAAATCAAAAAACAGATTTTCATTTTTGATCATAACCTCTTCGACTTTTCCCGACCTCCTCGATTAAACTGTAATTTTTTCATAACAAAAAACGCTTCCAAAGCAGTAGAACAAAAACTTATTAATAGTTTGTACGAAATTGACTTTTAAACTCGCCTTATTTATGTGCCTCGCTCGCTGTCCTCGCTTGGCCATAACCTACGGTTCGTCCAATTTCGTACTTGTCACATAAATAGCTATTAAAAGAACAGAGCTATTTTAAGATATTTCAACATTTTATTGTAAATACGTCTGAACATAACAAACAATGTGATTATAGTAACACTACAAGATATTGGCCTTTACATTATCTTATACCTCATTACATAACATCATAATGGTACACCTGTAATTCTGTTTAAAGTAAATAAAACTAAGTTATCAAAGTAACATTTTACTGTACAGGGTGTCCCATTTTCGATGATATTACGGGGTATCTCACGAGTAAAGATAGAGAGTTGCGGTTTTCGCAATACTGTGCTACTTTCTTGTGAAAATAAAGATGGTATAAACAACATTTTCATAGCCCGCTTCGTTTCTGAGATACAGGGCGAAATTGAAAGTATTGCATTTTGGGACCCCCCTCGTATCTCCGTTATGCTTTAACATATTTCAAAGCTAAAAACTGGCTCTCATACAGTTTTTTACGTAGAATCCAGTGGCGTAGTCAGATTTTTGCTGTGAGCTGTTAATTTTTAGTTATAAATCAAACTTATGTTTTTAACGGAACACTCTGTATATATATTTGTAAAGTTTATAAAATTTACAATCAAACGAAAGAAAAATATACAGGGTGTCCCGTTTAGAAAAACATATGTTTGATTTATAGCTAAAAATTGACAGCTCACAGCAAAAATCTGACTACGCCACTGGATTCTACGTAAAAAACTGTATGAGAGTCAGTTTTTAGCTTTGCGATATGTTAAAGGATAACGGAGATACGAGGGGGGTCCCAAAATGCAATACTTTCAATTTCGCCCTGTATCTCAGAAACGAAGCGGGCTATGAAAATGTTGTTTATACCATCTTTATTTTCACAAGAAAGTAGCACAGTATTGCGAAAACCGCAACTCTCTATCTTTACTCGTAAGTGAGATACCCCGTAATATCATCGGAAATGGGACACCCTGTACACTAAAATTTTATTCTAATTCAACAATAATGGAATATAAGGAACTACAGGTTCATTATCAAGTTATCAACACTTATTATATACATAGGAGTATACATGTCATTAATAGTTAAATTTCGCTATTGCAGTCTCTAACCTAAATTGTTTTAGTTTTTAAAATATTCCTACTACTTTGTTTTAATAGCGAATATTACAATTTTGACCTTAAGGTAGGAAAGCACAACCTGATATATCAAAATCTACAATTATTATTTCCAATTTATAACAGCCAAATCTTGTTTAAACATCTGCAAAATTCAAAGTTAACCAGGAAGTATATAAGAAAATAATCCAGTTAGAGAGTATACATGTTAATAACTAGGTTTATTCAAGAAGTTTTATGAAAGTAGGTAAATACTGGTTTTGTCTTAAAGTTGAGCTAAATGATAAATTTGGAATATTTAAATAAAAGTTAAAATTACTCTTATTGACATATTATTGACCAACGATGGGTTAAGCAAATTTTTTATTCCAGAACTTACTTCTATATGACTTATAGTTATACATACATAACAACCTTTGCTTCAGTCTTCGATGTACGACTCTCGGTTTGCATTTGAAATTATTTAACTTTTATAACTCGCTGGTACAATGTTACAAACACAACAACTATTAATCAGTCAATCGAATACAATACAAGTGTATTTTATGTGCAATGCATGGAAGTCATGATATCAAAAACAAGAGTGTGTAGTCAACGCTATTTCCATTTTTATTCGGGCGTTAAGTACAATCAACTGTAAAATTTCAACGCTGAGTACTATTTACTATATCTAATAACATGAAAGCTACTTTGCCGCTATTCACACAGCACATCTTCATCTTCAAGAGGACATTCAGCCGCACTACTCTTACACACATCTTATCGATTGCCATTAGTACTTAAAAATGCGTTTATTGATTGATCCACCTTTTGACGGCCTTCTCCCACTCAAGCATCTCTTTGGAAGGAAGTATTGTAATCGCGAAAAAATCACCTTCGAAATTTCTTCAGATCTTCACGTTTGAGGGTCCCTAGATGACGAAAAACAGGTTTTCTCAATTCCGTCTGACTGTCTGTCTGTTGGCGGTATAACTCAAAAACTATTTAACGGAGGAAGAAAATATTTTGCATACACATTATATATCTAGCTGGCATGAAACCGAGAAAATTTCAGACAAATATATACAGAGTGAGCACCTTAAAAAATAAAATTGTGTTTATTTTTGATTTAACTTAGCAATAAATACAAACAATAATTTGTACATTACGCAGGCTTTATTCTTACTAAAATGGGCCTCAATAGATACAGAATAAATGTTGTACGATACAAAAATGAGCAACAAATTAGTGCGTTACTTAATACAGCTGCAATGCAGGAATTCGAAGGGTCGGTGCTCCGTAACTTAGGTAGAAATAGCCCGTTCGCTTGCAATATCCCACAAAACGTTGGGACTGCATACGCGGTCTGCCTGTCCTTCGAATTCAACCATCGGTAACGTTTTTTATTTAAAAATGTATTTAATTTATTAGAAACGTGAAGATATTTTTACTCATAACTTAATTTGATTTTTAAAATTACTTAGTATTACAATGTCGAAGTTCTGGGTAAAGCCTTTTACAGATTTTTTCAGTTTGTACTTCTTCAGTTGCTTCCTGTTCAATACTATTATTGCCTTCACTCTCTTTACTAGTAGTATTTACAGTTTGTTCGACCTGCTGGGGCTTAGAAAACAATCCAAGCCGTTAACCATCTTTATTTACTAACCAACAAATTCCTACATCACATAATAGTAAAACAGAGTGTGTAAACAAAACGTTTAAAAGCATGCTTTAATCTTCATAAACAATCGTCCAAGTGGTTTCCTAAAACTGTAAAGTTAAAAACTCTCACCACTACTTAACGTATTCTAGAGATATACCGGGTGTCCGTTCTCAAAGTCGAACATAGGCGATTAACATTGTATTGAACGTTTTTGCCGATTCCTGCTCGCCAATTCAACTTACAGGGAAGGTAATGCTATCAATGGAAAGATAAAATTATTACGCATCAAATGATACCAATAATAATATTTAAGATGCAATTTTTATTTTAAAATACTCATTTAAAACTTAGGAATTGTTTAATATGCCATGCCTTGATTTTCAATTTCGATAGCATTTGTCAAAAAAATTGGTGATTAGTTGGCGTCAATCAGGTATTTTCTGTCAACGTCTGTTAAAATTATCTACAGAGCAATGAATTATTTCAATGAAGAACGAGTGAATACACTAACGTCAATTGCCTATGTTCGACTTTGAGAATGGACACCCGGTATATTTAACAACTAAACTGTCATTTTCAATAAAATTTTGAAACTATTATAAAACCACTACTTCGACATAAATTGGTAGAGTGGATGTTCGATTGTTTTTTTCCGCTGCAATCACCATAAGAATACTACTCATTTTCTCATTTAACTGACCTTGTAGATCCTAAATAACAAATTTTGCAATAGTGCGCACTTGACTTGGAACAGCCTGTATATTTATATCTATTATAGCTTCTTCTATCCTCCATATCTCTCGTTGTTAGTCACGTTCTATAAACCATTTTAGTTTTCGCTACTAATGTTTCCAATTCTTTCGTCACCACAGTTCTGTTCTCTTATTTATTGTCTCTTTGCATCCTAATACTTCATTTGCAGCTTTATGTACGCACGGCCAAAGTTTGCTTCGTGCGACGCAGGTACAATCGTATATTCGGTAGTGCATCTTAACAACAGTCACTTTGTGTGTCATTTCCTAGATTTATCACGATTTCCTTCGTTTGTAGCTCAATTATCCTCTAGTTTTCCAAATAACTAATTTCATGCTCAGTTACTTTGTTGCAGCATTTTTGCCAGTTTTCTTGTGTCACTGTCGCTACTTCTTCATCTAACAATGTTTCTTCTTGCCACATTATTTTTTACTTTAGCCCAAATAAACTCAATTGGGCTTAAGTCGGAGTGGTAGGGAGGTAACCGCAGTACTTCGTGCCCCTCATTACGCAAAATCGAATAAAATTTATACGTAATGTTGTAACGCTTGCTCCTGTGTTAAATTTTTATTATACATAAAATGCATTGAAATTGAATACATCGCGTAATCAAGCGCTGCATCATTTCGACACCCGAAAAGGCGATAAGGGAATCCCATCCGTTCTGCGCAAAGTGGCGCTGAAGAACCGATCGCGTCGTTCCCTTTCCACTGAAACCTAGGGCTAGTGCCCAGATAACGCCGCACGAAAAGGTATAAAAAGAGACGACATTGACATTCCGAGATCTTGGGATCTCCGACCTGTCCTGTTACCAATTCCTCTCCTTGCCTACCTCCCCTTTCCGATCTGACAGGGCGTACTGTCTAATGGAATACACCCTCAACCCTTATCCAGTTGGCTCTTAGGGAGATGACAGGGCGTACTGTCAGCCCGACGAACTCTTCACTTCACCGTAGGTTATCCGACTAGACTGTCCTTAATTACCTGCACCAGTATAATTCCCAAGCGTGAATCTAAGCGCATTCAGCAAGGCAATATTTCGCATAACCTAATTTCACTAACGCTAAGGCCCGTAGAGATTTACATCATCGGTGCTGCTTGCGAGCGGCTACAATCTAGAGACCGCTCTAAGAGGAGCTTACCTGGAGAATCCGCTTCAAACGCTTGAAAACGCCGTCTAGAGATCTGACGTTCGTGCCCGCCTTCAGCAATTTAACAGCCATTCGACTGCAGAAACTTCGCTTATCGGCGAAGAAACAAAGGTTTTTTACCTGCTAGATTTAAAGCCGCGGCCGTCCCAGGAAGACAGCTCCGACCGCCTAAGACAGTAGCAGACCTCGCTACAGGATTCAAAAACTAAAGCCGGCTCCAGGTAAAATTTAAACTTGCTAATTACTACGGCAAATTATAGCTGCCGGCCGCTCTCAACAATCCAACGACGGAGGTCAAGTTTGGCGGAACAAGAGAACTACTAGATTCATTTTCCCTAGAAGCGACGTGCGTGTTGGCTGCTCCAGTCGAACGACCTACGCGGCCCATTTCCTGAGGATTCGGCGTGCGTCCTAGTGAACCGTTCACGACGAGCCCACCGTACGCTCCAGCATAGGGGGTTGCGGCACGAGCCAGGAAGCCAAACGCAGCCCCAGGGGCATTTATTAATTAAATAAGGTATAATTCATTCATTGCTTATTAATGTATATCTAGCTAAAAACATTATACGTTATTCTGGTAATTATCTGGTGTTTTTACTAATCGAATTTGAGTGAACGTATTTCTCCGATTTGAGTATAACCCGAGGTGTAAATTTTGGCGCACTTAGTAAAGGGGTTGTGAAACTTTATTATTTCCTATAATTCTGGTTTGAACATTTGAGGAGTGAATGGAATGTTTACCACTTCACCATATCTGCCTTTTTTGAGTTACTTGTAAGGGCACGGTCAATTTGAACATTATGGTATGGTGCGTTATCAATTACCAAAATTGATTGCAGACGTAAACTTGGCAGACGTTTTTCGTGTAACCATTTTTCGTAGTTGGTCAAGTTCATTTCGTCATAGTTGTTTCCACTTTTAGTTTCCGACTGAAATACTAGATTGCAGCCTGGTAAAAACCCATTTCACCAACCGCTTGAATCACAATAATTTTTGATACTTTAGAAATATTGCACAAAAGTCCATTTACACTATCATCGCTCCATGACTTAGAATGTTTCATCCATGTGCACAAGCGGACGATTTGATTCCCTGTAGTATTTGATTTGTTGCAAATATTTAATTCTTAAAGCTCTGATGTAGTTTCTTTCTATTAAAAGTTTGCTGTTATTCTGAGTTTGATGCCATTTAAACCCGATATCTTTTAAAATAATACCTAAAGATGTGGTTCTGCCATTCTTACCTAAATGCTTCGAAGTTTTGCACGTAATTTACTAATTGTCACCTTTAGAACTTCTGTTTGGTGTTAATTGTATATTATATTGCTAAAATCACCTTTTACAAAATCTTCTAAATCCATTACAGGAGATTGACGTGGGCGTTTCTTACCCGGAGTAGAAAATTTTGGTTTGCCATCTTCAGCTAGACTTTCACCTTCTTTGATAATTGTTGCCACTGATCTCACAAACGCGTTTGTTGCTTCTTATACATCTTCTTTAAGTTATTTTAATGTATCGGATGGGTTTAAGTTTTTACAATAATTATACACATTATATATAATTTCTCCCGTTTGACTGTGTATTACTTGTCCGAGTTTAGCTAAAAGTCGAATTCATTTTTTTGAAACCGTGTCACTTGAGATTGACAATAACAAAGAGAATTGCGCCACAAAGTGGAGAGTGATACTAATTTGCCAATATAGTACATTGCAATCGTTTCCAAGGCAATTAGCATGAATAAAGAATGCATTTAGGGATAAAAAAAATAATGTAGGTAATTGGAGCCCATGACGGAATTCTATTAAAGCGTATTTAATTGACTATTCCCCTCAGATAATATAAACCAATCCCATCAATCAATTTTCAAAATTTGAACCAATCAGAATCGAATACAGCGAATATTTTGCACAAGTGCAATACCCGGGTATTTGCACAAGTGCATATTCGAGTATTTGCCGGAAGAAAACCAAACCAGCAAGGTATACAAGAAATTTCAGAAAGAAAACTGAAAACTCTGTAAAAGGAATAATATGATATACAAAGAATAAAATTTCTTCGGGGAATAGTCTTGCAATATTCCCCGCGTGCATTCTGTATCATTCGAGTATTTCTCTCGAACGCTTCACGTTCTCGAGGAAAACTCGAATATACAGAATGCACTAGGGATATAACTACTGAATATTTTTGTTACTCATTAGTTATATGAGTAAGCAAAGCAGTTAACGTAGAAACGATTGTTTTTGATCAGTGAATTTTTTAAAATTTTCTGAAACGTGCCATAGTGCTTTGAAATAATGGCAATTTAAAAACAAAACTACTTAAAAAGAAAATAATGCTGTAGTAAGTTAATACACAATATATTTTGGAACTAATTTTCTAACGGAAATCTAAAGTTTCTTGAGACACCACTGGTACCAACTGTTTACGGCGTTTGAGAAATTTCAAAATAAACGTGTGCGCATCCGATTTTCAGGCAAACTCTCGTCGTGCGAGTATATGTTACAGGCAACTTGTATAATTCAGGCATTTTATATAATGGCTACGCACTATTTATTCATTTTTGATTAAAAAAAACTTTTTACGGAAATAATTCGTGCTTGTTTGAAAACCTATTTAGCTCTTATAAGATATACCGAGTGGATTTTACTTTATTCAGTTTACATGCTCTAAGAATTTAAGATTTCTTTTTCAAAATTTTGTATTTAGAGTTTTTTGGAAAATCAAAACCCTGTATCGGGGGTAGCTGAAAAACATTACAATTGGACCAAACAAAGGTTGGCAAGTGATTTTCGTTGTTTATCTAATTTTAAATTTTTTGAAAATAAATGCATTTACTAGCCAAGATAGAAAAAAAATAGCAAAAAAGGTTCTTTAAAATGTGATTTTCTATCTAAATACAAAATTCTGAAAAAATCCTACATTTTTAGAAAATGTAAACTGAATAAAGAAAAATCTCCTTATTTAGACAACTGTAAAAAAGTATTTACATAATTTTTATCAAAGTAGTATTAACAGGCGTAGATTAGAGTTTTTAGAAGCCATTTAAGTAAATATTAATTATTATTGAAAAATATATCTCGTAAAAAGCCCCTGGCATCAAAAACGTAAAAATCACGCGAATATATTATTTTTCAGTAAATAATAAAAAATCAAAAAGAATAATTAACATTTTCTATGATTTCTTTTATAAATCTTTAAAGTTGTTGGAGACACTAGGAGTTATATATAACAACGGCAGCGCCGCACTTTCTGCTTTCTGTGTCTACCAATGCTATACAAGGTGGTTGGAGAGGAATTAATGATAAAACCATTCAGTCTTCCAGAGGCAATAGCAATGCAGATAAGAATAAAGAGAAAAAACAAAGCATGAAATATAGTGAAAATGGAATAGGTATGCAAAATTGTAGATAAGGACTATTCACGCATCTGTAGTTCTAATTAAACGTACGTGGAGATGTTTATTAAAAATCGCCCAAACTCGCATCACAAGTTCAGATATTCAATGTCAATTTCTGATCGACCATGCAGGTACCTTCCCAAACCACAAAATCTTGTAAACATTTATTGCGACTATAATCAACAAACGACCTCGAGTGTCTGCAGTTGTATCTATTGCATCCCTACAGAATAAAGTATAGTAATCATTATTTTTTTCGAACCCGAGATTTTTGTGGAAATATCCGTTTTCGTGTCTTCTGATTCAGAAAAAGTGATTTTTGAAGTGATGTCTGTCTGTTGAGTCTGGCAGTCTGTGAGTCTGTGTCAGCCCAGACGGATTGATCGATGGGCTTAAAAATTTATATATTCACTTATTGTTTGAGAAAAAGTAAATTTTAGAGAACAAATTCACACTGTGCAATTATTGAAAACTTTTGTTTAAAAAATATTTCTTGTAAAGAAATAGTGTTTCGAAAAATTCCATAATTTGATTTTTAGTAAAAATCTCCTAAAAGTTCATAAATTAATGATTGGAATAATTGTTTTTAAAACCTTTTTATATATTACGTAATCGTCAAGAATTTCTGCCAATATCGTTTTCTTGTATGAAGTATAGTTTTTGAAAAAAATAGTAAATTTAGATTTTTCAAAAATGTTCTTGACGTCCAAAATAATAAAAATAATTTTTTTAAAAACTGTTACATATTACGTAATTACCTATAAGCTGGCACATACCCAGCTTTTTTCAGAGAAAATTCCAAACAAGGAGAAACTTCATTCTAACCACGATTTAAGTTTAATCAATAGGTCATTTACAAAATTTTTACAAGCGACTGTCTGAAACCACTCCCGTAAGAATAAAAGTAAATGTTGAAGCTAAAAAAAGCATACCTATCCCCAGAAGATGTTTACATTTGACAATCACTGATGTGGAAAATGAATCACATGCAAGGCCGTCCGGAATAGAGTGTAAAAAAAGAATCAACCGAAAACACCTGAGAGTGTTTCAGAAGAAAGCTCGAAACATATATCACTTGTCTCTGATACAGAGTCTGAACATTTTAGTGATCATAATAGTGATCTCTCAGAATCTGCTCATAAAGTACAGACAGGGAATGACAGTTTCTGTTACGACATAAAAGCGCCTTTACGACACGACATTAATTAGCTAATTGATTAGCGCGTAAAATGACTCATATCGGGAAAGAATTACACAGGTCCGCAACCCCAACCCGTAACAAAAAGGGGTGCCGACTACACTCAGGGAGATGGGGGGGGGGGCTACTGCGAGACTAATCAGGGCAACGGCCTGTTAAAAGAAAAGCAAACGTAAATGCCAATCGCCATTACTTTCCTAATAGGGGAAATACGCAAGGTGACCCCACTGAGAAAAGTGGAAGCAAATGGGTACACCTTCTAATTTCAACCTTGACAGTTCTTGGTCGACGGAACCACGAAGAACAGCCTCAAACTTACCTTGCTGGAAAACTCCTTTGCAGTTTTCTAAACCCCTTTTACAAAGGAAAAACACACACAATTTCGCATGCAAATGAGATAAACATCAAAGATAAAAAGACAGATAATTGAAAAATGAACTTTATAAAAAATATGTAAGTAAACATTTGTTTAGTAATTAAATGTAATGAAGCGGGTTAGTAAGGGGTTAAGTTGCGTGACGTTTAAACTAGCTAAACTTGACTCAAAAACAATAAAACTTGACCGAAAACAATCAAATGTGACTCTAAGGCGACAATTACTTTATTCGCAACTACGTTAAGCTAAGTATAAACATCAAAACTGACTGTAAATGTTCAATTTAGCATACCGACCTCTACAACAGTTCAAACGATAAATTCTAAATGGACAGCAATGTTACGCAAAAGCCGACACTGCAATAAACTTCTTTCAGTGTAATCTAAGCTCTCTAAAACTATTACATAAAACGGCGGTACCTTAAGAAGTCTAGGTTGCTGCAACTGGATGCTCAACGAAGCTGTAAGTGGTCGTTTCCAAGCAACTGCGCAAATACGCTTGAAGAAACTGCGGAACAGCCCAAAAGTGCTGTCGACGAAGGGTTCTGGACGACGTTAACATCTCCAAAGAAGGTAATACAAAGTCCGTAACAACATGGCAAGGATTCGAGGTGATAACCGAAACTTCATTATGCCAAATTAGCCTCAACAGTGATTCCCAAATAATTAATCCGCCAAACGAAGCGTTATTCGAAGCTGTCAACTTCGTGGTACTAGGATCTCTTAGCTAACCATCGGCACCAAACAAACTCCACTTATCGATTCCAAGTCCGACCGTCAACACCCATATGCACTTCATTTACAAACACGAGAAAGGTCATCTTTTTACCTGCGGCAAAACGGTACCCTCACAGAGGCAGTTTATGGAGAACTTTGCGTAAACGACATCAACCTGTAGCTTAATTACGACACTATTTTTGATAATTTACAGTCGTCTCGTGGTATTATTACTGAGAATATTCCTTATGCATATTTAATTGGAAATTTTCCATGGCAACGGCGATTATTAATATTAGGAAAATTTACCGAGAAATTACCACTTATGTCACTGTCATTCAATTATTTAGCAACAAAAAAGCTGTGAACAATGTCAGTAGGCCGATAATGTTTGTTGATGTGGGCAACCAAAAGCGTCACCTAAACAAACTTAAATGTTAATTGCAGTTTTCACACAAAAATCTAACATTTTAATACTTTGATAATGGTTTTGTAGTTATTTTTAATAAAAATGTTTTCTTTAGTGTGTTTATTTTTCATTCGTGATATTATCTATCAAAATATAACGCGTGCATAAAAAATTTCCTATGGAAATATTTGCAAAACTTGTTCCGCAGCTATTTCTTTCTAACAAAAGCATTTGTACATGCCACCAAGAAAAAAATCCCTCTTTCTTCGGAGTAAGATTTTTTTTCAGTTAGCATGCACTCAAGCTTTTATTGAAAAAACAGCTGCCGAACATTTTTCCAAATATTTCCGAAAATTTTTCAAGCACTTGTTATATTTCTACTGATAATTGTTTCACGAGTTTAAATTACCGGGATAATGTTTGAAATGAGCACTTAATCGGCTAAATTTAAACAAATACAGGATTTCTATTTAATGAAATTATATGAGGTAAATTTTTACTTTAAATAATCTCGATAACATCCTCAACATCACGCAGTACGAATGTCCGCTTGCAAAATATTCTATACAGTCGCGGCCATAAAAACCAGGACAGTTTTTTTGACCTAATTTTCAAAATGCAAAAAGAAGTGCTGACACTGACAATTCTAATTAATAAATGTCATCAAAAGTCATTATTCAGATCTAAACAATGACTTTTGATGGCATTTATTAATTAGAATTGTCAGTGTCAGCACTTCTTTTCGCATTTTGAAAATTAGGTAAAAAAAACCGGTTTTTATCGCCGCGACTGTATACTAAAGTAGTTCTTTTGAATAGCTTACTACCATTTCATCTAACTTAAATAATCTACTGTTCCCTCTGTCAAAATGGTGGTTTATTACGTAGTAATTCCACATTATGTTGTTATGTTCGCTGTTCCCCATTATCTGAATCAGTTACTTCTTCCAATTTCCTGTTATTTGATGTAAGGAAAAATATTGAACTAGAATGTTTGTTCATATTTTTAAAATAAACAAACAATCTAACTAAACTAGGTTTTGCGATTTGTTTTCAGATTTTGCATATAATAAATCCGGACTCGTCCATTTTGCTACAACCATGAACGTGGACCATGAATTGGTTGAATATAATATAGGTACCTACTTAATGCAATGAGCAGTATGTTAGCCGATCCACTGATGCAAGTCAATGAAAATGAAACAGTTGCAGATTTAAATGTTGGGCAAGAGATCATTTGAGACACTATGGACTACACGGCTTATTACAAATTGGTTATTAAACAGGAAGAAATTGAAGTAAAAGATGAATTGCCGGGTACATATGCACCAAGTGAAACCGTTTTAGAAGAAGGGGTAAATTACAAGGTCCCTCAATATGAAACTAATTTCATAGAACCGATCATGGCCCATACAAACGAATTTTCCGGATGTGAATATGAAACTGCAAGGAAGTGTAAGTCAGTTAACCATTTTAAGAGGCATAAAGGTGACAAACCGTATTTGTGCTCTGTTTGCAAGTATAAAGCAGCAAAAAAGAGTGACTTAGTGAACCACATCAGGACGCATACAGGAGAAAAACCTTATTCTTGTTCTGTTTGCGAGTATAAAACAGCGCAAAAACGTAGTTTAGTGAATCATATGAAGCGACATTCAGTAGAAAAACCTTATTCTTGTTCTGTTTGCGAGTATAAAACAGCACAAAAAGGTAGTTTAGTGATCCATATGAAGAGGCACACAGGAGAAAAACCTTATTCTTGTTCTGTTTGTGAGTATAAAACAGCACAA
Organism: Agriotes lineatus; assembly: GCA_940337035.1. Lineage (NCBI taxonomy): Eukaryota > Metazoa > Arthropoda > Insecta > Coleoptera > Elateridae > Agriotes > Agriotes lineatus. The sequence continues at coordinate 115,228 of CALNHX010001421.1, forward strand.
AAACGTAGTTTAGTGTACCATATGTGGAGGCATACAGGAGAAAAACCTTATTATTGTTCTGTTTGCGAGTATAAAACAGCACGGAAAGATAGTTTAGTGAACCATATAAAGAGGCATACAGGAGATGAGCCTTTTACTTGTGCTGTTTGTGGATATAAAGCAACCAAAAAAAGTAATTTAGTGGACCACATGAAGACTCATACAGGAGAAAAACCTTATTCTTGTTCAATTTGCGAGTATAAAACAGCGCAAAAAGGTAGTTTAGTGAATCATATGAAGCGACATTCAGTAGAAAAACCTTATTCTTGTTCTGTTTGCGAGTATAAAACAGCACAAAAAGGTAGTTTAGTGAACCATATAAAGAGGCATACAGGAGAAGAACCTTATTCTTGTTCTATTTGCGAGTATAAAACAACCCAAAAAGCTGATTTAGGGAAGCATATGAAGACGCATACAGGTGAAAAACCTTATTCTTGTTCTGTTTGCGAGTATAAAACAGCACAAAAAGGTAATTTAGTAAACCATATGAAGAGGCATACACGAGAAAAACCTATTTCTTGTTCTCTTTGCGACGATAAAGCAGCACAAAAAAGTACTTTAGTGAACCATATAAAAATGCATACAGGAGAAAATTAAATAATACAAGCAAACGGCGCGCTACGCGCACGTGTGGCGCACGTGTGAAATAGGATACGCGCAAGGTCAAGCTCCAAGCCGACCGCTAAGATAAGAAAAACAAAATCTAAACAAATATAAACATCTGCGAAGCCGGAACGTGAGATTATATTTTACGACAGACACACAGACACACATTAAGGAAAATTATATTATAGATATTCTTTATTGGAACATATGCAAACACATACAAGAAAAGATTCTCATGCTGTCTTTTACATCGGTAAGCAAAAAATAGAATCATCCATCAATTCTATAAGTGAGGAAACTGTATTTTGTAATAATTGTTTTTAGTGGGTTTCTAATTAATTACAGTGTCTAGTATGCAAGAAATTAGCGACAGGTAAAATAAACAGACAATTTTGTGGCTGGTGTCTAAAAATCAACTTTAAACAGGTTTTGCATTTTATTAAATCATCACCACAAATATTTATAATTAATTCTGGCATCCTGCCAATATGTTGCCCATATGCAGCATATTCACGAACTTCTATGAATAAATTGACGTATAATCGACACTAACAGCTTATTTTTATGACATTAAATTGTTTCTGTTTTCACCACGAAACTAATAGGAATGTAGAGGTAGAAGTTTTCTTGGTGTAAATCTGCCAACCATCTAAACCAATAATCAGGGTGCGTTTAGTTCCTTATCTCGGCTATCGCAGCATACTCTCGCTGGATAGACATTAGATGGGTATCAATATTTGTCCTTTTGTACTCTCCAGATTAAGTACAGTTGCTGTCATTTTCCTATGCTTTAATATTTATATGCATTTTTGGTTACTGAATTGTTGAAACTTTGCTTATAAGTGTTTTGCGTACTTAATTTGTCTTAACTGTTAAAAGCCACGTTGGCAGATAACCTAGTTATGATCATTACTGTATTTTCTTTATGTTTACTAATTTCTCATTTAGTATCCCAATACTAAGTGCCATGTACATGCTTTTATGACGTGTCTGTTAAATAAATGCCTACTTGATATTCATAATTTACTAATGTTTCTAAAGTCTACACATTACCCTTTTTCTGTGACGTCAGAAATAACTAAACATAGCGTTTAAAACGTATGTCTCATATTGCATTGAAATGCAAAAAGACCATTTAGATCGCAGGTAGTAGACTTTAGAAAGAATTTGACATATACCTAACCTTTAATGTAAGGGATGCTCTAAATAGCTCATTATTCAAATCAAGACATTCTTGAACTCTATAGTCCGACGTTTCTCCTCTCCGAAGAAGTCCCTAACGCTGAAAATAAGATGTTAGGCTTACTCGCTTGCTTATTATTGCGCGTTATTTTACAGTCGTTTTGGACAAATGTCACATTGACAGTTTTATAAAACAAGCCATACTTAAAGCGGACCTGACCAAAAACTGCAGATTTTTTGTTTCGTCCAGTTTATTGTTAAATAAAGATAGAAAATTGTTACGTCACAGCAAAAGAGTAATGTGTAGACCTTAGTTTCTATGTACCGTGTACTTTTCTTTTCGGCGAATATCTTAATTGTGTCTTGACTGTACCCCACGGGATTTAACACAGGCATAGGTTATTGGTTACTTGACGCAACTAAAATTTATAACTAAGTGACGGCGTCATATGGGGTTCTTAAAGAGCGCCACTCGTCAATTAACTGACCACATCACTGTGCCCGTTAGCGCTTAAAAATTAGAAGAGCACAATACCTTTTAGGACCTTGGCGGTCGCTCTTCCTGTGTCCGATGGAAACTTTTTATCTTGGCGGGGTGACTCGGGAATACTTGTTAGATGCGGGGTGAAGACTTTCATCGACTAAGGGTCTCTTAGCCAGGGTAACGCTGTTAAATCCCCGAGGGTAGAACGGAAGGCATGCTATGCAAAACGGGAGTTTTCCGGAAATGCACTTTCTTAAGAAACGTCTCTCACAGTAAGAGTTCTCTGTAAAATACGCGCAAACGACTTGAAGGTTGGATCTTCCGCTATGAAACTCACAGCCGCGATAATATTCAGCGTCACCTGCGACTACCACCTCGGCACAGTTTGCCCGCGTCAAAGAATTCGATCAGCGATAGGTTCGGTTCAGGTACTTTGGCTAACTGACGACAACTTGTCGCAACGGAAAAGGCCGGAAATAAACGGCACAAACTGTCTAAAGGCTGCGAAGGCAACGAATGCCACCCTGAACGCGCGTTGGTCTCCAGGGCCGCGGAACTCTCAACACTTGACTTGTCTTGCTTCACATGCTTTCGTCAACTGCATTCGAAGACTGACGCTTCAATTTCAAATCACAAAACGGGATCTGGGAAGATCAGGTGATCGCCTACGATTGGTCAATTGAGGCACGCTGCTTCTTTGACCACGCTTAATTGGTGAACCCCACAAGAGAGTTATCGGTTGCGTTCTAGAAACTTCTACCCCAGACAGCTGAATCCACCCCTTTCCGCAAGTGTCGCTTCTAACTTTATTTACGACGGCGTTTTGAATGTTTTCGCACGACTTGGTGTCACTAGAAACTTGTACACAAAGAATCGATAGTTGGAACTCGCATAATCGCAGCCAGGATAACGAAACGTTACAAGTGCAACCTGCCATTAACATGCAGGTGTGTTTCCGACATTCGATACTTAAGGGGACGAAAGAATCGGCGGCTCCCTGTCGCCTGTGATTTTAAAACAATAGTTGCCTCACGGCCAAAATGTACTAAATCAGCGAGACCGCGTTCTACGAGAAAACCCAACGCTGTCGCTTCTGCACGTATGCCTTGCTGTGATCGGGATTTCTGGCTAATTGCGTTAGCACGATAAATTCACCTAACACACTTCTCATTGCTTAAAGTAGAAATAAACTACGATAGAATTCAGACCATTTATTTATATGAAAATTAATTTCACAATTATTGAAAACAGGGTGACTTATAGTAACCACGCCAGTAACTGAAAAATTGATCTGTCTCAGTGTATTGGCCACCGACACTTTTTCATAACTCTGCTACAGACAACGAATCGCAACTCCAATGGCGATTAATCATCATTAATCAGAATATTTGCAGAACCATTAGCCAAAAATCCTGATGCCGTTCGCCAAAACCAAAGTCCGGTATATAAATGGTAGGTAATCTTTCAGCTTCAGGTAGCTTGCCACCAGTCTGGGTATCATTGGCAGTGTGTTGATGTACCTACTGGGTGCACTGTACATTTCCCCGAACGATAACACAAAAGAAAGCATCTCTCACCAACAGCTGAAGGGCGTAACGCTGCATATTTTCGATAAATATTTAAATCATTAATACACTTTCTTTCAGAACCAGCCACAACAAAAGAGCGAAGCTTATAGATTTTGGTTTTCAGAATATCGACAACTAACACAGATCCATTATCTTGAATGTCAGTTGATTTGAGATTAACTAGCTCATCGCGCCGACAAGCTACCATAACTCCCATTACAATAAACTCCTTCATACGCAAGATAGCCTCATCCAGAGCTTCTTTTATAAATGCCTTTACATCTTGCTGATCAAACCTTGCCTTCTTAGGTTGGTACCATTTAGACCTACTTTTCAAAATCGCAAACAAGGTCTTAAACCTACCAATTAATGACACGGCTACATTAATTTTAAGAATATATCACTATGAAACTTACTTGCTTATATCTAACATTAAAAAATGCGGCAGTGATTCATAACCGTGGGTCCCATGTTATTATGATATGTATATTGTAAAAGATCCTTCGCTAAAATTAGAACTTTTTAGTCTCGGCTAAATTTTATGAATGACATAATCACAGCAATCGGTCTCTAAGGTACCGGGTACTCTGCATGCCTAGACCTTGTATTACAAATTTTAAGATTTTTTAACATTTCAAGAACAGGATTAAACAAAATGCTCGTGAAGAAACGAATTCGCTCACTTGTGCGTCTAGTACACGCATAAGCGAAATCCTTAGTTTTTTCGCATTTACTGCAATATGCTATTATTATATCAACTGCACACTCTTGAGATCTGTGAAATCATTACAATAATAAAGAATTAAAAAATACACCACTTTCCTGTGTGGTTTTGCAGACATTAAGTAACTTTGCATGGATTTTGCATGTACTTAATTTTTTTTGCATTGTGCAATTAAAAACGATTTAAGGTACAATTAAATTGCTAGTTCAGGAAATGTCTCGAGTTACCGCAATTCCTGACGGTATGCTTGGTTGCCTACCCGAATTTTTCATTTCTTGGTATTTTGAAAACCTGTGAGCTTTAGAGAATTTTCAAAATTTATTGTTAGTATGATTTTCGACGGCCATTTTATGGCACTGATTTGGTAATATTTATACCTTCTGGGGCTGTAGATGTGATCTGGAATTTTCACTTCATGTGAATATTATAATTCCGGAGTTATTGCGATTTCTGTTGAACAGCCGTCAGAAATTGTATATGAGATTGCTGGTCTGAAGCTGGCTATACTAGGATAAAAACGTGTTTCTGCGAAATCACCTACACTTGCCCACCTTGTAACTTTGGTACGTTTCTATAGTTTCGTTGTGTTATTTTAGGCCTTTCTCGTACGCCCTATTGGCTTGTTAGTGCCACGCTCTGCATATGTCCCCTCCACTGCTCTGTACATGGCGTGGAACACCAACCTGTAAACGGTTCTCTACCCCTCAATTCATGTGTCTGCTTCCAAGACTTCGTGCGATAACTGGAAAAAAGCCTACTCCACCCTACTTTGCACATTTGCTTGGGCCTCTCAGCAGGAGCCCCCCCCCCTCCCCAAACCCGCAACCCTGGATAGCTTCTGCATGGACGGTGCCTGCCATATTCCCTCAGGTACCTTCGATGTATCAAACTCTCGTGTTGAAGCCCTGAAATACCATTCGTGCAGTTTCTATGAAATGTTAAGCGTTATACCTACGGTTTGTACTGTAGAAGTTCTAGCCGATTGTACAGAGAATTTAAGAAATCTGTCGACGCTATATATTCACTTTGGGCGTTTGGTAGTGAGAATTAGTTTAGTTCTCTTAATATGCATTAAGGCAACTCTGTTCTGCGGTTTTTAGTCATTCAATTCGCGAAGCAATACGTTCCACCACGTTTTGGTTTACTTAGAACTAATAACAATGCGAAGAATGGAGAAAATTAAAAGTCCTGTAAACGCTGAAACACACCAATTAAAGTGTGTCATATACCTTGAGCGCGTGGTTTTCGCATTCCAATAATTTAGATCTCGATGCGACTGCTTCCCGTTATCCGCTGTCGGTCGCTGCACTTTTATTTTATGTGACTTAATAATTGGGTTACATGTGCTTGTGATCAAATTGCGAGTAAAAATCGTGCAGCTTGTTTTCTCTCATTTATCACACACAGTACATTTCGCGTGCGACGATCGAGGCATTCCGGAACAGATAGCCGGCTTTGCACGTGCATTTATCAAAGCACGGGCACGATTTGGGTTTTTCCAAAACTCACACAGAACAAAATAATGAAGCAGTCTGAATAGCCGCGAACATTCAAATTTAAATCATTCGTTCTGCAAAATTTCCTGTCCGCCTGAAAATGCAAAGATAAGCATTTAAAAAAAAAACAATTCAAACGACAGTTAGCAAGTAAAACAAAGAATATAATAAATAGTACTAGCATTGTACAACACAAACAACGAAAGGTCGTTAAGCTAATCAAAAATCTTGCATAAGCAAAGGACAGAGTTAGACCAGTGGTCTCTTTAACTCTTTATTCTTTGTTTTAACCGTAGCCATTCATGCTACATCATCGTAACCAAAATGTAAAGTAGTAATGCGTCCTAAATACCATCGAGATGGAAGTAAATTATTAGTTCCGCCTAACATTGAAATCGCATTCGCAAACTCGCAGGCGCTGAAGTTGAAATCCCAGCGCCGGTAATGTTTTTTATTTGAAAATTGATGTAAATCGTATTACCAAGTGTTTCGTTTTATTGTTTTAGTATTATTACGAACGTTATTACATTTGCTACACATGGGAATTTATTTGCACGTAAAAACAAAAATTATAAATACTTCACAGCAGGGTGGTACAGGAATCGTCTAGTCGTGTAGCAAACGTTTGCCAAGCTAGGTCCTGAGCAGGATGGGGTGGGTTGTCCGGAAGCGCCACTGGTTTGAGACGGTCCAAACCAGAAAACCTACAGGTGGCCGTGTAAATTCCTAAACCACTAGCTGTTTCACAAAAACAAATAATAAAAGACAGAAAACACCAAGACTCGAAATAACCTAGTTATTTATTTACAGTTTGTACACCTTCGAAATTCTGTGTCATACTTGGAAAAGGCAACACAATTCTGTGATTAAATGGAATAGTTTGTAAATGTAATCTTAGTGGTATGTAATGTACAAGATTTTATATCAATAAAGTCGAAAAGGTAACTACGATAATCGCAATTCGTTCGAGTACCCGTGTATCAACTACGATAGTGACTTAAATATAATTAAAAACAGCGATACCGGAATGCGGGAGAATAGTAAGTTCTAAATCGCTTGATTAATTAGGTAAATACTCTATCTAGTCGCGAACCTCTTCGAATTGGTACCATTTCGCCTAGGGGAGTGCTAATACACATAACATGGTGTATTTACGGTGCTCATATTATGTTAAATGTTAAATTGATGCTCCCGGAGACCCTCGCCAATAATGGTTTAAATTTTGAACATTGACAAGTATCTGACACTCGAATGCGACCAAAGCAGTACTACCAAACGTAAAGATATTAAATGCATAAAATGACATTATCCTATTACACCAAAGTAATTGCACGTGATGTACAACGAAGCTATACAATATTTCGCATGTAAAACGACATGAATTTCGCTAGCATATACCTAGGTAAGTACAATACATAAAGTAAAGATCATAGTGCCATAACGAACGATATTTTCAGTTCAATAAACACCAAAAGGTAGATAACACTAGGTGTTGCAGATACCTGGATTGTGCACAGAAGGATCGCTACATCAACAGCTATGGGGGATAGCTATTAAGATGTCCACCAGCTTGAGTAACCTCCAAAGAGTCAGGGCTTCATCTAACTTTGCGGGTGAGAAGCGTAGTCGAGTGCAGTCACCATGGGGAGAAGCCTTGCATGCGAACTACCACATGTGCTGAGGGGCTCGAATTGGAACGGAATTGTTGCTCCAGGTGCCTTAGCCAAGCAACAACAATGCCACAGGCATAATAGATCCCGAAAAATCGGAGAACGATACAGCAAACTAGGACGAGGAGGCCAAACTAGGACGAGGAGGCCAAACTAGGACGAGGAGGCCTAAATACGAGACGTTATCGAAAAATGTTCTACGGCAACCATAATTTAACATACCAGAGTTGTAATGTGGCCTCGAGTAAGTAAATTGCAGAAATATATATTTATCCCAATACACTCGGATTCATTTTAGCAATATAACACCCATTTCCTATTTCTGGATGGCAGATTCCTCAAAGAAACATGGAAACTATGTAATCCACTTAAGTGAAAATTCCCAAAAATCACATGCAGCTCCAAAAAAGAAAACTTAAAAATGGTCGCCGGAAATCGTACTATCAAAACAATTTTCAAAATTGTTACTCAAAATTCCCTAAAAATCAAGGATTTTGCAAAAATGAGTATGCAACCAAAGCTACACCTAACGTATGCAGGTGAATCTAACTATGAATGTATTTAAGCTAATAAATTATCCAAACAATCCTTAACTGTATCTAAATGTAAAATTACACGTAACAACGTGAAGATATGTTTACCCCTACTTTCCTTTGATTTTTAAAATTGTTTAGTGTCACAACGTCCGTTTGGGATGGAAGTTCTAAATAAATCCCTTTTCAGATTTTTTTTCGTTATATTTACCGAAACAACCACAAATACAGCAGCGAACTATCCTTTTAGGTTGGGCATTAATAATTTACTTAGTTTTAATAACGCAACCACAACTTCTAACAGACCGATTCAAATACTAAACTTGCCAAAATGACATTACTAACATTCTGACAGAAATTATTCACTGACTCTTGCCATTTCTAAAATAATATAGATCCCATTGCGGTACTTTGGCAACCAAGGATTACTTCGACTGCGTTGTTAAACGAGCCCCCTCTGCAAGCCAACTCAGATGCAAATATTTTTTTATGGATATTTTCTTGCTGCTCGTGATCAATAAGGAAAGATTAATCATTTCTAGAATGGTAGAAAATACAAAAGTTATTTACTATTACTGTTACGCGTGGGAGTGATTCTGAAAAAGAATCATATGCCGGATATGCAAAAAGTGATGACTTAAGTCAAAGTGTAATGTGAGCTATTTCGGAGCTGACGATGCTGACATTGAAAGGTTTAATAGTAATTATAATTTTGTTTACTCAGTGGCTAATTGAACCGTATTCCAATCCTTATTAAAAGTATTACCGAGTACTATAAAAACAACACAAAGTTGAGAATAAAATAAAAATAGAAAACATAATGCAGTTTGTGGATATGGTGTAAAATATAAATTGGAATTTGCCGAAGCTTATAAATTAAGCTTAATAAGTATTACTATCTCAATATACAGTGCCCCTTGTAAAAAAACATTTTTCTACAAACGTTTCAAAAAGTTACCGCACTAGTGCTTAAAACTAACACAACAGTTAACTAAGTTTTTATTTTTGGTAAATATGTACAACACAGTTATTTAATTGATGAAAATGGGCACTTGATGATGCTACACTTAAATTATCTTTCTCTTGTAACATTTGCATATTCTTAGAAATTGCAGGAAATGATGTAGCCGCACAAAACGGGTCCTGTACCTTTACTGGTCCTCTTTCCTTTTCACCCAAAATCTTATTTGTTTACGCTCTTCTTATATTCCAAGGAACTTTCGACGTAACTCTCAGCGATAGAACTTGATCGCCAGCCGCCGTGCCTTTTGAGTGTCGACATGCTCGCACCAGCATCAGCCAAAAACGAAGCAGAACATCGGCGGAAGCAGTGCCCAGTATATTCTTCACAGTTTGAAAGTCTAAGAAAACCAGCAATTTTTTTAGGTATAGCACGAATTGTGTTTATGCGTACAGGCTGCACCATACATTTACCATTTCTGTAGCCAACGAAAAATCGTTAATGGTCGTACTGCACGGGCGTAGACTAGCATACTTGCGAAAAATTTCCAAAAAATTAATGCCATCAATCTTTCCCTCTGTTACTGTAAACATTCTTGAAACCTTGGTTTTCGTGAATGGAATATTAATTTTTATGAAAGTACTGGCATCCTCAATATCAGTTACTCGCATGAATGTAAGCTCCTCCCTACGACAAGCTCCGGATACACCAACAATTACGGCTACCTAGAATTTAAATAAAACGTTAGTGATGTGCTGCATATAAGAATTTGGTCAAATACTACTACATTTACTTTCATTAACAAATAATGTTTATCGTCCGCTTCCTTCAAAAATCTTTCGATTTCTTCCCTTCTAAAAATTTTCGACTTTTTAGGCCTATATCCCTCGGCTTTTCTCTTTAGGAAGGCGTTAACATTCGCATATTTGCTAATGTCCAGGTTTCTCTTGAAATATATCATGGATCGCAGCATAGAATAGGTGCTCCGTAACGTAGAGGGCTTATAAGTCGAAGAAAGGTCAGAGAAATATGCCAGCACAACCTTTTCTGCGACAGCACGCACGTTTTTTCGGTCACACCAACCCTTGAATTTTTCGTAGGTTGCATTGTAGGCGGATCTTGATTTTTCCGGTATGAGCGTCGAAACTGCGGCCTCTGCTGCATCTTCAATATCGGATGGAAGCTCAGAATCGCTCATTTTTGCCTAGTCCGAGATTTTAAATACACAACGCGTTCATATCAAACGAATCTTGTTTGTAAACAACGATCTGAAAAATTACTTAACAACCAAGTAACTGACGCACGCCTACTAGCATATCTAATTCGGCATTTTATGAACGAAATTATTTTACTCCCATTTGTTCTTTTTGAAACGTATGTAGAAAAAATCTTGTAAGATACACATTGCAAAACTCCGTGTTTTACGCACACGACGTGTTTCCACACTCGCTATCGCTCGTGTGGAAATTTTCACGTCTAGTGCGTAAAACACGTTCATTTTGCAACTTGTATCTTAAATAGCTATTTCATGCTTAAGGCGTTTAAAAAAAATATTTAAGACTAACGAAAAACGTTCCACTTTATCAATAATAAGTATCGTTCAACAAATAGGGTTAGAGTGCGAATCGCCCAGCTCATTGCTCCGCCACTGTCCTCTGTGTTGCACTTGCGCTGTTGGCAGTCGCGTCAATCGACCAGTGTACATCGATCGGTCTCTGCGCGAACATGTTTTACGCTCTCGACGCCATTTTGATGTTTACGTTTATTCAATATATTTTGCCTATTTGTATTATTAAATATATGCTTTGTCAGTCGCAATGCCCAGTACTTTATTTACCCTAATATAGTCTCAACTCGAACGCGACACGCTTGAGAAGTGTTTATCGCAGCTCCGAGTGCAGAAAGTTAAAATCAGTTATTTATCGTGAGTTAGCCTTCGGCAGAAATTTCGTTTACAAAACTACTTTTAACAAACAGTAAGTAGTAACTACTTATCACGAATAACAATAACACAAATGATATCCCAATGGAAATTCAAACGCTGAATAAGCGTAAACACGACTCCTTATCACCACCTGTCAACGAGGTGCAAAAGCGATACATGTGGTCACCTCCAAATTTATTAACGGCAAATAAATATTATTTACCACCTCAACTAGAAGCTAATCTTAATGACAATCAAACTGCTAAATCAACCAGTGCATCAAACACTACAGTAACTAAACCAAAAATTCCACCTCTTTATCTCCATAATGCAGTCAATCACACAGCGCTAACAGCTGACGTTAAAAGTATGATAACTGGCGAGTTCACTACGCTCTATAATAATAGCACATTACGATTAAATTTAACAAAAGAAGAGGATTACAGAACAATAACAAAGCATTTTAAAGATAATAGCATACCATTTCACACATTTCAGAATCCAAATAATAAGCCACTCAATATCGTAATTAAGAACGTCCCAATCTCTTTAACAGAACAGGAAATAAAACAAGAACTCAAAGATCTACCAATCATTAAGATAACGCGATTACTAAACAAAAATAAACAACCACTAACAACATGCGCCGTTGACCTAACAGACAGCGACGCTGCCAAAAAAATTTTCTCACTGAACAAATTGTGCTATTCCATTGTAACTGTTGAATTAAGAAAAAAATCACCAAATATACCTCAATGTTATTGCTGTCAAAGATATGGGCACACGAGGAATTATTGCACACTGGATCCACGATGTGTCAAATGCGCCGGCAACCACTCCCACAGTCAATGCTCAAAAACTCCTACAGAACCACCAAAATGTATAAATTGTGGTGGAGATCATACTGCAAATTTCCGAGGATGCAGTCATCACATTGAATTAGTACAAAGACTTCAAAAAAACCAACCAAACTACCGAGGTCAAACTTATGCTAAAATCGTACAGAACAAGCAGCCAAATACATCACAAGTACCAGCTAATATCACCAACATCCTATCTCCTAACCTTAACCCCAATAGTCAACCACAATCACGCACCACCACAGCAGAGTCGCCCCTGGCAAATACCTTAATCAAACTGCTACTCGACTTTATTACCCCATTTCTCCCACAAATAAAAACCTTTATCACAACCACCCTCCTCCCTCTGCTCCTTAATGGCCCATAATAATCAGCCGAGAACATTAGAAAGATTAACAATCCTAAATTGGAATTCCAACGGCATCAAAACCCAACGATCCTTATTTATTTCCTTTCTGGCTAGACATAACGTGGACATTGCCTGCATATCCGAGACTCATCTGTCTAACATCGATATTTTCAAAATACCTGGCTACCAAATATATCGCAACGACCGAAACTCAGACAAAGCTGCAGGCGGTGTGGCAATAATCATCAAAAAGCAGATCCTTCACCATAGTATCCCTAACCTACCACTACACAGTATAGAAACCACAAGCATACAAATCATGTTAAATAATCAACGTCACACAATAACAAGCATATACAAACAACCAAATAAAAAACTAAGTGAAGCAGATATTCAAGCAGTATTCAATACAACTGAACCATTATTGGTAATAGGTGATCCAAACTGTAAAAATACAATATGGGGATGTAGAACGCCTAACCCAAATGGAATCAAACTGGAAAACCTAGCAATTGAAAATGGCTTCCAAATTATAGCACCCACAGATATGATCACAACCCAGACATACTGGACATAGTGCTACAGAAGAACTTCTCAAAACAGATTCACCAAGAAGTAATCAATGAGCTCGACTCCGACCATCTTCCGGTTCTCATATCATTCATTAGCAGCACACAAACAAGACAACCCATTCCTCGACTAATCACTGGTCCTATTCAGTGGGATAAATTCCAAACCAGCTTAGATCAAAACCTACAATGTCCCACAAACTTGAAGTCAGCAAAAGACATAGATAACGCCGTAACCAAATTAACAACGGCAATTGTAGATAGCGTACAGCAAGCGATAATACAAACTAAATCAACTCAACACCCTAGGAATTTTAATACCCCAAACTACATAATTGACCTCATAAAAATGAAGAGTAAAGTACGTCGGGAATGGCAGAGAACAAGATCAGTAGAACTCAAGAGATCCTTAAATAACCTAATTCATCGAATTAAAAATGAACTGGATGCATTCAGGATAACTACATATCAAAAATACATCGAAGAACTAGAACCAGGCGACCCTAACATGTGGAGGGCGACAAGGAGAATCTTAAAAACAAAGGAGGAGATACCAACTTTAACCTCAGAAACAAACAACTATAGCACGGATGCTGAAAAAGCCACAGCATTTGCTGAATATCTTGAACTCGTCTTTACACCTGAAATTACTTGCGGCCCCACCCATAGAACGAACATAACAAATCACATAGAAAGGAACTTACCATGTATCACACAGCCTATTAAGCCCACATCACCCGCTGAACTAAAATCCATAATCAAGAAACTCCCTAAACGAAAGTCGCCGGGACACGACTTAATAACAAACGCAGTGATTGCACAACTAACCATGAAGACTCTGGCGTATCTCTCCACAACCTTTAATGCATGCCTTAGAATAGGATACTTTCCTAAAACTTGGAAGCATGCCCACATTCTTATGTTTCCAAAACCACACAAAAATAAAAAACAGATTGAAAGCTACACACCTATCAGTCTACTAACAACAATGTCAAAACTATTGGAAAAGGTCATCTACTCTCGATTAAATACCGAAGTGATCTCCTATAACGTCCTTCCACCGCACCAGTTCGGTTTCCGAAAAACGTATTCCACTAACCATCAGCTGCAACGAATCACTGAAGTCATAGAAACTGGCTACGAAAACAAATGCTACACAACAGCACTATTCCTCGACGTAGCACAGGCCTTCGACAAAGTCTGGATTGAAGGCCTGAAGAGCAAAATACTCAGGCTAAACATATCGACTTACCTCAAAGCAATAGTCTTCTCCTTCCTCGAAGACAGAACGTTTGCTGTAAAAATTAATCTTACCCTTTCTGAACCAAAAAACATACGTGCAGGAGTTCCACAAGGTAGTATATTGGGTCCGCTACTATTTAATATATACACCTCAGACATACCAACAATTAACGCCACCATAGCAACTTTTGCCGACGACACCGTGATTATAACACAAAACACTGATCACCTACAAGCCATCTCCAAACTACAACGAGCAACTGATCAAATCTGCTCCTGGTTCAACAAGTGGAACATACGAGTCAACTCAGCGAAATGCCAAACTAAAGTGTTTACCCTAAAACGCATACCAAACCTACCTAACATCCACATCAGTAATAATAGCATCGAATGGAACCCATCCGATAAAGCAGTCAAATATCTGGGAGTGCTTCTTGACACGCGACTGTCATGGAAACTACACGTTAACCAAAAGCTCAATCAGAGTTATGCACGACTGGCGCAACTATATCCTTTAATTAATAGAAAGTCAACACTAAAAATTCAGTGTGCAACCCTAATGTACAAATCTTTAATTAGACCGCTGGCACTGTACGCATCACCCATCTGGAGCAACACCGCAAAAACGAATTTAACCAAACTCCAAAAGCTTCAAAACAAAGTGCTTCGCATCGCCGTAAATGCACCATGGTACATACGAAATGAACAATTACACTATGAACTGGGTATCTCAACAATACAAGAGTACATTAGTGCCAGAGCGAAGAAATTCTATACCAACATAAACTCCTGCGAGGCATCGGCACACTATCATCTTAGCAGTCGAAATATCCACACCCGACTGAAGCGAAAGCTACCTCAGGACCTACTAACCGATGACTCTACCGACTGATCACAATCCAATTAGAGATGCCAATATATCTCAAATGCTATTTTACTCAGTTATTTGTACATAGTTCAACCCTACCATGTATAACATGTATGTTGTTGATCTGGTAATAAATAAATTAAAAAAAAAAAAAAAATTTACCCTAATATATAGCTAAAAAATATTTGGAATAAACTATGAATGTATTTGCCAAGAAGCATACGAGAAGATTGTTGTTAGAATGTAAGATGTAAAAAAATCAAAATCCGCAACTAAAACCCAAAAGATCAGTATTGAAATTAGTTTTTAAAGTGTTTACCTTTTACTAGTATTAGTATTAAAGGTTTTTTTAGTATTAATATTGTTCTGTGTCTGCATAATATACCTGTGTACTAATTTTGAAAAAATACTAACCATAAAATAATATCAACCCACCTTCAGAGCACCATGCCCAATACTGGCCCACCCAAATAAGGAAGTCTCGCGACGCCACTGAGTATCAGTGGTGAAAGTGTTTTCAAGACGACCTGCAAAGTCTTCGCATCTGCCTTTATCAATTGATGATGTTCGACTATTAATGTGTTAATTCATTCGAACGCTGCTGACGATTCACATCGCTTCAAGTTGCATTTTTATTGAGTCAGTACGGATGTGGCATCAGGATTAAGGGTTCCTACAAAACGAAAAGCTCTCCCTTTGGTGATTAGCTATTTTGACTTTATTGACAACCACACCGTAAAGGACGGCAGGATGCTGTGTGGAGCTTCATGTCTTCTGCGATGCAAGCGAATCTGCTTTCGCTGCCAAAGACAGAAGATGAATACGAAGCATCTTTCATAGCAAGACGGTAATTCAGTGGCAACGCTCAGATTGATATCGTCACTTTTAATTCGTGGCTTATCGTATGAGTGAGATTCAGAAGGTCACTGATATTCAAGATTGTCGTTGGATCCCAACAATGAGTATGTCACAGATGGAAAAGCCTAAATGTTTGAAAAAGCAACCGTTTAAAAATTTCCAAATGATGGATTAGATATAACTGTTGAGTATTTGATAACCATTCATGAAGAGGAGCTGTTTCTGCATGCAGAAAACTATAGGTAATGGACGAAGATGGTTTGCGTCTTAGCTTAGGTCAAGCGGTTTGTTAGATGTCTCAAACTCATATGCATCATGGCGACCCGCCGCCGTTGCTTTATGTTCAGTTGCAATACATTCAGATGATGGAAGCAATTTCCGAAGAGTTGTTGTGGGGTTGAAGAAAGCCCTCCTTGGAATTAACCAGAAAAAAGTGAAATATGAAATGGCTTAAAAAGGAATAACTTGAAAATTCCTTCCTACATCCGCACCTCACGTGAGAGGCAGATAAAAAGCTCAGGTTATTAAGAAAGCACTGTATACGACCTTAAAAGAATTGGCCCAAAGAGAATAAATGCTCTTATCTTGTTAGCTGAAGCGAAATATACTGTTAACAGCCGCCAATTGACGCACGTACTCGTAGTCGTAGATTCTGAAATTCGAAAAGCCCTAACTTCCAATTATTTTCTTCTTGGGAGGTCAAGCAACGTACAGCCTGCTTGATTATTCGCTAAAGATGGCGTGCATTTGAGAAAGATGTGACGTTAATCCCAAAGACTGGCGAACAATTTTTGAAAGCGCTAGATTGCTGAATAGTAGTCCACCTTGACCAGAAGGACACAATGGTTTCAACGCTCAGATCCACTGTTAGAAAATGAGGTGGTCATAATCACCGTGCAACAAATATCCTAAAATATGTCGTAGTATGTGTAGTGGATGTCAATTGTCAAGACGACAAAAGGAACTTATTGAAGGTCTGTTAAAAGCGATGCGGAATAGGGTACAGTTGCAGGCTATACCTAAGGGGAGTATGGTTGTGCCTCGCATAATGAAGTGAGGGTTTGTCTCGTTTGGATATTTTATTGACATTAGTTTTGGCAGCGGTAATAATCAGGGCGGGGTTTTTGATCATCGCGGTTGAGAAAGTAGTTTTTTAAAATAAATAAACAACATGCCAAGTGCCAAAAATACACTTTTTACTCGTATTACATGCAATATTTTTTTAGAGTCCTAATAGCAATATAAGGATTTAGTTCGGTGACACTTTTTCTCCAACATTGTATTAGATATTTTAGGTTATGTTGACATACAAAGTTAGGACAAGGCGTAACCACTACTTTGTCATCCCGCCTCGTGGCCGTGTTCCAGTTGATTATACAATCAAATTTTGGGTTTATGAATTCGAAACCACTAGCTCCGCACTAAATAAAAACACCAAGGTTCCAAAGCTCAAATTGTCCAGGACTTAAAGGGTGCAGATTTCCACCAGGTAATAATTTCTGTCAATAAATTCACCAACAAATGGGGTGTTATACTAGTGATAGGCGGTAGTGTTGCCACATTTGTCAATACAGGAAACACAAAAAAATACCGACTTTAACAACATAAAAACGACACAATCGGGAACTTAACCGGGTACGTAGCCCCAACCCCGTCACAATAGACGGTAAAAAAATGTTGCTCCGGCTTGGTAACGCTCAGCGACCGGGCAGGTTCTTTACCACCTTTGAATTAGAGCTACAATTCCATTAACCGAGATAAAATATGTTAAATATTAATGCGCCACCACATTCGGGCAAAATCGGGAAAACAAAATCAGCAACGCCGGTGAACGCACTCTGAATGTGGAAGTGAGTGATTCACCTTTCTACTTCTACCCTGTCACAAATTGAGGTGGCGGCTACAACAGCTCCATCGAACCTAGAGAGAGTAAGCCTAAGAATCCAAGGCCCTAGAGCCATCGGCTGCATTTCAGAGGATGATTGTGGTGCTCTGTTCGCAAATATACATATTTGATAATTTTCAGCCCGAGCGCTCGCAAGGCCGAGGCGGCTCGTCGGAAAAATTAAAAAGAAGGACTTTGTTTAAAATAAACTTAGAAGGTAATTAAAATTAATTAAAATTTAATAGTAGTTATATATATATATATATTAAAATGTATGTATAAAACGATCACTACAAATTAAAATTCCTCGGAGGGTCCCGACCCTGTAAGTTCAGAGCTAAATCACAAATAAAGCTGCACTTGCTTACATCATCTGGATTCCTGTACATCGAAACAAAACACAAAAAGGTATGCAAACACCAATAAAAAACGTAGATAATTAACAATAAACTCTAATAAAGTATGCGAATAACAATGAACATGGAAATGTTTACTGGTTACAGTTAAAAAAATAATTGGCAAAAAGGATTAGTTAGGTTAAATTGCGACGTTCAAACTAAACACAGCAGTACAATAAATATCAAACGGCATAGCTACATTTTAAACAGTAATAACGTTAAATTGGGCACAAAAGAAATATGGTACATGATCAAAATTAACAACGATCACGCAAATAGTGATGCAATAACAATGTTTACTTGAACTTACAATGCAAAACGACATATAAGCGTTAAAACTTGACGATATTGTTTAAAATTTCATAATTTAAATCAACCAATGGCAAAATTTGCCAAAACAACACTTCACTATAAATTTCTAAGCGTTACAAATACTATTAAATCGACAAATACCTTTAGTTGAAGAAATCCAGACGTTACGTAATGATGTCCAATTCTAGCTGCGTGTCGCACCTCAACTATGCCTCGAAAAGAACGACAGGAAAACTGCATAAGGGCGGTATTCAAGCAGGTGTGACGACGTTAAATCCCCGGGACGGTAAGAGTGAAGCACCTTACGATAGGTAGATGCCGCACGGAAATTCGTGACTCCACCACGATGATGATTTAGCATATAAACGAGGTTTTCACTTAATAATCCGCTATCAGCGTAATTGGAGGTACTCAGCTCCACGATACAGAAGAAACCCATGGCTAAACATTTCACGACACTGACACAGGGGCTTGACGACGGCTAACATACAGTTTTACTAGTTTTTGACTTTCGACGAGGCCGAAGTCCCGCCGGAATCAACTACCTCTGAACGGTTCGAGGGCCGGGCGCTGATTGCTGCTTTTGCTTAAGATACGGGAGCGTAATAAGACCATGCAAGCGTGACTTCCTTGTTTCACTCAAGGACCTCGCGGAAAATTCCAAGAAACTGATGCAATTTTTGATTCAGCAGTTCGCAAGAAATTCGGGGAAAGTTTTGGACTACCTGAACGACGAAATTCTGAGAATGCAATACGCGAGAACAGCTTATGTCACCCCAAGCAGGAACAATGCTCAATTTAGAATTGAATTTCGACTAATATAAATGAACTGCAAAGCGAAATAAGCGGAAATATGGTTTGTATGGACTTAAGGTTTGAGGATTCAACACTAAACTATGAATTTGGGCTTGACTTATGCGGGAACGTACCTACTGAGTTTCAAAGATTGTCCTTACACTCTGGCCAGGAGATACATACATTGGTCTTTGTAAAAACAAATCAAAACCTTTTAAAATAAAAGCCAGATATACAAATTATATATACAACAAAAAATAAAAAACTGCATTCGAGTTTGTGGAAGTCTAAAAGCCCCTACGTAGATAGTCGTCCAAAACGGCGTTTTTCGGAAATGGCTCTGGTTCCTAACGCGCGTCTTGGACAGCGCTGCGTACGTGGTGGTAAACTGTCAGATTTGCCTTCGCGTGTGCAAGCCGGGTGGAGTTTGAGTTTTAAGGGTGTGTAACGTACTACAAATGCTATTGCAGGTGTCCTCAAATTAGATTTGTGCTAAGGACCGTGTCATGGCTAATTTACGCGACCAGAACGGCCTGGTGCACGACGATTGCTACCTTCAGGTTTTATCCAACGAGTGGCTCGGCCGTTAGTTGCCTTGCGACGCCTCGGAGTTCTGCAGGATGCTCCAGGTCAGCCGGAAAGACTGCCGGACCGTTTCTTGGGGTGAAAGTGCACTTCCTTGTTGGGTGAGTAGTTTACTAGCTTAATTATTCCGGCGATCAAAGCCCAAAATACCCATTTTTCACAAATGAGGACTGCATGTGTTACGGTGTTGTAATAAGCTATGAGGCTATCAGACAGTAGGTACGTTTATTCGGCATTGTAATTCCCTGAACCGCCACAGCGGATAGTAATAGCATGGAGCTTCGGATTGGAACCTTTAGTGCTTTTTTTGCAATCGAAGAGGGCCTCTGAAGGCGTAGGTATAGATTTTATGGGTCAAGTGTCGTCACAGAAAACGCTTTATGCAAGAAATTCTGCCATTGGAAAAGTGACTTGGCCGAGAAACGTTTTATCAGGGCATTTTTTCAACCGAATAATCAGTTTGGCTTAGGAAAACGGTTTTAACGGAAATTATGCTATTGAAACATCAACTAAGCTCGAAAAGGTGACATTAGGGGAGTTTAAGAAGAAGGCTGCAAACTTGGAACTCATAAACAGGCGACTAGTCTGGCGGGCGGCTTTAGGGTGGCAGAGCTCGGGATTGCTCTACAGGTGTCAGGGATAAAGCCCCTCTTGGGGGCTCAAAACTATTCAAGCTAGAGCGCTGAATTCAACTCTCCTTCACATGCTAAGCATCTCGCTTTTATACCCCTTTCTGGTTGACTATCAATCGGTCAAACTTATCTTCTAGTGCGGTCTGGTAGAACTGGGTCGTAGCGATACGTACGTGCCTACATACCCAGCGGAGCGTTTTGCGTATATCGAAATTCGCCGTAGCCTGGAAATCAAGCGCCAAATGTGACTGAAGGTTGCAACGTTCAAATTTAAACGCTCTATTTACGTTTTTAAATTCAATTTGGGCGATCTGACGTCACAATCTAAGATCTTAGATAGAAGAAAATTGTATTATTGTAATATTTGCCAGAGCAACACGATTTAATTGTATAGACGTTGTGTATCGTACAGAAGAAAATCTTTAACATCTTGTCAATGCAACACTCTGAAAACATATTAATATATCTACAAGAACCTTTTTATATATAAGATGTCGCGCAATAATCTATATAGTTTCTGTTTGCATTTTTCAAAGAGAGGATAAACCACGTTTACACTTAGACCTCGAGGTGGGCCTCTTGTGCTACCTCCATAGCAGCCATGTAATTTTCCCAAATAAGGTCTAGTACTCCTTATGCGACGCTACAGAACTGTGATTGCACTTTGCTTGATATATTTAGCTATTATTTCCGCTTGCAAGCAGTGGTGTATTTGTCTAATGCTATTGCGTTCTTGAAAGTTGTAGTAGCATGTCTGTTGGAAGCCCCGCCATTGGGGTTGGGGGGGGGGGTTAGTTATTAGGCTTTAAAGGTGCCTATTTAAGTCCTACCGTTTGTGGATACAAACTGCAATACTGCAGTTATAAGTGTTTATTAATTGCCCTCTTTTATTCCAGCTCAATAATAATGAAATTTCTCTTACCTTAATTACCCCAGTCATGGTTCAGGAATGTCACTGTTAAAATTAACCAGAAGATGATTTGGACTCGTGCTAAGGTGAATAGGTAATGGATGTCTATGCAGAAACGGTTTTAAGAGAGACCAGTGAAGATTTAGCGCTAACAGATCAGTTGTAAACCACATTTCTACATTGAAACAAGTACACGCTATTTGTGACGAGCATTATTGACTACACACTTTACCATAGTAAGCAATGATATGCACTAAGAGTCATCATTGCTTGACAGATGTTGAGGATTTACCCCCATATTGGCAACAACAAAGAAAGGTGACTAGAGTACGCTAAGGTAGTGAATTTAACAATTAATAATCACACCAAGTACCTGAAAATGGCAAAATCCAAAGAACTTGAAATTGCAAGAGCAAATCAGAATATAAGATTACAGCTGGAGAACAATCACAAGCTGGTGTGCTAAGAAGTAAAAGACTTTGTGTTGGTGGGAGCTCCACCATGTAATAATAGTGACCCAACTTGAGAAATAAAAGCAAGAATGTATTAAAATTTCGTTCAGTGACAATCAAATATTAGTGAATATCTGCAGACATACAAATATCCAGATATTTTCGCCTGTCAAAATAACTACTAAATTTAAAAATTGACAGATTTGAGAATTTTTGAAATGTTATTAAATAGACAACCAGTAATAAAGTGAATATAGAATGTTTCCTCGTGAAATAGTCTTGCAATATATTCCTCTTGCATAATAAGTACGGGAACCTATAATAATCAAATGCGACACAAAAATATATTCCATAAATTATATGTATAGATAGTTACATTGAACATACAATGACATGTTACGAATATTATAATATTTTAAAAAATAACATGCATTAATGACTAGTATCAGCAAGATAACGCAAAGCTGCACAGTGTTTGTTCCAAATTATTGCACTATTTCTCCGTTATGCGATTTCATTTATCTACTATTTCTGTTTATTTTGTATACTATACCAAAGTTTTTCAGCTCTGTGAAGCTTCACATGCACCTTCAAGCTACTTTTAAACTGTGTTTTGTATTTACAATCAGCACAACAATAAAACTTTGGTATGTGTGACTTCATGTGTCTACGTAAATTCGACTTCATTGTTGCTTTGTATTCACAAATGGAACAATTGTAGGGTTTTTCTCCTGTATGAGATCGTAGATGCCTAACTAAATCACATTTTTGTACTGTTTTATAAAAACACACGTTACAAACATAAGGTTTTTCTTTTGTATGAACGCGTGTCTCTGCTTGCTGATTAACTTCATTAGAATTAGAATGAGGTTTTCCTCCTGTATGTGATTTCATATGTCTAATTAAATCACTTTTACGTGCCGTTTCATATTTACAAGTAAAGCAACTGTAAGGTTTTTCCCCTGTATGCAATCTCATATGTATAACCAAGAGATACTTTCGCGCAGTCCTATATTCACAAATGGAACAACTGTAAGGTTTTTCTCCTGTATGAGATCTCATATGTCTAATTAAATCAGTTTTCTGTGTTGCTTTGTAATCACAAACAGAACATAAGTATGGTTTGTCACCTGCGTGAAACCTCATATGTCTAATTAAGTCAGTCTTTTGTGCTGATTTGTAGTCACAAGCAGGGCAACTATGAGGTTTTTCTCCTGAACGTGCCTTCATATGTCTAGTTACATCAGTTTTCTGTGCCGATTTGTAATCACAAGCAGGACAGCTGTAAGGTTTTTCACCTGCACGTGACCTCATATGTTTAATTAAATCAGTTTTTTGTACTGTTTTGTATTCACAAGCAGGACAAACATGAGGTTTTTCTCCTGCTCGTGTCATCATATGCCTAATTAAGTTACCCTGCTGTACTGTTTCATATCCACAAGCAGGGCAGTCGTAAGGTGTGTCTCCTGCACGTGACCTCATATGTCTAACTACACTCGTTTTGTCTACTGCTTTATAGTCACATGCAGGGCAAGCATGAGGCTTTTCACCTGCACGTGATTGCATATGTCTAATTAACTGATTTTTCTGAGTTGTTTTGTAGTCACAAGCAGGGCAGCTGTGAGGTTTCTCTCCCGCCCGACACTTCATATGTGCAACTAAATTACATTTTTGTGCGGTCTTGTATTCACAAGCTGGGCAGCTATAGGGTTTTTCTCCCGCACGGGACATCATATGTGCAACTAAACCTCCTTTCTGTGCTGTCCTGAATTCACAAGCAGGGCAACTGTAAGGTTTTTCTCCCGCACGAGACCTCATGTGTTTAATTAAATAATTTTTTTGTGCCGTTTTGAAACCACAAGCAGGGCAGCTATAAGGTTTTTCTCCCGCACGGGACTTCATATGTGCAACTAAGCTGCCTTTTCGTGCTGTTGTGAATTCACAAGCAGGGCAACTATAAGGTTTTTCATCCGTTTGCGATGCCATAGTGGAGTCAAGTTAGTTATGTATTCAATTCTGTATTAATAAGGGCGAGAAAATGCGAGCTTGTATGTATGACTCGTGACGATTTGAATTCACTAGGTTTTTCCCTGTAAAACCACGTTAAGTCTAATTAACCACTTTTTTGTAGTTTTGTGTGACTATTACCTGCCATTAATGTTATAATATTGAAAAATTGCGTAGGTATTAAGATTGAATTGCAGGGCAACTATAAGGTTTTTCATCCGTTTGCGATGCCATAGTGGAGTCAAGTTAGTTATGTATCCAATTCTGTATTAATAAGAGCGAGAAAATGCGAGCTTGTATGTATGACTCGTGTCGATTTGAATTCACAACTAGGTTTTTTCCTGTAAAACAACGTTAAGTCTAATTTACCACTTTCTTGTAGTTTTTGTGTGACTGTTACCTGCCATTAATGTTATAATATTGAAAAATTGGGTAGGTATTAAAATTGAGTTCTGTACAACTTTTAATAGCGTCGATATTTCTGTCCTTTTTTCCGATTTAAGAAAAATAGGTAAATGGTTGCCCATTCTCTCATGTCATTAGTTTTGTTTGTTTCCAATTTATCAACGTTTTTATGACGATCCACAATTAATGTCTCTTCAGTTGAACCAGAATACTTTTCATCTGCAGTTTTTGATCGAGTGTTCATTTTGATTGTTCAAATGTCGGCTTATGTTGTAATATTTGAACATAAACAAAGGAAAATTTGTACTCGCCACACCTACAACAGAATTTTCAAAATCAAAAAGTAATATAATTTTACTCAACCTACAAATATGATCCAGACTTCTACAACAAATATTTGGATTAGCTCTCAATTATGCAAATCAACACATTTCCTATCATTATTTATACACTTGGTCGTAATCACAAGTATACGTAAGTTTATTGTTCTTAATGTATCCACTCGTACAGGACCTAACCAACAAATGACAATGAGTCCAGAGACGAACTGAATGAAAAAGTCGAGTTGATTTTATTGCGGGCCACCTCTTTGTAGATGAAAATTATCTCCAAGGGAGCCACATAATATTTAAGTACATAAATTCTAGACATAATGCAGTAAGGCCATGATTTTAACCATATGTCTAATAATGATGTTATTAATCATTTATTGGAAAAAGTTATACAGCCAGTTATACAATATTGAACAAATGACAAACATTAGAAATGGATTTTCTAGATAGTTGTTAGTTAAAACACAGCAGGTAGTCGTCGCCATGTCAGAACAGTCCTGGACTCAGCTACAGGACGTTGACTATAGGCCCTTCCTAAACTTCTCCCGGGTATCTTTTAAGAAACTGGGTAAGAAGAAGGAGGAAGACGAGAAGAAAGAAGGGCAGACAGAAGAAGAAGGACCTTCTCAGGCGATGGAAGTGGAGGGATCTTTGGAACCTCCACTCTCGCAATCGCCAGAGGAAATGGAGGTAGAGGGGCCTCGGGAACCTCTACCTGCAGAAGAACCACAGGCGGAAGGGACTTCAGAACCCCCCCAGGTGAAAGAAGGGGGAGGGTCTAAGGAACCTCCCTCTCCTTAAGCCCAAAAACCTAAGTAGAAGCTACAATGGCGCTGAAACTGCTACAGGTAAATATACACCATTGTAAGAACGCATCGGCGGTCTTACAGGCTTATGCCATCAAAAATAATATTGATATTATATTAATTCAAGAACCTTGGATTAAGGGTAATAAAATAATGGGACTAGGGATGACCAAGGGCTGGACTCTGCACAGCTCCGATGAAGTCATGCCTAGAACCTGCATACTTGCTAAATCAAATTTGAATCTGATCACATTAAGAGACCTTTCTTGTAGGGATCTTCTGGCAGTCAAAACCAAAATGGCTATGGAAGGGAACGAGAGGGAACTCATTATCGGATCCGTATACCTCCCATATGACCAGCCAGGAGATCCACCCACTCCTGAGATGAGGAAGCTAGTAGGACACTGCAGAGGGGCGAATCTGCAGCTACTACTAGGATGTGATGCAAACGCTCACCACATAGCGTGGGGAAGCAATAACACCAACCCCAGAGGTGAGTCACTCCTTGATTTCTTTTTAGAAAATAGGCTCTTGACAATGAATCTAGGCAATGAACCCACATTTCTAACTAGTGTTAGAATGGAGGTCATTGATATAACTGTAGCCACTACAGCTATGGCAAACATGGTAGAAAAATGGTATGTATCTGAAGAGCCATCGCTCTCGGACCACAGATACATCAGATTTGACATCAAAACACCAGTGCTAACCGACCTGGAGCACAGGAATCCCAGAAACTGCAACTGGGGGTCATATAAAGAGAACCTTAAGCAGGCACTACAGGATTGCCCCTCCAGGGCCAGTAACACTGTTGAATTAGAAACAATGGCCGATGTCATCGCTGAATCACTGATAAATGCCTTCGAATCGAGTTGTACTGCAACTTCCAGAAGGTCAACCAGAGATGTTCCATGGTGGAACGGTCGACTTTCAGAGCTGCGGGTGGAGACAAGAAGGCTATTTAACAAAGCAAAAAGGACAGAGAAGTGGGAACCTTATAAAGAAGTCCTTACAAAATACAATAACGAAGTGAGGAAAGCAAAACGATCCTCATGGAGGGAGTACTGCAAGGGAGTCGACAAGACACCAGAATGTGCAAAACTCCAAAAAGCGCTAGCGAAAGATAGACCACAGATAGTGGGAACACAAAAAAAACCTGAAGGAGGATACACGGAAACTGGGAAAGAAACACTGGCAGTTTTACTACAGGCACACTTCCCAGGCAGTATACTATTACAAGAAGATAATACCAGTGATCACGGTGTAGAAATACCTTTACGCAGGGCCACACAAGAGAACTGGAAGACAGCACATCAAGTGATAAACATAACAAAACTTAAATGGGCATTACACAGTTTTGAACCATTTAAAGCTCCAGGTGGAGACGGGATCTACCCAGCTCTACTCACTCAGGGCTGGGGTGAACTATCCACCCGTCTATGTGCAATGCTAAGGGCAAGTCTGGCCCTAGGTTACATACCAGCAAGCTGGAGAAAAGTGAGAGTGGTATTTATACCAAAGCCCGGAAAGGAAAGCTATGCCCAGGCGAAATCTTACCGACCAATAAGTCTGACGTCATTCATTCTGAAGACGCTAGAAAAGTTAATTGACAGGTATATAAGGGACGAAGTACTGGTGATTTCTCCATTACATAGATACCAATATGCCTACCAATCAGGAAAATCCTGCGAACTGGCTATACACGAACTAGTCAGCAAGGGGGAAAAAACTATACAATCCAAAGACTTTGGCCTAGGAGCCTTTCTGGACATCGAAGGTGCTTTTGACAACACCTCGTTCGACTCAATTCATCTAGCCTTGAATAGCAGGGGAATAAACGACACCCTGAGCAGATGGATACTAAACATGCTTAAAAGCAGAGTCATAACCACTTCTCTTTATAAGACAACCGTGAAAGTGTCGGTGACCAGAGGGTGCCCACAAGGAGGGGTATTGTCACCTCTACTGTGGAACCTCGTGGTGGATGGCCTTCTACGGGAACTAGAGGAGAGGGGCTTATACACACAGGGCTACGCTGACGACATCACCACCTACATACACGGAAAATTTGAGGGCGTAGTATTCGAAAGAATGCAATTGGCCCTCAACATTGTGGAAAGATGGTGTAAAGCCAAGGGACTATCGGTCAACCCGGAAAAGACCTCGCTTCTGTCAATCACAAGAAGGAAGAAAAACAAGTATAGGAAACTAAAACTATACGGAAAAGAACTACAGATGGTGGAGAAGGTCAAATATTTGGGTGTGATTTTAGACACCATATGGAACATGTTACAAGCAAAGGCTGCAGAGCATTCTGCACCTGCAGAAGAATGTTTGGAAAAACATGGGGACTGTCACCAAAAATGGTATACTGGCTCTTCACAAGAGTCATTATACCAACGATAACCTATGCATCCTTGGTATGGTGGCACAAGGCAAGCAATATTAAAAATAAGAACTTGCTTAGCAAAATACAAAGAATGGCCTGTATTGGAATAACGGGGGCAATGTCAACAACCCCGACAGCCGCGTTAGAAGCCTTGCTGAACCTTCCCCCATTACACCTAAGGGTAGAGGCGGAAGCGAGACTAGGGGCATATAGGCTGAAAACACAAGGGTATGATCGTTATCCTGGACATCGAGGATACCATACCGAAATCTTTAACCGATTACGTGAAAACCTCATCCTGCAGATGAAGTCCGACAAAATAAAGACATCCTACCAGTTCAAAAAACCGTTTGAAGTATATCTTCCAGAG
Organism: Agriotes lineatus; assembly: GCA_940337035.1. Lineage (NCBI taxonomy): Eukaryota > Metazoa > Arthropoda > Insecta > Coleoptera > Elateridae > Agriotes > Agriotes lineatus. The sequence continues at coordinate 143,439 of CALNHX010001421.1, forward strand.
CGGGAAGAGTGGAACGAGGAAGAAGTCTTAACCAAACTAAAGGGGGAAGTCTGGTACACAGACGGATCAAGAACAGAAAATGGAACAGGTCTGGGCATTTATGGTACGGGACCAGGAAATGCAATAAGCATAAACCTGGGACAATATGCAACAGTATTCCAGACCGAGGTAACAGCAATTCTAACCTGCGCCCAAATAATGGTGCAGAGATCCTACAAAGGCAGGAGAATACACATCCTGACGGACAGCCAAGCAGCTTTAAAAGCGCTGCCATCCAACCAGTTCAACTCAGAACTGGTATATGAATGCCATAAAAAACTGGTTCAACTGGGAGAACACAACAAACTTAGCCTGTTGTGGGTCCCAGGTCACCAAGGAATAATAGGCAACGAAAAAGCAGACAAACTATAGCAAAATCAGCCAGTACTATCCAGCTGATAGGACCAGAGCCTACCTGTAACATAGCTTATAGCATGATCAGGGAGCAAACTAGAAGCTGGTTACGAGATAAACATCGCAAATTCTGGCACGACTACCCTAAAGCAAGGCACTCTAGGAACTTCATAGGGGAACCGTCCAAGAAAGCGACACTGGCACTCCTGGAAAATGGAAGGGAGAAAATAAAACACATAACAAGGATAACTACAGGACACTGTTATATGAACAAACATATGCACACAATAGGAGTGGCAACAAACACAGAACGCAGATTCTGTGAAGAGGAGGACGAGACTCCAATCCACTGGATATGCGAGTGCGAGGAACTCATAACTCTGCGACATAAACACTTTGGGGAAACAACAATTGAACCCGAACTGCTGATAAACACCTCACTAAACTCACTAGGAAGCTTTTTTGAGGACATCGGAATACCTCTGTGAGGCTAGGTGAAGCACTGGGATGTGCACAATAGGTCTTTTAGGCCGCAGTGCAGAAAGGGGAACTAACCCAACCAGAAGTATATATAATAAAAATATAATAGTTAAAACACTGCCTCCTACACTTACAAGCCATGCTGTTAGACTTGGCAACATTGCTTCTCTGGTAGTTGGTGGTGCTAAATTACAATACTCCCATTTGAAATCATTTTGTTTGAAAGAGCACAGTTTTACTCTTTATCAAATTTTACTCTGTATTTAACTAAAGATAGCTTCTGTAATGGTGACATTTATTTACATAGTCAAGTAATACAAACATGTAACAGTATATTTATAAAAATAAAACAGCCTAACCTATGTAACATATGTATAAAAGAACATTTCTGGAATTATTTTAAAGTTTGTAACTTTCTATACACCACTGCTGATTGAGAGTACAACATATATGCAAAAATATGGTGTTACAGCTGCAAATAATCTTATTTGAACATAATAAACTTATCTGCTTGGTAACATCTAAATTTGTATGACTCAAATTGTTCCATAAACTTCAAAAAACTGCTTTCACTGTTTGTGCATGTCTTTCCAATATTTGTCTTCTTCTACATTCAGGATTTGTCCTTTCTTGAGGCACTTTCGACGACAATATGTTGGTAAATTTGGAAATACGCTTGGGACAGCTTTGTCAGCTAATTGAGGGTAATTCATCACCAGTTCTGCATTTCCCCACTCTCATTTCAAATGTATTTTCCATTAAAATGTATTTCACACACGACAGAACTCTTTGTTAGGGTCCAACGTTCTCGTGCTGTTGTACGAAGCCATGCTTTCTTTCGGATCTCGTTCATTTGAAAAGAAAATGTTGTTAGCGTTTGCATACGATGTTCTTTTAAGGTACTGTTGTGGTTGGTACACAGCGTCTTCGTGGCATTCTAAATATAAAATTAAAAGTTATAAGAAATGCCCTAAAAATGAGGTTAAGTTGTTACTTACCTCAGTGAAATACTTAATAAACCCCATGAGTTCTAGCAGCAATTTTACTTGCACTTATCACGAACAGTAAAGTAATATAAAATATACGGTACCCCCCACCCAAGAAAAGCGCCGTTCCGTGCTTTCCAAGAATACTTCGATACTCAGCATCACTCCGTTTCGCTAATACAATGAAATGCTATAAGCCAGTTATTTACCAAAAAAAAAAAAAAAAAAATTTTTTTTGCCGACGACCATAGCTCAAAAGTTGATGTTGCCTTCATTTTCGGAGGACCTATCGTATGAAAACGATCCAAGACTTCAGGAAGGTTTCTGGCGACCGGAATCGTGTACACATACGAACATACATCCCCCGCACAGCACGTTTAGGCACCTCCCAATACGGGGGATTGATCTAGTGGGCTGGGATCTTCACCAAAAGATCCGCACCGCCGAGACGGAGATTTGATAAAGTGGGTTCATTAGTCGGTTGGCTCGAATTTTAGAGATATTTGACTCAGAGTGGTTTTCGATATGAGGGAATTTCAATACTTCGTACACTTCGTGTCGAAGTAATAAATGTATTTCGTCAAACTTAGAGCAGTTCAACATATTAATATTTAATCACACGCCACATTTCAACAGACATTTTTATAAATAAACAGTACAAAAATTGGTCTACGATCAGCGTTGCCAAATCTCCAACAGCATGGCTTGTAAGTGTAGGAGGCAGTGGTTAAAATGTTACAGTACATATTAACATATATTTCGATTAATTTAGAATCTTCATCAGCTATAATGATGTGTGGATGATTATTGATATCTGGAATACAAAAAGGGTAACATTTTTAGATTTTTACTTCCCTCGCTAATAGAAGACGAAGGAAGTATTGTAATCGTGAAAAAATCACCTTCCCAGATTTCTTCAGATTTTCACGTTTCAGGGTCAATACATAAAGAAAAACAGGTTTTCTCAATTCCGTCTGTCTGTTTGTCTGTCTGTCTATCTGTCTGTCTGTCTATCTGTCTGTTGGCGGTATAACTCAAGGACTATTTGTTGGAGGAAGACGATACTTTGCATGCAGATTATATGTCAACCTGGCATGAGACCGAGAAAAATTCGGAAAAATATATTGTAATAATGCCCTCTACTTAAAAAGGATTTTTAAATAAAAGAAAATAAATAGAGAAAATCACCATAATTTACAATAGAATAGCTTTAATAAAGAATTTCTGTGTAATCTCAGGGCTAATCAATATTATATTATAATTAACTAGCAATCCAGTGAGACATGTCTCATTTAATAAAACAAAAAAGACCGTTTCGCAAATAGAACGAGTATTCACCACACGTACGTATATGACGTCATTGTTGGTAGCAAACTACCAGTCGCATTCGCCTTGATAAAATTTGCCTAGAATCTAACCTAAAAAGTTAGGATTAGGATAATTAAGATAATAATTAGTGTTAGAGACTGAAATTCGGTTCCTAACCTGACATGACCATTCCAAACATATAACTTTAATAACTTTTTTCTCTATCTCTTACGGTTTGGCTGCTGTAACAGCGTCCCGGACAGACAAGTCTATTATATATATGGATATTTGCAAAATAAATAGTTAATTGCTCTTTCTATTTTATTTATTGGCAATCAAATAAAATAAAGCTCCGGTCTAGCATTAGAACAACTCTTTTTCAAAGGGTTAGGTCTTCACACTTGTACTACAATTATTTTTGAGTTGGACAAATTAACTCGTATGGCAATTGCTCCATTCGTATCTGACATAACAGTTTAACCTTCAAAGTGACATAAAACAGATATGGATTGCTTCCACAAAAAATAGAGTAATTTGAAGGCAAAACACCAAAATTGGCGAAATTCACATCAGGTAAATATAATGCAAATAATATGACGTAATTTCCGGTTAACTTGGCTTTGTTTCAGTGACGTAGGGGCGCCGACTTCTGCATTTGTTTAACTTCCTACAAGTCTTCTCCAAATTTCTGGCCCAAATTGCAAAATCCAAGGACGCTACCCCGATAAAACCTCCCTGGGAACTGGAACTTGCTTCTACACCTCGTACAAAGTCTAATCTTGATGCGACTCAAAGCTAGTGGGCCCTCTGCAACTGCTGCCCTGTGAAATTTACCTTGGACTGACAGCTTCGCAGGCCGGACCACCAAACCAAACGACGCCACGGCAATTATAAACTTAGTGACGGCTTCCTGCTCCAAATCTCTAGATGTAGGGCTCGATAGAGGATTCCTCAAAATGAGGCACATCAAATTTCAGCTGCCCGATGCCTCCAACTATTCTAAAAGTGACCCCGATGTTGACTGTACTTGCGCGAATATTGCAGCCTGCTATTGCTCTTCACTGGGATCTGTTACCACGACGAAAATTACACACAAAGGGATGCTCTGCAGACTGGTGAATATTAAAACCCACTTTTTTGCTCACACAGAAAAAAAAAATATTTGAAAATGTACATAAATTTGTGAGCATCTGTTGCACACAGCACAATTTTACAAGACTTTTTTTAATAATAACAATTGAATGGCTCGTTTTCTAGCAACTACGTTTTACAATTGTTTTATGAAATAAGTTTTGTATGTATGTATGTAACTTGCCCCGGATTCGGGATACAGAGTTGGATCGCGCCTTTGGTGCTTGCGCAGCAACCATTGTATGAGGTGTGTGTCTTGGTGATGTGTTGACCTTGTTACTCTATTTCTTAGGTCTGTGGTTCTGAGTAGAGCACAGTTAATTTGGTGCCCAACAACTGTGAATGGTCTCACTGAGCCCGATTCTAATCGCCAAGGATACGGAAAAATTCCGACCCCAGCGGGATTCGAACCGAGGACTTGCTTAATGCAAGCCTGGCGCTAACCCATCTGCGCCACGCAGCTTCCTTATGAAATAAGTTTTGATATAATGTTTTTTCTTAGAAACTAAACTGTATTTTTCATGGAAATTATCAATCACGGAGCTATACATTTTAAATCTCGGTTTTTGTACAATTAGTTTTTAAATGCACTGTTTCACATATTTATAATTTATTTATTTATTTATTTATTTAATTTATTTATTTATTTCGCACTCAGCCAACAGCCGTTAGGCCAATTATAGGCGTCGCTGTGCATTTATGGGGACTTCCAACCCCACTTACGACAGTCATGATATTGTTATGACCGCCGGGACCAACTATTTCCGTGACAGCCGTATCACGAGGCGCCGAGAGATACAGCCGTGGAACTCCCATCCAAGTTCTGACCAGAGAGAGCGTTGCTTAACTCTGCTGATCGAACGTGGACGCTTGTTCAAGCTACACCACGCGGGACCTAAGCACAATTGGACTGCACAATTGTCTGTGACCTATAATAGATTGCCTTGTCTTGCTCTTTGCACTCTTTGCTTCGTTGCACTGCACTGCACCCCCAGATGTCTTGCCGTTTTCTGGTTTCATAAAATTTTACAGATAACGCTCATATAATTTTTGTAACACCACCAACCATCTCTGTATCATATTCACATTATTGTATTGAATTTACCCAATCAGATTTGCCAGCCAATCATAACCACCGACTTTTTTCATATCATTCGCACAACGGAGCAACGGCCTTCCTCTATTTCTCTTTCTTGTCCATGGTCTCCACTGTTGTATTTGGTAATTCCATCTATTATCTGTATTCCTTTCATTGTGGCCTGCCCATTTCCATTGTATTTGACTTACATGTGTCACTATATCCTTGACATTAGTCCTTCGGCGGATTTCGTCATTTCGTATTTTATCTTTCAAGGATATACGCAACATCGTGCGTTCCATTGCTCGCTGTGTTTTTGCAAGGCGGTTTATATTTCTTTTTGTGAAGGTCCAAACTTGTGCTCCATATGTCAAAACTGGAAGTATACATCTATCGAACACTTGGATTCTCATGTCTAGTGGAATGTTTTGGTTCTTTAAAATATTACTCATTCTTGCAAATGCCGCCCACCCTTGGCGCGCTTCTGCCTATTTCCGCTGTTTGAGTTTCTTTTAGTGGTTTGATCTTCTGTCTGAGGTATATATATATATTCGTGTACTTGTCCCACTTTTTGTTCGTTTATCTTTATTTTCATCTCTTCCTGAGTGTTCGTCATTGCCTTTGTATTTTTATAGTTCATTTTTAATCCATTTTGTCCTAATATCATATCCAATTCATTTTGCATAATTTCTAGGCCTTTCTTTGATTCAGTTTCTGGCCTTGTGAAACAAATTACTATTGCGTGACTATTGCTTAAATCGATTAGAAAAACTAACGAATCATCATTTTAATGAGTAAGGTGGAGTATGAAATGTTACATGCAGTCTACATGTCACATGTATTTATATAAAAGATATCCAGATAGTTAATTTAAAAAAGTTTGTGTACAGTCGTTGAGTTGTGAATGTTTACTGGTAACCAAAGAGAAATAAATAAACAGAATGATAAAAAAGTTCAATTTGAAACTCGACTCGAGGCGGTCATATTAAAACCGATGGTGGTTCAATCCCAACCAATTGGTAGATTCAACTGAATTTAATTAAATAGTTATTACACAGAAAGTATCTGGCAATAATATAAAGTAAAATTCAGCAAATCAAACTGTCTAACGAGTCCACATAATTGAAGTGATTTCATTTGCATATTGAAGTTATATTACAAAGTAAATAACTTAAAATATAATTAAAGTAGAGCCAGTGAGAAGTGCTATCTGAAAGATAGCAATCACATCCAAAAAGCTTTTTGGAGGGGAGTTAAGGTTTCAACCAGCCAGGTTACTGTTAGCTGTCCTGCTTCATTTGGTGAGGGGATTACATAGTCTGCTGATCAGGTACCCTAAAGCGACGTTAAGGTCAGTGATTGTTTAATAACTTTTACGAACAACATTTGGAATACTTCCAGGAAGATTTCAATTGTGTATGTAAGATTAGTAAACTTGTATTTAGAACTAAGAATTACTATTAATTATCCAAATTTAATAGTGTTCTGAGTACTCGGCGAATTTAGATCATTATATTTAGAAATTCTACCTTTTGATTTAATTTAAGATTGGTGATGTAAATTAGGGATTTTGGGTTTTAATATTTATTAAAAGTTATCAAAACAAACTAGACTATCCTTACGCCATTGAAACGTCAGTGAACATATCTAAATGTCATTGAGATATGTATTTGTATGTCAAATATTGACGTTTGTGAGGTAAGCTATTATTATTAATTAATCACAACTTGTAAGCGAAATATTACAATTGGCACCTCAAGTGGGCAAGTTATATTACAAGTATTAACGATAAGTAGTTATATAACAACTTACCGATAAGTCGTTTTTGATTGGTTGAAAGTTACAAAAGCGATTTCGATCATTGGTTAAATGACATCGTTTGACAGATGTATGCAATAGTCAAGGGTAATACCACAAAAGGTGAAATTTTTTTGAGAATTTTTTTCGTTTACATTATTATGTTTAAATTTCGCGAAACCAAAACTGAGTTAAAAATTCTGCGAGACCGCAGATCGAGCGGAATTTGAGCAGTTTTTGTTGTGAGAAATTTGCAATAATTTGCATGTTAAAAAAATGCTCTTAAAAAAAATTACCTTGAGTGGTATTTGGAAAGATTATTCAACAATATGGGTATATGACATTTACCGACAGCACACATTTTTAACGTTTTCCACTATTAATTTAATACTGAAGCATCTAACACGATTATTTTTTAGTTTTTAGAACGACGCCGATTTGAAATCTTCAGTTTGATGTTTTGGTGAAATGTCAGGCAAAGCTCACTAAATTGAAATCATTCAAACCAATCGGGCTCCCGTGAAAACACTGCGACATTAACGCCCGTATTCATAGTCGTTCGCCAGCGGATCGCCGGCGACTCGCCAGAGTTTCGTTATGAATAGTATGTTGGCGGCACTGTACGTCTATGTCAAATTCGAGGTTAGCAGGTTAGATTTTGTGTCAGTTTCTGTCAAAACATCTAGTGTTGAATAATCATGAACATGTAATACTTGACGGTCATTTTCAAAACCTAGGCACTCTATACAATAATAGTAGTTTGAATACCAAGGCACTTAAGTTTAACTTTTTATCACGAATGTGGATTTAGTTGCCGAGTCTCGTAGGGTCAAGGCAAATAAACCACATAAGGATAAGGGATAAAAAGAACTTCAGTGCCGAGGAGTACATAATGGTTTTTTGAAATCGTGATAGGTATTACATTTTAACCAACTTTTGTGCGTTAAGTTGACGTCGGTTGACGTTTACCTGTCTCCCCACCGCCTACAAGTCGTAAAACAATGAATTACTTTACTATCGATTTCTCATATTTTAATGACGATTTCGACGTTCTTTACTGCCGATTTAAAAAAAAATACATTAGGCTCTTCCAGAATTCAGCAATTGCTTCAGAAAGTAGCGCTTTTGACCCTGATTATTAATCGAGAATTAACTACTTGTTTTAAGAAATTTAGTAATTGCAACGGGGCAATATTCTCACTATATTGCAAGAAATTCTTCATGCTCCTTACAAAATTAAATTATTGAGGTAATTTAGTTGACCATATCCAATCTCATATGGGAGAAAAACCATATGGCTGTACTGAATGCGAATACAGAACTTTTCAAAAAAGTACTTAGTTTAGTTAGACACATGAAGTCTCACACAGGAGAGAAACCTTTAAGTTATTCTAATTGTGAATGCAAAACAGCACAAAGCAGTCATTTAGTTAGACATATGCGATCTCATACAGGAGAAAAGCCTTTTTGTTGTACTATTTGTGATTACAAAGCATCACAGAAAAGTCACTTGGAATGACATATTCTGTCTCATATACATGAGAAACCGTACGATTGTTCTAATTGTGAATTCACAACAACACAGAAAGATGATTTAGCTAACCATATCCAGTCTCATATGGCAGAAAAGCCTCATGCGTGTACTGAGTGTGAATACAGAACTTTACATAGAAGTAGTTTAGTTCGACATATGAAGTCCCATACTGGAGAAAAGCCCTATAGTTGTTCTGATTGTGAATATAGAACAGTACAAAGAAGTCATTTACTTCGACATATGAAGTCCCATACTAGGAAAAAATAAAATTTTGCATATACGGCAGTCAAAGTGACATCTCCTACGAATGAAAAACTCTGAGCTGATAAATATATTTCAAATATGTAAGTCATAACCATACGCTCTACGATATCACTTAAATGCAAATTATCGTATTTGTTAGAATTGTTCTGAATCGGGAGCTTCTCGATAGCAATATGTTTGTTCATATTCTTTAAGTTCAAAAGAAGGTAGTATGAATGGCGAATGTCAAAAAGCAATCCACCACAAATGTGATACTATGCAGATGCCCTTGGTTCAGTAAGTTTTTATTCTAAAGCATATCCATGAGTTAATGCATTTAAATATTCTTTCAACTGTGTATTTATTTCTATTTAGGAATATATAATCAAATGATGGAAGTACAGCATGTGAACAGCCTTAAAGATAGTTTGTAGTAACATGTATAGCTGCCTCAGTAATCATTAAGTTTTACAATAACTTTTTGACATTGTTGTATTATGAACATGTATAATTTATTTTTAGTGTAGGAAGTTGTGTGAAGTAAATTGAAATTTTTGTAAAATATTGGGCAGGGTGGTACCTACATATATATTGGTTGGTAATAATTATAACTAAATTATTTACTATATAAACAGTCAACAGAAAGTTTGAACTGTATATACCTACTATATAGTATTCTTCGAATAAATTTTTGCCTATAAAGATCTTGTTTTAAATAGTTGTATAATCCTCTTTAGGTACAAATTAGTCAAGTTAAGTGATCCACAGAAGTGAGAGTGGGCGTGGTGAACTGTTCATGTAAAACCAAAAACAATTCCAACTAGAGTTAAGGACATAGTGTTCATAATTAATAGTGATAATTATAACAGTTTGGTTCTAATCAAAACAAGGACTCCTCAACTGAAGATGTAAAAAGAGATCGGATACGGAGCTCTTTGGTAAAAGCAAAAGACAGCTGAATCTCCAGAAATGATATCGGGCCCGAAGTTTTAAAAACCATAGTAAAAGATACCAATCTACTTCGTCAAGATCAGGGAGAACACGAGGCAGCTATGCAGAAGATGTGGAAAGAAACGCAAGGTTTAAAAGTGAGCAATACGCTCTAAAATGAGAAAATAATCTGTTAAAAACGATTTACAAAATATGGGCGAGAATGTGGATGATTTGGGGAGTATAAGGTAATTATGAGCTTTTGGAAGTCGAAATGAAAGAAAAAGTTTGATGATAACAAGAATGAACACTGAGAAAAAGGAAAAAATTAATAAGCAGTAAGATAAACAGTGCTTTAAAAATACATGTAGCTAGAATAATGTATAAGTACATAAATAGCTATCTGACAGCGAAAAAAGGATATTCAAGGTAGAATTAAGAAGACAGCCGAGGAAGGATGAAAAGGGAGAAAATGCTAAAATGGAATAAAGAAAATTGTTAACCAATGTACAAGCTCGACAAGGGAGTAGAAGGAATATTAATTTATAATAACTAATACTGCCAGAAATGGAAATTGGGAAATGGAAAAATTTATAACCGTAGATACAAGACGGAAATAAAAGTGAAAAAGGTTAGATGCCTACTAAAAGCTCTAAAAATTACATGTTTTTACCAAAATAGAACTTAGGAGAAGAAAGCACCCACAAAATTTAATAATGAGAGTTGCTTCGAGTGAACGTTAGAGTGAACATGTGCCAATCATTTGTGTTAAGATATACAAAACATTTAATTATGTTGGTTGCAGTAGTAACTTTTTCTCTAATGCGGTTGGTACGCAAGTGTAATATAAACCTAACAAATCAGTTTCCGGTTAGCTGTTAAACTGTGCAGATGTTACGTTTGAATTGTACTGTACTTGAATCGTGTGTGTATTTACTAAAATAAACTCATGTCTAAGTTCTTCGATTGTTTATTTATCAATTGGTTATTGGCCCAGAGCGTTTAGTGCGCGGATGAAAGACATTTTTAGCGATATAAGTGCAGTCGCGTAACGGAACATTGAACAGCACGAGCAAAAACACGTTTTTCGGTTTGGTGTTTGATTTGAACGCGTGTAATGGATTTCTACAAAGTTCAGATGGAGAAGCTCGAAGGTGCTGGAAACTGGACGAAGTGGAGGAGGCAAATAGAGTTGCTGTGTCGCCACCACGAGGTACTTGGTTACGTTAATGGGACGTGCTTGGAGCCGGTGAAACCGAGCGGGGAACCTACAGAGGATGCTTTAAGAGCGTATGAAACCGAGTTAAGGCATTTCCAGAAAGTTGATGCCCAAGCACAGCTAATACTGGTAGGTAACATGAATGGCGCTAACGTGGACTTAACCGCCACGTGCGAAACAGCGAAAGCCATTTGGGAAAAGTTACTCTCAGTATATGAGCAAAGTTCTGGACAGCGGCTAGATCGTTTAATGGAGCAATTTTTTAGTTGTGAAAAAATTCCAACCGAAGACATCGCAACACACGTAGCTCGTCTTCAGCGGAATTTTCGAGATTTGAACGCTGAGTTAAGAAGGTTGGCTAATTCCGAACTGCATGAACTGTTGCTAATGAGCAGGATCATGTCAACCTTGCCGTCCGAATACTTCGAATTCAAGAGTGTCTGGGAGTCCGTTCCTCTGGAGGATAGAACGGTAAACAAGCTGACTGAGAGGCTGCGGCTAATAGAAATGCGACTACCCGAGCAGCGAAGCGAATCAACGGCGTTTGTGGCGAAATCACACAACGAGAGCAACAAAGGAAAGAAAAAAGGAAAATGTTTTAGGTGTCATAAAATCGGCCACTGGGCGAAGGCTTGTCCATCAAAGGGGACAGCAGGTTCAAAAAGTTCGACAACTTCGAGTTCGGCGGGAAATTCAAATGCGTCCGGATGCGCTTTTACAAGCACGGTCGCCGGTGCAGCTGATGTGGACGTGTGGTTGGCAGATTCTGGAGCTTCTGCGCATATGACAAAGCACGAAAAATATTTTTGTACATACGAAGAATTTGCAATACCTAAACAGGTGCAAATTGGCAATAGTGATGTCATCTTGGCATATGGATCTGGCACAGTAAAAGTGGAAATGATGATCAACGGCAAATGGCAGCAAAATCACTTGACTAATGTATGGTATGTACCGAAAATCAGCAGAAACTTATTTTCCATAGGCCAGACGATCGATAAGGGTTTTCAGTTCAGTGCAACGCAAAGTGGTTGTACGTTTGTGAAAGCTGGGGTGGTTCGTCTTGTTGGTAAAAGAACTCCGAAGGGGTTGTTTGTGTTAGAAATGCGAGTTAACATTCCCGAGGCAGCAGCAGAAGTCTACCAAGCATCGGAAGCTGAAACTCTCCAGTTGTGGCACGAGCGCTTGTGTCATCAAAACAAGCAACAAGTAAGAAAAGTGCTTAAACGACGTGGAATAAACGTACAGGCAAATAAAGATTTCTGTGATGGGTGCATGTTTGGCAAACAACATCGGGAGGGCTTTAGTGCAAGAAAAAATCGTCCTACAACTCCGGGAGAATTAATCCATGCAGACGTTTGTGGTCCAATGCAAGAACCATCTATTGGAGGTGCAAGGTACCTTGTTTGCTTTAAGGACGATTTCTCTAAGTTCCGCCGGGTGTTTTTCCTCAAGGCAAAGTCGGAAGTTGCAAACAGTTTAAAGACTTTCCTAAATGAAGCAAGTGTGGCAGGGCATGTGATTAAAGAATTCCTTAGTGATGGTGGCAAGGAATTTGACAATGCAGAAGTGCAAGCGATACTGCAGTCAAAGGGCATTAACCGTCGAATGTCAATGCCCTATACTCCGGAACAGAACGGTGCAGCGGAACGTGAAAACCGAACACTGGTCGAGAGTGCGTGTTCGATGATTCATTCGAAGGGCCTCCCGACAAGGCTGTGGGCTGAAGCAGTAAACACCGCAACGCATGTGTTGAATCGCACTGGCCCTACAATAATCGACAATAAAACACCTTGTGAATTGTGGTTTCGGAAAGACGTTTACAACATTGAACATTTACGTGTTTTCGGCACAGAGTGCTTCGTTCACGTGTCTAAACAGCACAGACAAAAGTGGGACAAGAAAAGTATTGTCGGTCGTTTTGTTGGGTACTGTGGTGAACGAGACGGTTTCCGGGTATGGCTTGAAACTGAAAGCAAAGTTGTTACTAGTCGTGACGTTGTTTTTAAACGGGAAGACATTTTACACCAAACAGTCGAAGTGGTAATCAATAAAAAAGATTCGACAACTCAGTGTGATGTCGTACAGGAGGTAAAACCAGGTGAACAACTGTCAGAAGTTCAACAGGACATGGTTACCAAGGAAGCAGATCGAGAAAATGAAGTGCTCACCGTGAAAACTTCGAGTAAAAGAAATATTCGAAAACCTGCTTACTTAAATGATTATGTTCTTTTTGCGGAGCACTTTGTACCAGACTCATACAATGCTGCAATGATTTCAGACGAAGCAGCACAATGGAAGGAGGCAATGGACGACGAAATCAATTCGTTAGCAGTAAACAACACTTGGCAGCTCGTGGATCTACCATCGGACAAGAAAGTCATCGCCAATCGATGGGTCCTGCGCATAAAGACAAACACAGATGGAAGTGTCAACCGTTTTAAGGCAAGACTGGTGGCCAAGGGCTTTTTACAAAAGGCTGGAGTCGATTATGATGAAACGTTCAGTCCGGTTGCCCGCTTCGATACAGTTAGAGCAGTATTAGCTGTAGCAGCGTCCGAAAATCTTCGTCTCGCTCAATTCGATGTAAGCACAGCTTTTCTATATGGTAACTTGCAAGAGGAAGTTTACATGAAACAGCCTGAGGGATACAATGATGGAATGGGAAGGGTATGTAAACTAAATCGCAGTTTATATGGATTGAAGCAAGCTCCACGTTGCTGGAATAAGCGATTTGCTGCGTTTATGTGCAGTCGTGATTTTATTCAAAGTTCTGCAGATCCGTGTTTATTCATACATGTGAAGGATCAGTGTAAATTACTGGTTGCAGTTTATGTAGACAATGGACTGGTGGCTGGCACGGACGATAATGTGATTCGACCTTTTTTGCGTGATTTGGAACTCGAATTTAAAGTAACTTTAAGTTCATTAAATTGTTTTCTAGGAATGCAAGTCACACAGAAGGATGATGGTGCAATATTTATTGGACAGGAAGCCTACACCAAAAGAATTCTACAAAAATTTGGAATGGCAGAATCGAATCCTGTGTCAACGCCATCTGAGTGCAGCAATGGACAACCCGATCATAAAATTGCCGAAGGTGTTCCATACCGGCAGGCAGTGGGATCGTTAATGTACCTGGCAACGGCTACGCGGCCGGATATATCTTATGCAGTCAGTATGGTATCGCAAAATCTGGATAATCCGAAAAATGCGGACTGGGTTGCAGTGAAGAGGATATTCCGGTACCTAAAGGGAACCATGAACTTCGGATTGCTGTATCGACATGACCCAGATGAGGCCAAAATCGAGGCATACAGCGACGCAGATTTTGCTGGTGATGCAACAACACGCCGGTCTAGAACAGGTGTAGTATGTTTGTATTCAAATGCGGCAATTACCTGGATAAGCCAAAAGCAGAAATGCATTGTGCTATCGACTACTGAAGCGGAATATGTAGCTTCAAGCGAAGGAGCCAAGGAGCTGGTTTGGGTGGAACGTTTAATTTTGGAACTCAAAATGTCAAAGGTTATTCCCACGCTGCTGATAGATAATGCAAGTGCAATTAAACTGGCAAAGAATCCTGAATTTCATAAACGTTCAAAGCACATAGCTGTGCGGTTTCACTTTGTGCGGGAGAAATATAGTGAAGGTGCGTTTAATGTTGAACACGTTAACAGTGAACACCAAATTGCTGACATCTTCACGAAACCTTTAACTCGTGTGCGTTTTCAGATGTTAAGAAATTTGCTTGGCATGAACTGTTTAATGTAATGTAAAAAATGCTGTCTTGTATGTGACTATTTAATTGTATGAAATTGTAGTTAGATTGCATTACTATTTCCTGTTTATGCTAGTAATTAATGTTTTTGACATTTGAGTTAAGATTATATTACTATTTCATGTTTATGCTAGTAGTAATTAATATTTTGAGAGGAAGTGTTAAGATATACAAAACATTTAATTATGTTGGTAGCAGTAGTAACTTTTTCTCTAATGCGGTTGGTACGCAAGTGTAATATAAACCTAACAAATCAGTTTCCGGTTAGCTGTTAAACTGTGCAGATGTTACGTTTGAATTGTACTGTACTTGAATCGTGTGTGTATTTACTAAAATAAACTCATGTCTAAGTTCATCGATTGTTTATTTATCAATTATTTGACCTGGTTTTCTACGTGTCCCTCAAGTGACTATTACACCGACATTCGCTAGGTAGAGTACCTCCTCTTTATTTTTCCAGCCCTTAATTAACCACCATAATCACAGGAATCTCTGACTACAGGGATTTTTGTAATAAATTCTGACCAAATAATACCTACTCGTTACAATGAACTCGACGGAAACGTTGACCTTTGCAAATGCAGCCTCGAAACAAACTGATATCTTTCCCACAAAAGAACAGGCCATAATCTTAAACTCCGTCGATGGAATAAAAATCAAAGATTACGTTTTAAAAATAGGAAACGTTGTTGGGCCCAAAAACATTTTATTTGCTTCACGAGTATCAAATAACCGAATCTGTATGTATCTAAAAAGTAAAGACATTGTCGACCGATTTACTAAAGAATACAAAACAATCCAAATAGAAAACTTTGAAATTAATATAAGACCGATGCTAAAACCGGCTAAACGCATCATCCTATCAAATGCCCAACCATACCCCATAACATTATTGAAAACGAATTAAAATATATGGGAATAAAACTATTGTCATCAATAAATTTCTTAAAAGCCGGAATGCAAGAAGAAGGATATACACATATTTTAAGCTTTAGAAGACACGTCTACATATCCCCTGAAGACGAAACGTTTGTACCGGAAACTCTCCTAATCGACTATGAAAATACCAAATACAGAATATTCATAAGTGAAGTAGTAATTTCGTGTTTCATATGTAAACAAGTAGGACACATAACCAACTTATGCCCAAATAAAGACACTCCCACCATATTCCCAGTTCCTAACTATAACACTCAACAAATCAATAGCAACGAACCAGATACAAATACATTAATCACTCCCATTGAATCCCAAGGAAATCGAGAACCCCAGAAGAAAGAGAGTCTTATAAACGCTTAGCTTCCGATTCCACAGACTCAAAAGCAGGATCCCTTATAATAGACACAGACCCTCCTCAAAACGAAACATTCTCAAATGAACAGCTTGCTATCCACCCTACAAAAATATTAAAAAAAAAGTATTATGTTCTGAAAGCCCTGGTAGTACTAAAGAAGTGCGACAGTTAATACAGCCCCTTCAAAAAATAATTGAAACCAACCAAGATAAATATATACTATCCTATGAAGAATTACTGGACTTTTTGGAAAATGTTCAGGGCAGAAGTGATCACTTACAATTCTCTCTCCAATATACCACTGACACCAACAAACTGATACAAATGCTGTACGACCTATACCCCTTCCTCGAAGATAGATCGATAAAAACAAAATTCACGCGACTTATGACCAACCTTAAAAAACAATCAACTCCTCACTCTAGTCTGGAATCATTACTATTTTAATATGTCCATTCTACAGTGGAATTGCAACGGTTTATACGCACACTTAGGCGAATTCCAACATCTAATTGCCCAAAACCAACCTGATTATATATGCATACAAGAAACTAGATTCCAGGATCAGAAAACTATAAAATTTAGAAATTACAACATATATAGAAAAGACCGTCAAAACCATATAATAGCTAGTGGAGGAGTTGCAATATTCGTAAAAAATTCTCTTTATGCACAAAACCTGAGTACACACTAATTTAGAAGCCGTAGCTATTACAACCTATATCCCTCAAAAAGTGACCATATGCTCTATCTATTTACCGCCTAACCAAAGCATTGACGAAACCGACATCTTACAACTAATATCACAACTCCCTGTCCCCTTTCTTATAATGGGAGATTTCAATGCACACAATCGCCTATGGGGATCCAACCATACAGACCATCGGGGGAAGGAAATCGAAAAACTCCTGAACGCAAACATGGTACTACTCAACGATGGATCTCCAACCCACCTCTGTACAAGAAGTGGTTCCTTCTCAAGTATAGGCCTTACCTTATGTCATGCACGGCTTGCTACCAATGTAACATGGGAAGTCTTTCAATCTCTCCATGGTAGTGACCACTTTCCGATATCAATAACCCTAAGACAAAAATCCTCAGACCCCCCTAACAACCTAATCCACAACAAATGGAACTATAAAAAAGCCAACTGGACACTCTTTGAAGTTTTATCAAGAACCTGCCCAGACATCTCAACCACTGATGATATCGATACATTAATAGAAAAATTAACAAAGAAAATAACAGACGCAGCAACAGAAGCAATAGGGTATACACATAACCAAAGAAAACGGAAAAGGGTTCCCTGGTGGAACGAAGAATGTCAAAAGGCAATTTTAGATAACAAAAAAGCGTTATATATATACAGAAAAGATAAAAGTACTCTAAATCTAATACTTACACTTAAAAAGAACAAGAGCCATTGCACGCAGAACCATTGTAAACAATAAAAAACTGTCATGGCAAAATTATGTCTCCAAAATCAACTTAAACACTCCCACCAAAGAAATGTGGAACAAAATTAAAAGTATTGAAGGTCAAGGCACTATCTTTCATACTGAAACTTTAATAACAAATACAGGCATTTGCACACACCATCAACAAATTGCAGATATCTTGGCAGACACATTCGCACAAAACTCAAGTAACCAAAACTACAGACAGACGTTCATTAACAAAAAAATGGATGCAGAAAAGATACCAGTAAAAATTATTCAAGATGCAGAAAACCCCATAAATACGTACTTTACCTATTCAGAACTAATAGAAACTATTCAAGACATGAAACTAAACAGCAGTCCGGGGCCTGATGGTATATCGTACGAAATTATAAAGCACCTCTCCAAAGAAACCTGGAACCAAAGAGCATATAATGAGAAGAGACGCAGGCTTATGGCTGTAAACGTATTGCTTGTTAATTGGGTTGCATACCACTTTTCTCGAATTAAAATGTGGAGAAAGCAAACGTTCTTTGGGGTTTTCTACCTGAAACCGGCGGCAAAAACCCTCAACTGACTCGAGCGCGAAGATAAATTGCCCATGTTGCCAGATTTGTTGTCGCATTGTACGAAGGTCGTACGGACCAGCAATCTACAAGGCCTTTTACAATCCAGATATTCGAATTTGTTAAAATCCGGAAAGGCATTTTTCCGAAATTAAGTAAGATTTCAATGAGGTCGCCAATGCGCGTGCAAAATTCTTCGTTGTTGTAAAAAGCGTGTTTTAACAAGAACGATTTTATTGTTATTTTAAATTTATTAATCGGTATCATTCGAATATCCGGAGGTAATAAATTAAAAAACTTCGGTGCATGGTATAATGGCCCGTTTCGGCTTTTATTGAGGCGCAGGTAATCAACGCAGATATTATTTTTATGTATGCTTGAATTTGGGGCAACCGCCGACGGAAATTCTAATCTAGCCGTGTTAATGAATTTCAGTTACAAAAATTCTGTAAATGTTCTTTTACAGTTGTCTAAATAAGGAGATTTTTAGAACATGTAATTGGACAAAGACAAGTCTCTTTATTTGGACAACTGTAAAAGAACATTTACGGATTTTTGTAACAGCAATTCATTAATTAACAGGGCTAAATTAAAGTTTCTAGAAGCCATTTAAATAAATATTAATTAGAATGGAAAAATATTCCACTTAAAAAACGCCTTGCATGGAAAACCTAAAAATTATGCAAACATACTACTTTTCGGTAAATCATAAAAAATCTAAAGAAGTAATTAACATTTTATATTATTTTTCCCAATTATAAATCTTTAAAGTGTTCACATAAAAAAATGAATTTTAATATTACACCTTTGTATGTGAAATTTTGAAAATATTTAAAAAATTTAAAAATTACTTTTTAGCTAAAGTTAAAAAATAGGTGTTTTCTGGCTTTGAGATTGTTCAGTTAGCTAAAAATAACACACTCTAAAAAAATCTCAGAGTTTATTATTTACCGAAAAGTATTATGTTTGCATAATTTTTACGTTTTTTATGCAATGCGCTTTTTAGGAGAAATATTTTTCAATTCTAATTAATATATATTTAAATGGCTTCAAGAAACTATAATCTACCACTGTTAATGAATTACTACTGTTACAAAAATTCTGTAAATTTGGATTTGGATGTTGCTTCTAAACAACTTTTCTTAATAACTTTCTGTCGTATTTGCTACATAAAAGGCACACTAATCTACAGAAAAATATGTTGAAAATTCGTCTTTAACCAAGGAGGGCTGAACCTCAAGAAGTGAAAAATTAAATCCAGAATTTTTTACATTTTACAAGAGTCGTTTCACCTATCCGGGGAGACACTGTATATGAATTGTATTCGAAGAAATAAAACACAGATTTTATGTTTCAAATATCAAATAACAATCTTTATTTATTTTGTTGTTTGCAACCTAGCAATGTGTAACCAGATTACATGTAGGTAAACCCCCCAAGATATTTGATTTAGTTACATGGGGTTGTTTTAGAGAATTTTTTTTTTCAAAAATTTAAAGTAAAAACTTGCCAATTTTATTTACAATATAATTTATTTATTAAAAATATTAGCACTTGTTCCAAATTAATTTGGTTATTATTCAGTAATTGATGGAATTGTTCACAAAACGTAACCCGAACTTCTAAATCTCATGGTAGTAATTGGTGCACGACTTCTTGAACTTTGTAAGGATGGCATTTTAAATCCTTTAAAATACGGCGAAGAGTTCTGTTTGATAGACCTAACTTGATGAATTTAATCAAGTTGCCCAACTTGATGAATTTAATCAAATTAGGGATTAGGTAAATCTGTATTAGTGTGAAAATGAATATTTTAAAATTTGAAACAGTTTTAACAATTTAAATGGGTCAGTCATCCTGCCGGACCCTGTACAAGGTCCACCCACTATGTGAGGTTGGAATATATTTCTAAAACTATTAGACTTACACAAAGATCACTTATATAGATTATTCAACACTATAATGAACGAACCAATAAAAATTGTTCAATTTGTCAGAAACGGCCAATCAAAATTGACTATCTTTGAAAACACCTAATGTCGCAGTGTTTTCACGCGAGCCCGATTCGTATTAATGATTTCAATTTAGTGAGTAGCCTTTGACGGACATTTCACCAAAACGTCAAAATGAAGTTTGCAAATCATATTCGTTCTAAAAACTCATAATAATTATGTTGGAAGCTCCAGTATTGAAAGTGGAAATCGTTAAAAATGTGTGCTGTCGAACACGGTAAAAGTCATCTACCAATATTGTTGAATAATCTTTCCAAATACCACACAAGGCAACATTTTTTAAGAGAAATTTTTTCGTTAGCATGCAAATTATTGCAAATTTCTCTCAACAAAAACTGCTCAAATTCCACTCGACCTGCGGTATCGCGAAATTTTTAACGCAGCGCAGTTTTGGTTTCGAGAAATTTAAACGCAATATTTTGCATATGAACGAAAAAAATTCTCAAAAAAATTTCACCTTGTGTGGTATTACCCTTGAAAATACTGTCTATCATTAATTATTGTACAATAGCACTCACCTGTAATAAAATGAGGTCTTCTTCCGAACCAGAATAGCGTGACGGTGAGAGATGTTCTTCAATTGGCAATTTCCCTCGGTTTGTGGTGTTCGTATACACTTTCGGAGCAATTTCTTTTTTTAACAAAATTTTCTCCGGCGACACAGGAACACATTGTTCAGTCAAGCCCTGAATACTGGTAACCTTATTCGTTTTGTAATGTAACGGAATTGCATCAAAAACTAATTTAGTTTTTAATGAATTCATAAAATGGTGTTCACTAAAATGTACGGCACAAATTCGCTTTTCACGTAATTGTTCAGAAGAGAGTTTATAAAGATTCAGATTTCCACAATTAGTTAACCACTTCCCACGTCTGCAGGTATCTTTCGGAAAACGAAAGAAACTTAAATCGCAGTCTTGTTTGCGATTTCGCATGTTAAAGGAGCCATTGAAAATGTATTATTATGACTTGCGTCGCACCAATTATTAACGCGAAGAATACTTAAAACACAATCTCAATACGTAAATACGTTGAATACAGGATTTAAATCCAGATCTTACTAAACTGTAAGGTACTATACCATCAGCTAGCTTGTTCTGAACTAAACTAAAATCAAATTACTTGTCCTAATTTCCTAATTCATTTTGTTGTAAAGATCACATGTTTCTTTACAAACTACAAAGTTTGAAGTATTTATGGCTAACCCAAAAGCAAAGAACAGAGTACCTATTTTAGCCAGAAGTACAATTTGTCTCGGTTCTCGTATTTATTTATAGATATTGACCTACCCGTTCTAGCGAGTTACAGCTAATAAATAAAGAAAATGAAGCATTTATTTTCGCTAGAGATTATATAATGTTAGTCACATAAAATATTTAAAACGACCATCTAACGAATTTAATGCTTTTATAAGTATTTTGATAAAACAATTTCCCACATTTTATGAAAATTATAAATTATGTAACAGAACAAAAAGAATGTATAACAATTATGAAAGATTTTAGAAATTTAACCTGCGAAACTCATTTACATTATGTCATTTCTCTTTTTATTAAAATTATGATTAACAGCATTCACAAAAATATAATTCAAAAGGTACATTATAATAATTCTAAAAATAAACTTCCAATTTTGTCATCTCAATAAGGCAGGCTACAGTGAAATGAATGCTTCATTTTACGATGTTCCACAGATTTTATTCGAGATATTATTAACTAAAAATAAATTTTAATTGTACAGAATAACTTGTTTATAACTTGAATTGAATTTCCTATTGTAGTCTTGCACGTGTGGCGGCGCGGCATACACGATCGTTGACAAAGAAAACAAAATACACCGTTCATTTTGCATGGAATGTGCCGCCTTTAAAATAATCGTCTAGCGGTCATATTTATTTAGCAGTGCCTCGATTTTTTTGCTGAATATCAAATTGATATCATACGAACTCTAGCTCCAGTATATCTGATTTGAAAATAATGATAAATGATGTAGATAGGGGAGGTTTTTTGGAATTACCTAAGTCAAAAAATAATGCTGTTATAATATTTAAGATCATTTAGTAGCTTATTTGTGTATAATGACGTTTCTTCTACGCACAGTAGTAAAGGACCATAAATAACTCGACCCTTAGCTTTAAGAGCCGTTGGGTTGGATGTCTTTTGATGTCGGACGGGTTAAATCTATCCCAGATTTGCCAATGGTCCGTTTCCTGTTTTAAGAGACACTTGTGAAATGTGTTAGATTTTAAGAAGCTGTAAACAAACGGAGGAGGTCGAGGTCGGCTCAGGGAGCGATTGAAATAATAAATGTTTTATTGATTTTACGGTGTTTTTTAATTTCTCACAATTAAAAACATTTTTCGAAATTATGCACACAATTATAAAACTACAGTAAACTAGAGCTGATATTTACTTGATCACTCGATATACTATAATCAAAGAGCACTCAATGCTCTTTGCTATAATGCTGACAAAACTAATATAGCTGATTTTGTGAGGCCTGTGAAATCTGACACTTTATGTGGGTGACCGCCCGACTCTGTTTTGGCTAAGAGACAATGGGAAATTTTGTCTGCGTTTTGTAACCCAAGTTACTTTCGTTCGAAGGTTGTGTTAACCTTGGCAACACCGCACTTTAGTTTAAACCAACGAATTCTAGAATTATGGTTCTGCTCTGAGCTGTTTAACTGGGATCCCTCCTGCCAGAGGGATAAGACCTGGGAGCCTAGCGGGCGGGAGATTTTAAGCTATACGCTAATACTGCCTAGCGCTGAGTCTCTTCTCATTATATGCTCTTTGCTTCTGTGCAATAAAATTAAGCACACACGGCTTTATTGTATTTATTAATAGCGTTTTTTTTGTAAAGGTTTTAGTTTTGGTTTTTTAATAAAGGTGTTATTTTCAAGTTATGGTGTTTTATTATTTATTGAAACTGCTGCTAGGCAATTAAAATATACCGGAATTATACAAACTAGAATATTGTGAACGATAGTAATAAGACTTGTACTTAATTTTATTGCACAGAAGTGTACTTCCCGCACTCACTTCCCACACTTGAGCGGGAAGTAGCGGGCTGAAATGTACGACTTCTCCCACTCAAATGAGGTCAGGAATGTTAACATTACATATATGGTTGCGAATAAACACATATACACATAATGTGGGCGTGACGTATCCTTAGGAACCAATAGCATTGCGCCTTAAAATAAGTTCACTGCACACTGCATATAGTGCCTCAGACAAACAGTGAGGAAATAGGCAGTGTTGAATTACTGATTACACAGGTCTGCGACCAAATTTTTTTCTTTAAAATAATGGGTGATTCTTATGTATTTTGGTGCGCTGAGTTCGGAAATGCCCTCAGTTTTTTCCCAGCACGTAAGCATTTTCCGCAAAATGCATTTTTCTGCGGGATTGCCTACCTTAAGGCGTATATTTATGAATATGCCGAAAAAAGTTGTTTTTTCTATTCGGCTTCATAGTTTTATATTAGAAACTATGAAATATGATAAAAATTAGTATATTTAACAGTATTAGTCAGCGTATGAATCATGGAAACCCATTACCTTAATAGTATGCAATTAAGGTTTATCGCTTTTCTTCGGTGTTTTCAGATTCCAATGTTACTGTAATAAATGTTTTTGTTATTAAAAGTACATAAATAAATAGGAGAAATTCTTTCTGCTAATTAGCGTAATTGTGGGGAACATTATTGACAAATGAAACCTGGATTTTCCCATTGCCCTATATATACCCCTCGTAGTCCTTCGATTTGTTCATTTCAATTTAAATATTCTTAAAGTGTCTTTCAAAATGTCTTCAAGAGCTTGTGTTAATAATCCTGATAGTTTCTGTTACATTTGTGGCGAACTTGTATTAAAAAAACAATCTCGCAGTATTACGGAGTTTATTAAAAAAGTGTACTTTGCCTATTTTGGTGTGAAGATCGGAGATCAAGAAAAATCTTGGGCCCCTCATGGAGTGTGTTCAGGCTGTGTTGAAGGACTTCGCATGTGGTCTAAAGGAAAGGTGAAATCTTTTCGTTTTGGGGTGCCTATGATTTGGAGAGAGCCGAGAAACCACGGCGATGACTGCTACTTTTGTTCTTGCAACATACAAGGGTACAATGCCAAAAATAAAAAAGATATATGTTACCCAAACATGCAATCTGCACTTCGGCCTGTGCCTCATGGACCCGGTATTCCAGTACCAGTGCCCCCACACAATTTTGACGATTTGCCAGAGTCATCAGAGAGCGAGTCAGAGCAGTTGGATGATGAGTTTCAAGTCGAAGACTGTGGACCCCAACAGTTTTCACAAGAAGAATTAAACGACCTCGTTCGTGATTTAGGGCTTTCTAAAGAGTCTGCTGAATTACTGGGCTCTAGACTTCAAGAAAAGAACTTGTTGAGATCTGGAACTTCATTCTCTTGGTACAGAAGCAGAGAAAAACAATTTGAGTCAAATTTTTCTCAAGATGGCGAACTTGTATATTGTTCTGATGTTCCCAAGTTGATGTCAATGTTTAACATTCAACATGTCAGATGAATGGAGGCTTTTTATTGACTCGTCAAAAAGAAGTTTAAAAGCAGTTTTGCTACACAACGGCAATAAATACGCTTCTGTACTCGTGGGGCACTCTGTGCATCTAAAAGAAAAGTATGACAACATGGCTTTTATCCTTGATAAATTGAAATATAAGGAGTTTGGATGGCCTATCTGTGGTGATCTCAAAGTCATCTCTATGGTGCTTGGACAACAAGGTGGCTATACGAAATTCCCCTGTTTCGGTACTTTTTTAGTTTACACCCCCACATTTAGGGGGTGTAAACTAAATTATAGTCTATGGGTACTTTTTTAGTTTACACCCCACACTTAAGCTCACAAATCAGTTGTATGTGGGGGTGTAAACTAAATTATAGTCTATGTTGAACTAAATTAGTTTACACCCCAAACTTTTTATTGAAGATTAAGTAATACAAATTATTCACGTTTATAAACTTCTGCTATTTGTAAGGGGAATGTAACAATCCAAGCCACCTATCGCTGTGAGCGCACACCGGGTACAACAGGCCAACGTACCTTACTTAACCTAACCTAACCTAACCTAACCTCGCAATTAAAATAATAATTTCAATACAAAACAAAGGAAAAAAGTGGGGTGTAAACTAAACAAGCTGTACGTAAACGTGATTTTAGTTTACACCGCCACATTTAAGCGAAATACAAAAATCGTAAACCAGGTGTATGTGGAGGTGTAAACTAAAAGAGTGCCCCTGTTTCCTATGTGAGTGGGATAGCCGGGCAAAAGCACAGCACTGGAGCCAAAAAGTGTGGCCAACGAGAACTTTGAAGGTTGGAGAAAAAAATGTTCACTTTGAGTCTTTGGTTGATCCCAAAAAAGTGCTTTTACCCCCACTTCACATCAAGCTTGGACTGATGAAGCAGTTTGTCAAGGCATTGCCAAAAGATGGCGAAACGTTCAAATACCTTGAAAAGAAATTCCCGGGACTGTCTGAGACAAAGTTAAAGGAGGGTGTTTTTGTTGGCCCGGACATTCGGAAACTAATGAAAGACAATCAGTTTGAAAAGGTGATGAAAAAAGCTGAGAAAGAGGCGTGGATATCATTTAAAGAAGTTGTGACTAAGTTTTTGGGGAACAATAAGGACCCGGATTATGAAGAAATTGTAAATAAAATGTTGAAATGTTTTAAAACCTTGGGGTGCTCCATGAGCTTGAAACTTCACTTTTTGAACTCCCATTTGAGTTATTTCCCAGAAAACCTTGGTGCCGTAAGTGAAGAGCAGGGCGAGAGGTTCCACCAAGACATCAAAGAAATGGAACGGAGGTACTAAGGACGATGGGATGTGAATATGGTGGGAGACTACTGTTGGATGCTTCATAGAGAACTTCCAGACATCCCACACAAACGGAAAAGCTCAAAACGGAGTTTTGGGGGAAACAGATGTAGATATTATAAAGAATTATAAATCCTTATTGTATACAGGGTGCCCGGATTTCGTAGGGACAACATGGGTAACTTTTGTATTTGAAGAGATAGAGAGATGGTTAAATTAGCAAAAAGGTGCAGGTTTGAGAGCTCATTAAGAATCCATCTTCAAATTTTACTTGTCATGGCCCACTTGTCTAAAATTTAAAAAAAAACAAATCTCCTAATTTCTTTTATATGCCGTAACTTTTTTGTTACTTAAGATATTGAGGTGCGATTTGAACTAATTTGCATGGTAATTTAAATACTTTTATTGGCACTTGATAAAACCAATTTTATTTGTGTTAATTTTTAGTAATCTAACCTAACCTCAAAATTTTAAATTGGTACCCTGCAATTTTTTTGGCCCTTTTAAGAGAGGATTTTTTTCTGAATGCAGTGATGTATTACATGATGTGAAAAATTCTTCAAAATTTTGAAAAACTGAGTTTATTCTTTTTACAGGCAGAAATCACTAGTGCTATGATCACAATAACTTTGTTTTTTGTTTATCACGTTATCTGTGAAATTATGTTTCGAAACAAAAAGCAGGTTTATCATCATACGTGCCTGTCAGTGTGAGTGTTATTACTTCAACTTATAACGGAAAATTTTGAAAACATGATGTATTTTGTGCGTATGTCAAGTGCTACAAGAACGTAGAACTTATACGTCAAACATACGGAACACACTGACACTACTGGAAGGCACGTATGATGATAAGAGTGCTTTTTGTTTCTAAACATAATTTTACAGATAACGTAATAAATAAAAAACAAAATTATTGTGATCATGGCACTAGTGATTTCTGCCTGCAAAAAGAATAAACTCAGTTTTTCAAAATTTTGAAGAAGTTTCCATATCATGTAATACATCACTGCATTCAGAAAAAAATCCTCTCTTAAAAGGGCCAAAAAAATTGCAGGGTACCAATTTAAAATTTTGAGGTTAGGTTAGATTACTAAAAATTAACACAAATAAAATTGGTTTTATCAAGTATCAATAAAAGTATTTAAATTACCATTCAAATTAGTTCAAATCGCATCTCAATATCTTAAGTAACAAAAAAGTTACGGCATATAAAAGAAATTAGGAGATTTTGTTTTTTTTTTAAATTTTAGACAAGTGGGCCATGTCCAGTAAAATTTGAAGATGAATTCTTAATGAGCTCTCAAACCTGCACCTTTTTGCTAATTTAACCATCTCTCTATCTCTTCAAATACAAAAGTTACCCATGTTGTCCCTACGAAATCCGGGCACCCTGTATACTACATATTATTCTTATCAAATTGTATTTAAAAATGTAAATAAACCACTAGTAATATCTTTTTTTTTATTTCAAAATGCATTTTTACCTATATGTACTGCGGGTTTTGCATAACTTTCTTTTTCATTTTGCGGAAAATCCCTACGTGCTGGAGAAAAACTGAGGTCATATTTGGACTCAGCGCACCAAAATACATACGATTCACCCATTACGGTGAAAAAAAAATCAAAAAATTTCAATTTGCAGGCCTGTGTTATCAGTGATAACCGTACGGCAAGTTGTCCTGCCGCCGGGATTACGTCGATACTCACGCTGTTGTGACGTCACCGTACGCTCAGCATAAACTTTCGTAGGCTGTAATTCAAAAACTATTGATCCTAGAAATGTCGTTTCCATTTTTATTCTTAGAATTTTTCCTGAAATCGTCAAGAAAACGAGTACTGTCAAGACTCAGTTTGATCTTGAGAGGACTAGTCACTTTTTCTTTACATTACCTAGGTGACCGGTCACCTTCACCGTGCGCCTTGATGCGATAGAATTTTATTTTTAAAATTTTTAGAGCAATTTAAAGAAAAATTTAATACATTACACAGCATGAAAGTGTCTTATACTTGACTCGGAGGCTCTGAAGACGTACTCGGCCGCTCTGTGTCCTCGTATTCTTCAACATACCTCCTCATCTTGGTTTACACCCCCTTTAAAGATACACATAAATAACAGCATTTTGTTATAAGTTTACTTAAAGAAATATACATTACATATTATAACAAAAAAAAACAAAGTACATATAAATATTCTCCCAAAATTTTCCTTTCCTTCACAATTCTCGTTTTAAAACCTAAATTTGACATCATTTCTCTAATTTCATCAGGTTTATTTTCTTTTATAACTATCATGTAACAAACACCTTTTTCACTTAATAAGCTTCTTAAGTTTAATAAAAACTTGTCAATGACTTCTCGGCCATTTGTGCCCCCAGCCCATGCATTCTGTAAGCCTGGTCCAATTTCACTGCTTTCTGTTACGACATACGGAGGGTTAAATAAAATAATATCAAATAGAGAAGTCTTAAAATTACTCAATAAATTCATATTTAGACATTCTACCGACACATCATTTAAGCTCGATGTTTTAGCTGTAGCTAAACATGCTGACGGATTTATGTCAATAGCATAAAATGCACATTTGTTCTTTAAAACTGAAGACAAAGATGTTACCACAATACCGCTACCGCAACCTACTTCCACGACGTTTGTAGGATTAATAGATTTAATAAAGTCAAATTCACATTCCAAAGCATCCAAAAACAAAAATGTGTCTTCACTTGGTTCATATACATCTGGAAAACATTTCAAATCATATAATGGAGTTAAGAACGCCATTACAGACTGATTCTTATCTACGATTATATATACTGATACATTACAAACTCATAAATATATCGAAGCGCAATTGCTGAATATAATATTTACAATACGTTCTATGTAAATGCATGAAGTATTACAAAACCGTAATAAAGTTAATGCTGTGCAGACGATGACTGACCCTCGCTACAGCTGTCTAACAATACTTTACGTTTCACTGTTTCTCGTTCAATTGATTGATGAACCTTATTTAGCCTTTCTTGAGCACTTTGTAGAACATTTGTTAGAACTGTTACTCGATGTTTAGCATTCATTAATTTTTTAACGTATGCATCCAAATCTACAGTTACTTGTTGGGACTCTGATATCTTTTTCAATTCTTCACTTAAGGACTCTATATATTGCTTTAATTCTAACTGAGAAATTCTGAAAACGAAAAATGATGCAACTGTTTAGGCAGGATTTAGTTAAACAAACCTAGTTGTTCGGACTCTTTCG
This sequence comes from Agriotes lineatus, assembly GCA_940337035.1. NCBI lineage: Eukaryota > Metazoa > Arthropoda > Insecta > Coleoptera > Elateridae > Agriotes > Agriotes lineatus. The sequence continues at coordinate 172,748 of CALNHX010001421.1, forward strand.
TCTAATTGGTCTACTGTGGGTTTAATTAAACCCATCAGACCCTCAGCTAGGGTGTCGCGAGTAGGATTATCACAAAAATTTTCTGTATTTTCATCCACCGATGTTGCAGTACTTTCAGAATCGACATCCATTGTCGTAAAATTGAGGTTAGTTTTACATGTCAAATATGTTACAGAATAATAACTAAGCAATTTTTATAAAGAACTCATTCTTCTACCAAAATCACACTCCCTGGTAGTTTAATCAAATTTTTCTTCTACCAAAATCATAGTCCTTGGCAGTTTGATTAAGATATTATTATTAGTTATAGAAATGTCTGTAGTTGATGCCTTTTCGAAGTATTTTGTGATTCAAAAGTAAAGGTAAAGGCTCAGGGTCATTTCAATTCAATTCAGCCAATAACGGAAATTTCAGGATGGATTAGAGAAATGAGAGGTTGAGAATGTAAGAGATGCCAGGAAAGGTGGAGAAGTACTGCCCCGACCTTTGCCTCAAAGAAGGTACTCTCTCTGTTGATTCAAGGAAACCACCTAAAAACTTGAATCAGAGCAGACTGCTACGGGAATCGAACCCACGACCTCCCGAATGCCACTAATCCACAGAGATCGGTGTGTGATTCCAACATTAAGTTTGCAACTTTCTAAAGGTTCCAAGCGTGCGATCATAAGAAAATTCCGAATTCAAGTTTTTATTTTTAGGACATTTAAAAAAATAACACATTGCTAAAAATATTCAATAATAATAGCAACAGTAATATATAATTATCACATTGTTTATACTAGTAAACTATTATAAATAACGTGGTCTATTTATAGTAGACAGGCAACATGAATTATGACTCAATTAAACATTATTAAGGGTGTTTTCAATAAATAACATTATAAATAAATGTCTTACAAATAAACCTGTGTATATTATACTAAAGAAATTTCTCTAATAATAAGACTGCGAACTTTTTTGTCGTCACAGCAGCAAAACCAGCTTCTACAATACACCAAACTGCAATTGAGAAATCGCTTCAAATTTTCGATATGACATCCAAATTTTATTACTGACTAACTGACCCGGCAAACGTTGTTTTGGATTATGACATGATGAGGAAAACCCTTCAAACCATTAAGCACAAAATAATAAAAGTATGACTGCAAATAGGAAGTCGTACAGTGTATCGAAAAACACACTTTCGATTATTTCCAATTTTCCGGCTTTCTGTTTGGATTTCTCCGAATTTTCTTTTTTGCCAAACCACCTCGGGAGTAAGACGAACAAAACGAAACAAAAATCATCCAAATAGATCAAGTCGTTCTCGAGTTTTTGCGTTACTAACACACGGCGATTGATTTATATATATTGTTATGATACATGGTGCAGGAAATTAAAGCATATGAAAGAAATATTTAAAATGAACTAATAAAGTTGGACAGTTGCAATAATTGAATCTTGGTGGGTATAAAGTTTTGAACATAAATAATGAAAGTAAAAGATACAAGGGTTCTTTTCATTGTGAATCATTTAATATTGTTATATTTATTGGAATGGATTAAACTTAATGGTTGTATTTAATATTTATAAAAATAAACCAAGGTAACATTGACAAATGTATTTGTTAAGAAAATTCTGTATATAGCATTATTTAGAAAAAAATAGGAAGTGTGCATTAAGAATTGTCTCTAATAGATATAAAAAAGTTTGTTTAAAAACAGTTACATAAAACAACTCAAGAAAGCATGTATGTAATTTGGCTTTAATAATTTTGGTATTGTTACGTTCTTAACGTTCGGACTATTTAAAAATTATTCACTGCTTCTTTTATTAAACATTTATTTGCAACGATTAATTATTATTATTTACAAGAACACGCGAATTATCAAGCAGATTACAAATTACTAAAACTACGAACTATTTCTATCGATACATTTATTTATTAGCACACCGGTTAAACAGCAATTAATTATTTCACTCTTAACACTAACGATTATATATGGTTATTTATTTCTATTATTTATATGTTCACGCGTTTTTATTTATCTGGGAGCTCGGCGCTCTGATGCTGAATTCGAAACTGAAACTCCAGGTCTGAAGGCCGCGCATTTATATTCCACTGAGAAGATTCCAGAATCCTCGCGAATGCATTCCGGCATTCGCAGGTGTTAATCTCGTAAGCGAGCGTGAGTCATTCAGTACACCTGGTTCTAGATCGATCCGGAAGCCTCGAACGCGGTGACGTGACGTGTCGCTCTAGCATCAACTGGAAAAAGAATTCACCCGCGCACATCTGCTTTCAAGGCTGTCTCGGTTGCTGACGCGTTCGGATTCGTTACAGTATACTAAAAAATAGAATATCTGCCTTAATTTGTCTAATTTTGGTGATAACAAATTAAATAAAGGCTGAAAACAAATCTACGAGGTAAAATAAAGTGAAACATTTAAAATGGAAAAGATATTGTGACATCAAGTGTTAGAGGAGAAGCTACAAATACAGTTAATTGGATATAGAATACAGGACATTATACTAGTTGAGAGGATTTGGATTTATTCATACGTACAAGATATTAGAAGAAGTATTTTACAATTTATTATTGGATTTGGGTGTTCTGTGGACGTTGCTTGAGACATTTATCTAAAAAAAAAAAGAGAACAAAGTTACAATTAGAATTTATAAACGGATAGAAACTTACCAGGACTTGGATCGTGTGACGGTGACATCCAGAAAGAGCCGTGGCATCCGGCAAGAACAGTGACATCCAGGAGTAACCAGTACAGGATTTTGGAACCAAGGGAGTTGATTTGACTGGACAGAGCCAGAAGGAGGTTACCAGGAGGTAGATCGTGTGACGATGACATCCAGGAGGAGCTAGGACTGGAATTAGGGATCTGAGCAGTTGGTTTGACAGGTCAAGAGTAGTTGAAAGGAGTCACGGACCATCAACGGGGTTGCTGTTGGTGAATTGGACATTGAGTGCTGCAGTCTATCGATGACAGGATCCAGTAGTGACTGGTGTTTGCAGTGAAAGCATGAGCAGCTATTAAGGTTTGTTAAGATAAGTTGAAAAAGCATTTTGAATAACTGTCAATTTTGAAAGTGATAACATAAAGTTTAGTTAGTACTTACATAGGTGATTTGAATAGTAGTAAATGTCAATGTGAGATACAGTTGTCAGTTTACCTGGTTTGCTTACTTTTGAAAGTCAAGTTTGACGTTAAGTATCATTGATAGCAAACTAGATTTTGATGAACCCACCCTGAAAATAAAAGCTCTCGATTTAAAAGCAGTTATCATTTGATACTTAAGACATTACATGAATTAAGGCATAGTTTACCTGGTGAGCTATTGCAATATATAGATACGTTGCCCATTTTATCCTGTAATAACTAGGAAATCAACACATTTAACAAGTTCATGATTATTCGCGGATAACTCTTAATCCTAAAAATAATTTTCTAAATTTTGAAAGTGGGTGGATTCACTCCGCGTACCTAGACCTTGCCTTCAGCAAATAAGGAAACCAAATTAAGATTTACTTGTGAAAATCATGAGCATCTTAAATGTGTTCCCTACCTAGTTGTTACAAGATGAAATGGGCAGCCTGTACATTTATACAGACAGACATAAAAAAAGATTGAAAAATAAGTGAACACTTTATATAGGCAACCTATTTATTTAACACTAAAATATGTTAAGTAGCAGTGGCGTGCCAGGTATTAGATAATTACTATAGGTAACTTAGTTGTTTGAACAAGTTAAAGGTAAGTAACTTAACTCTGGATAGAGTTGTTATAAAAATAAAAGGAAGTGTCTTAGATTGAAAAATTAACAACGTGAGAATTGAGAACTACATCACGAACGTCAATGCTCAAAAATATCAAATAGGTGTTTGCATGCAACATTAGAACATTAAATTCACTAAATCCCAAATGTCACTGGTCACATAACCTTTAATCATTTATGATGCATCCGTATAGTCTGTTCAGTAACATAAAACACAAAGTGGCCTTTGATTTCCAAAATTTCATGAGTGTACTTCCAGAATTTAGCTTTGTCTAGGAATGTACTTACAAAAACTTACTAAAACAAATAGGTTAAGGGTATGACATTTACCTCCTATCTGTCATAAATGTTGTAAATAACAACTTTTAAGATTTTATACAAATTCTGTGTTGGATACAATTGACGTAGCGTTTACTAATAGGCATTTTTATTACATTTTATTAAACTTCAGGTGAGAATTTCTAGAAAAATATCTACTTTGACACTGACAATCAGAAATATTAATTGTCATTTTTTAAATCAAATCTGCCTGTACACAGGCGTGGAAACCTTTTCAAAACAAAATAGAGAATCCCTAGTACAAAAATTATATGCACATGCCAACTTCAAAAAACTTGAAATGTTTTTGTGTTTACTGAATTCCCTATACTTGTATAGTTTTGTATAATGCCAGCGGACAAAATATTTAAAAAAGGGGAGACAATGAAAACATGTTTTACTAAATTACTAAAATATAATCGATAACCTCGTTTTACCTTGCGGTGTCGAGGCTGGCGCTTTATGTGCTTGCATCTGGCGGTACAATGCTCAACTTGCCCCGGATTCGGGATACAAAGTTGGAGCGCGCCCTTTGTGCTTGCACAGCAACCATTGTGTGAGCTGTGTGTGTGTGTGTGTGGGTGTGTGTTTGTACTGCATTTACTATGACCTCGGGTGTGTGCATCACGCTGCACTATGACAGCTTCAAAAATTGTGACCTCATACACTCGATGCCACAATATTAAATGCAGTTTTTTGAACTCTACGTCACATTTTAAGTCTAGGTGTATTTTCTTTTTTCATACGTAATTTTTCGCATACACTCAGGTCAGAAACGTGGATAATTCACAGAGTTCGCACACCCCACATTGTAACCTCGTCATTTTGGTTGAACGATGGCGCCCCCTACGCTCAGACTAAATTGTGTATCCAAAACTATGGCGGACCGATTCTGTGGCATCAGTTTATTTTTAGAACAGCAATTAAGATTAAGTCGAGCTATTTCATGGTTTCGTGTTCTTCGCGGGGGCATTTAGGCCGTGGTAACCATATGTTGTGTATTAACTGTTGTGACCTCATTACTGCAGTTGACAATATAATTTAGTTACGTACAATTTGCTTATATAAATGTTGTAAATACGAAGACGGTGCACATTAGTAAAATACTTTTGATTATACAAGGTGGCCCAGAAAATTGTGGCGCCCATATTTTAATAGCTTAACAGATGCTGATTATCTATACATATATAAAGGAAAGTCACAACCCTGACTAATCAACGCAGAGCCGAAACCACTGGCACTAAAAACTTGAAATTTGGGTGGAAGGTTCAATTTGTTATGTAAGGTAGTGCTAAGAAGGAATTTTTTGAAATTCGACCCCTAAGGAGGTGAAAAGGGGTAAAATGTGTTTTCACGAATTCTTCAATATCTCATACACCCGATAAGATATCAATTTGGCGTTTGCTTGCAAAGATTATCAATGCAAATACCTAGAAACTTGTTTTAGGATTTTGGCCTAATCAACCCCTAAAAGTGCAAATCTGGATTGGGGGTGAATTAAAGAACCCTTCGAATCTCCTATGTTTATTGAGTTAAAACATTCTTTTTTGGCATATAAATGTATTTTTAAAATATTTAGAAAGCGGTTTAAGGAAATTTAAAATTTTGTAACCCTAAAGGGGTGAAAAGGGGTAAACTGTGTTTACACGAATTCTTCAATATCTCTTACACCCGATAAGATATCAATTTGGTGTTTGCTTGCAAGGATTATCAATGCAAATACCTATAAACGTGTTTTAGGATTTTGCCCTAATCAACCCCTAAAAGTGCAAATCTGGATTGGGGGTGAATTAAAGAACCCTTCGTATCTCCTATGTTTATTGAGTTAAAACATTCTTTTTTGGCATATAAATGTATTTTTGAAATATTTAGAAAGCGGTTTAAGGGAATTTGAAAATTTTTAATCCTAAAGGGGTGAAAAGGGGTAAACTGTGTTTACACGAATTTCTGAATATCTCTTACACCCGATAAGATATCAATTTGGTGTTCGCTTGCAAAGATTATCAATGCGAATACCTAGGAACGTATTTTAGGATTTTGCCCTAATCAACTCCTAAAAGTGCAAATCTGGATTGGGGGTGAATTAAAGAACCCTTCGTATCTCCTATATTTATTGAGTTAAAACATTCTTTTTTGGCATATAAATGTATTTTTGAAATATTTAGAAAGCGGTTTAAGGGAATTTGAAAATTTTTAACTCTAAAGGGGTGAAAAGGGGTAAACTGTGTTTACACGAATTTCTGAATATCTCTTAGACCCGATAAGAGAGCGACTTGGTGTTTGCTTGCATAGGTGTCTAATAGAAGTATCTAAAAACACATTTCAGGATTTTGCCTTAATCAACCCCTAAAGGTGCAAATCTGGATTCGGGGTGAATTAAAGAACGCTTTGCAACTCCTACGTTTATTGAGCTCAAACATTCCTTTTTTTTTGGCATATAGATGTATTCTTAAAATATTTAGACAGTGATTTAAGGGATTTTACAATTTTACCCCTAAGGGGGTGAAAAGGGGTAAACTGTATTTTCACTATTCCTCAATGTCTCTTAGACCCGATAAGATATCGACTTGGTGTTTGCTTGCATAGGTATCCAATACAAGTGTCTAAAAACGCATTTCAGGATTTTGCCATAATCAACCCCTAAAAATGCAAATCTGTATTCGGGGTGAATTAAAGAACCCTTCGTATCTCCTATGTTTATTGAGCTAGACCTGCTAGAGCATTTTCTTTGGCATATAAATGGATTCTTAAAATATTTAGAAAGTGGTTTAAGGGATTTTAAAATGTTACCCTTAAGGGGGTGAAAAACGGTAAAGTGTGTTTTCACGAATTCCTCAATATTTCTTAACCCGATAAGATATCGACTTGGTTTTTTGCATGCATAGGTATCCAATACGAATGTCTAAAAACACGTTTCAGGATTTTCCCAAATCAACCCCTAAAGATGCAAATCTGGATTCAGGGTGAATTAAAGAACCCTTTGTATCTCCTATGTTTATTGAGTTAGAACATTGTTTGTTTGGCGTACAGATGTATTCTTAAGATATTTAGAAAGGGGTTTAAGGGATTTTAATATTACCCCTGAAGCGATAAAAAGGGAAAACTGAAAAAGGGTAGGGTGTTAAGTTTATCTTGCTAAAATTTATGGATACAATATTTAGTTTGTGCAAATATATTTTAATTTTATCTGATTGTTATACTAAAACTATAGTTTTATCAATATATACAAGGCGAACGACAATTACGTACACATCTCCAGGGGGTATGTGAAGCATAAAAAAAAGTTGTGGAGGATTTTTTTCGAAAGAATTTTGTTTCCTTGTTTCCTACAATATTGTTTTGCAGCGTTTGTTAGTTTAGCGTATTGAGTGAGGGGGAGGGGGGCGCCCTAGAATTAATTTGAAATTTAGAAGAAAAAACATTTGTTACCCGTACGAAGAACGGGCATCTTGCTAGTTTAAATATAAAGTTATATCAGTCTAATGTCAACTGTTTTGAAAATATTAACGATTTTATGTCAGAAAATGGTGAATTTCAGGTGACTGCTGTAAGTATCAGAAAAGAATTGAATGAACGAAGACGGTGTCAAAAAACTAAATTTCTTCTTAAGTTGTCTTTTCAGTGTAGAGTAGCGGTTCTGGGTATTAATGCTATACAGGGTGGTCAACATTTGCTAATTTAACAATTTCGACTTTTTAAATGGAACGCCCTGTATAATTTTATATTTTTGCAAAGCACTGTTAATGGGCTTTGACTAAATCATCTTGGGGGTCTTAAATTGTTTTTTATGTTCAAAGTCGTATAAAAAGTTGAATGCATGACTGTGAAGTAAAATATACAGGGCGTCCCAAAAAGAATGGGACACCGATTAGTCATAGATTCCTTGCATCATAATAAATCAATTAAACCTAATACACCTTAGTACTGTTGCGATCTAGCCATCTGGTTCGTGTTGTGTAGGTTACGATCGCAAACAAATTTATAAACAGCTCATTATATTGGTTCATAAAGCAAACACGCGTTTTATTTCAACCAGTATATATGAGCATATTTATGTAAGATATAACGCCCCAAAGGCTCTATTCTTACAAAGTCCCTTCAGTAAGAAGTTATAGGGCCTTGAAGTAAAATTCTTAATTTTTTATTTTTTTGTTAATTTCCACAAATATAGAGATATCAATTTGAATTTTGGTATGCGTACTTACTATTATGTATGTATTATGTAATAAAAAAAATAACTATACGTGACTGTAAGGGGCACTTTACCTATCTTTCAAAACTTTTTTCAGCTCTAACTTTATTATCTGTAACAATTTTTAAAATTTTACGTTACTATCTGAAAGAGAATTAAGATACACAAAAATAATGTACTCCTAGTTTATAAGCGTAAGAGCAACCGTTTAACTTAAAATGCCTATTAAAGGGTTTTGGTTGTCATTAACACGTGTAATTATCAAGTAGCCATGATCACAAAAATTTCAATACACCCTGTATAATAAAACCTTAGTCCATAAACATTGGTATTTAGAAAATGTATTTTAGTTTGTGTTTAACATTTAAAATACTCAAGTACCTAATTTTAACTTTTGAAGCGAGCATCTAAATATAATGCCATGTTTTGCATTTTGGGGTGGAAATTACAGGTCACAGCTTAGGCTACTATCACCGGATCATAATCATTGTGGAACAACACGTTTTGACTATTAGAGTTAAAGTGTACGTCTAGAAGTGTACATTATATCAGGATAAAACTTTAGCTCTTCTGACTTGGTCTGTACAGGGTTATTCATTATAAATTACCCACCCCTTATCATCGTTATTATTGCCTATAGAAAAAAAAGTTTTAAATAAAAGTTATGTGGTTATAACTGAATTTTGTTAAAATGCTATCAAAAGTACAGTGGCGTGCATAATTAACAATACAAAAAAGTAATATATTTTTTTAAATGGAACACCCTGTATATTATTAAATTTTTGGAACGACCTTTCGTTCCTGATTTCAAAAATATACCATATGTTACCCTTACCTTATACCGTTTTTGAGTTATTAAACGTTGAATATCTTAGTTAAACTAGTTACTGTAAATAGGAATTATTAAAGTAAGCTATGAAAATGCAACTATTTTGTTTGATAAGTGACATTTCTTTAATGAAATAATCAAAATTAGTTATCATTTATTTATATTTAAATTTCCTGAATAAAACTTTGTTATATTTAATAATGTTAACTAGTTTAACTAAGATATTTGACGTTTAATAACTCAAAAACGGTATAAGGTAAGGGTAACATATGGTATATTTTTGAAATCAGGAAAGAAAGGTCGTTCTAAAAATTTAATAATATACAGGGTGTTCCATTTAAAAAAATATATTACTTTTTTGTATTCCCTTAATTATGCACGCCACTGTACTTTTGATAGCATTTTAACAAAATTCAGTTATAACCACATAACTTTTATTTAAAACTTTTTTTTCTATAGGCAATAATAACGATGATAAGGGGTGGGTAATTTATAATGAATAACCCTGTACACATTGTTAACTATACAGGAAAGTAGGTAATATTCCATCTACTTTATAAACATTGTCTACTGCAGTTGGTGCACTAATAGATACCGGACGCTGATAATAATATTTATAATAATAATAATAATAATTGTATACCAGGCGGTGAAAGTAAAAGATGGACACCTGAATTTATATAGTATGATCAAAAATTACTTTCATCTAGTATGGCCATGAAATAGTTCCTAATTTATGAATGCAACTATAAGTCACTTAAAAATCAAATGTCAAGTTTGACATTTAATTATAAACATAGTTGCATTCATAAATTAGTCACTATTCCATAGCCATAGTAGATGAAAATAATATTTGATTATACTTTATAAATATCAATGAAAATTTAGTTTGTGGAATATACTGGTAATTTGAATTATTTGAAGTGGGAAATTACCTCCACTTCCTTATTTTAAGTGAAGCACCCTCTATATTATTATATTTTTGGATTTTATATTAAATTCGTTATACTAACTTTTGTCATTTAGACATTAAAAGGTATACCTCAAAAAAAATTTATACAAGGAATTTATTTTGATAGTTAACATAAGCGTTTCGTTTCTATGCCACCATTTAATTATACAGGTCATTTCCATAGTTACAAATAGGACCAATAGATTAGAGTGTGTATTTTACGAGTTAACATAGGAATTATTACTTGTCAAAAAGACAATTAAGTTATCCTAATGTATACCACTGAAGAAACGATACAACACACACGTTGTTCCTATGTATCTACTTTTTAGTTACACACCTACATTCTGGTAACAAAATTAAAGTTTCTTATTAGCAAGTGCCTAATTCAAATTCGTATATTAACTCGTAAAATAAACGCTCTAATCTATTGATTTCATTGGTAACTATGGAAGTGACCTATATGATTAAATGCTGGCATAGAAACGAAACTGCTATGTTAACCATTAAAATAAATTCACTGTATACAAATTTTCCATGTTATAACTTGGTTAGAATAAATCTAAAGGAATATCATCGTTCCTTAAGACATGGTTTTCAGATATTAAACGTTTATTTTGTTTAGAAGGGCTCCAACATGCTTTTTTAAAAGTGAAATAATGGTGGGACACCTTACCATTTAAAACAGCGTTTTCAAGCATTCAAACACTGTCAATTACACAAGGTTTACTTATAACTGTAATTTGCGAAATTGTAATTTTTACTTCTTTTGCTTCAAGCGAAGAGAGTACCCATTGTAATTGTGAAAATATCATCCTCCGAGATTTTTACAGATCTTTATGTTTCGGGGTCCTTCGATGACAAAAAACATGTGTTCTCAATTCTGTCGGTCTGCCTGTCTATTGCCACTCGAGCTCAAAGACTATTTCTTGGAGGAAGATGAGATTTTGCATGCATATTACATGTCTACCAGGCTCGAATCCGAATATGATTCCGGTCAAATATATACAGCGTGAGCACGTTAAAAATCAATTGTGCATATTGTTGCTTTGATTTAAGTAATATTTTGCATACAGGGTGTCTCAAAATTGATGGGACATAGAGCTACCACGTATTGTAGAGGTCAAAATAAGACGATTGCACCCAATTTATATATGTATAGTACAGTGTGTCCCCAGATAGATGAAACGACTCTTGTGAAAGGTAAAAAAATTTCGATTTAAATTTTCATTTTTGGGGTTCAGCCATGCTTGGTTAAAGGCGAATTTCTAACATAATTTCAGTTTTGAAAAATCAAGTATGCCTTGGAAATTTTCAAAAAACCTATTCTTCTGTAGAGTAAAGTGCCTTTTATGTGACAAATACGACAAAAAGTTATTAATAAAAGTTGTTTAGAATCAACATCTATGCCCCTATACCAAATTTCAAAATCCTCAGCCAACTTTGATCTTGCACAATTTATTTTATGTTTAGGTCCCAAATCAAAGAAATTTAACAAAGATTTTTATTGGAAAAACAAATAGTTTTAACAAAGTTTTTATTTCATAATAAAAAAACTTTGTTAAAAATAAAATTCTTTGAATTGGGAAATAAACTTGAAAGAAAATGTGAGAAATCAAAGTTGGCCGAGGATTTTGAAATTTGGTATAGGGGCATAGATGTTGATTCTAAACAACTTTTATTAATAGCTTTTTGTCGTATTTGTCACATAAAAGGCACTTTACTCTACAGAAGAATAGGTTTTTTGAAAATTTCCAAGGCATACTTGATTTTTCAAAACTGAAATTATGTTAGAAATTCGCCTTTAACCAAGCATGGCTGAACCCCAAAAAATGAAAATTTCAATCGAAAATTTTTTACCTTTCACAAGAGTCGTTTCACCTATCCGGGGACACACTGTATATACCAAAATGCACCGTTTGTCTGTGAGCAGAGTTCAAAGTTTACTTAAAAAATCACATTTTTGTACTCTGTTCAGAAATGCGTGAAACAAATTTAATGAAATTCGGCGAAAGTGAATTTTAGAGGATTACCCTACTTTCAGTAATCAAAGAAACCCAAAGAAAATTGTAGAAGGGTTAAAACCATCCTCACCCCATGGTAATTTTTTTCAAAATTTTTTTAGTGGTGGTAATACGGTTCTAAGACCATTTTAGCGGGAAGGGTTACTCATTATATTCATTTTTTTATTCTTGTAAAAACTCAGTATTTCGCATAGTTTCGAAGAAAAAAAATGTTTTCTCAAAAACTGATAACCGATATTATCAGTACAAGTTTAATAAAATTGTAATACAAAAGTTAGTTGACGGTGGTGGACACAAAGACAAAACTTTTTATACAACAAGTGCTCAATGTGACCTCCACCTTCATTAATCCAGAGGTAAATTCGACGTAAAAAATTTAAATGCACCCTTCTTAAAACATCGTCGTTTTCTCGTAGTGCGTTTACAGCATTTTGAATTCTGCTCCACAGCTGTTCGGAATTATTAATTTGAACATCGTACACTTGTGTTTTTAACGCTTCCCAGATGAAGAAGTCGCAAGGATTTAAATCTGGAGACCGCGGAGGCCATTGAATGAGTGCTTCTTGTCCCCTACCAATCCTCTAACAGCAAATTTTTCATTAAGATATTCTCTTACGATACGTGCGAAATGAGGTGGTGCACCGTCGTGCATAAAGAACATGTCTCTACGCAAATTAAGGGGCAAGTCTTCTACTAATTTTGACAAAATTTCTTGAAGAAAACGAAGGTTACTAGCGCCATCCAGACGATCAGGCAATCGGAACGGCCCAATCATAAAATTGTCAATAATTCCGACCCAGACATTAATTTTAAATTCTCGTTGATAAAGTATACCTTTAATAGCATGTGGATTTTCATCTGCATAAATATGGTCATTGTGTAGGTTCGTCTCATCAGTAAACAAGATATTAGTGTGGAATCTGTTGTCGACTACTTTGCACTCCCGAACAATATTTGTGAAAAATTTAAACGTGATCCGTGGTCACGTGGCAATAATTCTTGCACTGGCTGAATGTGGAATGGACGAATTAATTGTTCGCTAAAGATCCGACTGACAGTGCTTTTTAGAATCCCGGTCTCTCGTTGCAGTTTTCTGCTACTAGTAAAGAACAGCTTCTTCCGCAATGGATGTTCAGGCTTGGCGAGGTCTTCCAGCGTTAATTCTGACTGGCTTCAACCTTCCTGTTTCTCGAATACGTCTTTTGATTCGGGCAAAAGTTCTGTGATTTGGAATTCTCCGGTTTGGATACCTCTCTTGATACACGCGAACACTTTCGCGGCAGTTACCTTGACAGTATCCAAGAACTAATAGCATGTCGGTCTGTTCATTAAAAAGGAAATCCATATTTGATAGCTGATAAAGTAGCAGCAACAACAACTGCAATAGCAATTAAAGCAATAACGGTGATCGCGACAAAGAAAACAATACAAAGGCAACTAAAAGTGAACAAATTATTGAAACGTGTACTGTCAACAGTAAACTGGGACGAGTATGAATTTGTTTCCTGCCAAAATCATGAATTTTGTATTGCTTTCGTATCCACGGCCAACCAAATTTTGTACTCCAATTAAACGTGTACTGAGAATATCGGTTATCAGTGTTTCAGCCAACACTTTTTTACTTCGAAACTATGCGAAATACCGAGTTTTACAAGAGTCAAAAAATGAGTATGATCTTTAAGCCTTCCCGTTAAAAAAGTCTTACAACCGTATTACCACTCCTAAGAAAATTTTGAAAAAAATACCAGGGGGTGAGGGTGGTTCTAACCCTTCTACAATTTTCTTCGGGTTTCTTTAATTACTGAAAGTAATCCTCTAAAATGCATTTTTGCCAAACGTCATTAAATTTGTTTCACGCATTTCTGAACAGCGTACAAAAATGTGATTTTTTCAGCAAACTTTGAACTCTTCTCGCGGACAATCGGTGAATTTTGGTATGTATATAAATTGGGTCCAATCGTCTTATTTTGGCCTCTACAATACGTAGTAGCTCTATGTCCCAGCAATTTTGGGACACCCTGTATAGCTTAGAGAATTACCTTTGATGAAAATATACGTATTTTGGATACCACAAATACCGTAAAGAATACATTTAGTTTTTCCACTTTAACGATAGAGCTACTATTACCTTGATGAAATAACACAAAAAATGGAGTGCGGTGAACACGTAAAAAATTAAATATTGTTTTTCTACTTTAACAACAGAGCTACTGATTAGAGTAAAGTAGTAATATTTTCCAGCTTCGCACTTTACCCTTAATCAAAATAAGTACATTTAGGACCCAACATATACAGGGTGACCACCTAAACAACTATTTTTCTTTTAGTTCAAAAATAAGAACAGAATTGTTTTCGTTTGGTGTTTCGAACATAATTAATTTCATAACTTCAACTTGCGAGGAAAATTCGGTGTAAAGCGTTTTACAGATTTTTTATTATCTTTTCAAATACCCTACCTCGTCGGCCTGGCAAATGTATGAAATCAAATGAAAACAATGGAAAGTAGTAAACTATTGAGAAATGCACGTGTCTCAAGTCACATATATGTTTTTTTTCATGTATTTCTTTCATTTGGTTTAACACATTTATAAGGTTAATGAAATTTATAAGCAAAAGTAAACAAATCAATTTTGCAAGTTACAGTTTTGAATACGGTATTGATTCATTTTAAAAAGTTAGGTGTCCGAGTTGCACCACGGTGCCATTTGAAAAAGGTTATTTACAAACAAAGAATGTTGACGCTTCTGGTCTTTCTAAAAGATCACCAAAATTTAATCTTTGATATCTTTAAAACTTTTTTCATATAAAATTACATGTATTTAGATTAACTTCAACCAAGTATTTGGCCCTACATTTATGATTTATAAATGCTTTTTTTATTGTCAAAATGACAAAAATCAAAGAATAAGCAAAATTACCAGTCCATGTTACATTCAATATCATATTTTATTTTGATACATGTTTCATGGTCACCTATTGGTATTTGTAACCTAGAAGCCACAATATGGGTTGCTTTAGGTACATATTAATTTACATTCGCACACTTGCCTTGTGCTCCAATATTGAGACGTCATTTTACACACATTTGTGGTAAACTATTATTGTGCAATGGAGGTCACAATATCTATGCTCTAGGTATGAATTTACACTTGCACAATTTCTTTGTGGTCCAATACTCTGACCTCAGTTCACACATTGCTGGTGTAGAGCTATTAGTATGACATAGAGATGTCACAATCGATGATACATAATATCTCCGCTCTCACGGAGTGTAAACGAAATCTAGTTGAATTGGCCTTCACGTCATGGATATGTGCTTCTATTGCGCATGGAGAGATCGTTGTGGTCACAATCGATGCACAGGATGGTGATGCCGCAAGAATGGTAATACCTGTATAGGTGTGTGTGTGTGTGTGTGTGTGTGTCTGTCATGTTGACCTTGTTACTATATCTCTTTAACGCGGCTAAACAGAGGACTAGGTTTTAGTCTTACGTGAAGTTAGCTGGTGCTGCTGAATAGCTTTTTACGGTCATACACACATTTTTCTACATTACACAAGCATTTTTGTGCTAAATACACACAAATCTTAAATCTGCAAATAACCTAAATTTATATTTTTGTACAAAAAACGTTGTCGGCAAATTTCCAAGTTAAATGCTTTGAAATTTCAAACACAATGAGTGAGACAGCGCGCGATATAATTGTGGCATAACGTGTTAGAGTGAGACAAAACAGTGTTCGAGTCTCCGACGAGACTAAAACCTAGTCCTCTATTTAGTCTCTCCTTATCTCTTCGGTCTGTGGTTCTGAGTAGAGCACAGTTAATTTGGTGCCCAACTGTGAATGGTCTCACCGAGCCCGGTTCAAATCGCCAAGCTGCGGAAAATTCCGGCCCTCGCGAGATTCGAACCGAGGACTTGCTTAATTAATGCAAGGCAAGCGCCTACCCATCTGCGCTACTGGGTTTCTACTAAATTTGTCGTAAGAGATTCAAATTAAACCAGTTGTGACGTATTTCTGGACGCGAGTTTTTAAAGTGGTGTCATTCTTAAAATTACTACTTTAAAAGTTGCTCTTATCGGCATGTGCATTAAGGTATACATAATATCGAATATCAAGTTTGCCGTCGCAGCCTATAAAGTTAGAAGAAATATTTAAGGCGTATCATGCACAGAAACGAAAATGTATAGTTTTTCTAGCCTAGTTTAATTTGTATACTAGTTTAACCTGCATATTTAGTATTTGTGGGGCCATATACGACTTAGCCCTTCCTCTTTACTTGTCTTAAGACTAATAATAATAAGAATATTTTAAAGGATCTAAATTTAAAACGGTTTTATAAAATTTTTAAGTGAAATTGAAAATTAAAGTAGGAAATAGCATGTTGGAAAGTGATACATTATAGTAAGGTTAAGGTTAAGGTAAGGTCCTTGAGATAAAGTTATTAAAAAGCATCTAGTATGAAATAGTTATTTATGTACCTAGAGCGAAAAATGATGCATTAGGCGTGAGTTCGAAAGTTTCGGGCCGAGCGAAGCGAGGTCCGAAAAAACTCGAACGAACGCCTAATGCATTTTTCGCTCGTGTTGCATACAAAATTTTTCCTACGACTGTAAAATTTTCGAAAATAGGTTTAAACTGGTGTTTTTTGTCATTTCTAAAATTTCCAGCGACGTGCAAATTTTTACATCAGAATTGGATATTTTATCGCCCATTTCTTATTTTTCTTGACACTTAAACACCGATAATACACAAAATAAAGCACAAGTAACTTTCAATCGCGAAAAAAGGTTTAAATCGAATTCACAATGACAGCTGTCAACTTTGACGTTTTCAAATAGCTGACCACTAGCCGACTTAGGTATATAATCATGAAAGCTTATATAAAATTTATGTATGTTGCTATGTATTACGATTCACGATTATATACTTACGTATGACGGCTGCCGCGATGAACTGATTCAAAACAATCAATTTTTGACGTACGTCAACAAGGCGGAAAGCTTGATTTTAGAAGCAGTCGTAGGAAAACATAATTTAAATTAGAAATTGATGCCAATGCTAACTTCTTTTTAATTAGTTTTAGATCATTGGTTTTTCCTTTAATTTAAATTGTAACTTTAATATATTAACGAATGATATGGGACTTCTAATATTTATAAAGTATTTTCACTTATAATACCATGAGTAGTCAAAGTTATGTCGACTATTTTTGTGGTGGTGTCACGAATGTCCATTGCGCTTTGGTACGATTAGGACGAGTGCGACAGCACGAGTCCTAATCCCAAGCGCAATGGACATGAGTAGTGATACCACCGCAAAAATAATCTACTTAACTTTGACTAAGAATGGTATTCGAGGGACTATTTAATGAACCAAACTACCTTTTCAAATTAGTTTTCAGTAAATCTAGCAACAAACTACGCAATTTCTATAGTAACCGAACACTAATATTGACTTTTTCTAATAAAAATCGCATTTGTTAAAAATAGTCACTTGAATACCTTCTAGGAAGATATATCCACTGATATTTTTTAGATTGGTCAAGAAACGTCAGAATTCTGGATTTTCATTGGTCACTTTTTGACAGATGACAGGTGAATTGAATAGTCTTTTCTATTTTTACTTTGAGTGACATAACATAACATTTCGAACACAAAAAAGGCTTTTTTCCACGACCGGGAGTAGAAGTCGGTTTCTATAGCATCAAAGTTGTGACAGAAGTAAAACATTTACTCCCTATAGACAAAATAAGACAAAAATTTCCCTAGGGAGTTTTCATTATGACTGAAACAACAATTACGTCAAATTCAAGGTTAGCAGGTTAGGTTTTGCGCCAGTCTGTGTCAAAACCATATATTTAATAGTACTATATTGCTAGCGAGTGGAAGCGGGGAGGTCACAGCGTAAATGAGACAGACAAACAACTCTTCTAGACACTTGGTGAGCTGTGGGCAAGCGTCTTCTGCGCGGCGAGGAAGTGGTCAAGTTTAAAATTCGCTTCTAAAGACGGAGTTCGAATTCTCAGGCACGCGCACGGGAAGCGTAGTGTTCAGAGTGAGACTATGTCGGCGCCGTAATGTTTTCGGCCGTTCCCAGATCCTACTATCAATATAAAAGTAAAAATATATGGTCAAAACTGACAGAAAATCTAACCTGATAACCTCGAATTTGACATAGACTTCCAGTGCCACCAACTTTAAAATTAAAAAATGTCAATAAATTACGTTTAAAAAAAAAACAAGTTTGTAGTTTTAAATCCTCCTTCAACGTGAAAAAAATAATATATGCAATTCGGAGAGACTACTGTTTTGCTTCAGTGCTATGTTACTAGAGGGCTTCACCCTCTAGTCACAAATTGCACCTCAGCAAAATAACGCATTTCTCTTCCTCATTGCATAATCTACTATTATTTAAAATAGGCATTAAAGTACCTCTAAATAGTCTAAATCGTTATTAATAAAATACGAGAAATCGGCAGTAAAGTAATCCATTGTTTTACGACTTTTGTGGCGATGCCACAGATAAACGTCAACTGACGTTAACATAACCTACAAATGTTGGTTAAAATATTGTAATTTTACGATTCCTCGATTTCACAAAAAAAACATAAGTACTCCTCGGCACTAAAGTTCCTTTTTATACCTCATGTGGTTTATAACTAAATCCACATTTGTGATAGAAAGCTAACTTTAGTGCCTTGGTTTACAAACTACTATTAAATCAGTTGAAGAAAGACTGATTTGTGGCTGCTTCTTCTCGTTGCACAAAGTAAACCGTAAAATAAATACCTAGATTGAACATTTTGAAAAGTATGTTAACGAATAACTGTAAACCAATCTTAATCAATATTGACAAAATAACAATTGCTGTTTATTTTTCAAACTTACTATGAAAATCATAAACTTTACACAAAATAATCCGAAACAACATTTGTAAATAGGAGCATTTATTTCATTTTTAAGGTATTTTACAGCTGTGCAACTTGCAATTTTAATTTAATTTTCGTCAATTAATGTTTAGAAGGCAATAGATTAGTCATGGATCTGTTTTATACAAAAGTGGAAAAAATTGATTCGTGTACAAAAAGTCTATAAAACGTCTGTAGATAAATGGACTTACTAGTTCTATTAATTTGTTATGGTAGACTTAAGTAACTGTTGATCGTTTTGTAAAAAAACATGGCCCCCAAAATTCTAGATTTAAGGACATTTGTTATTTAAAATTTTGATTCTTTTATTTAATTACATGAATGCTTGCTCTATAGTTTTTACTTCCTTGATTCACAAGGAAGTATCGGATGCGCCCCAAAAATTCGAAATTGAGTTTTCAACAGATGTTCAGGTTTTAGAGTCCCTTGAATCCAAAAAACATGTTTTTGTTCATTAGTCTGTCTATCAGTCTATCTGTGTGTGTGTCTGCCTGACTGTGTGAACAGCATATCTCCAAAACGAAAAGAGGTAGGGCTTTGAAACTTTATATCGAGAGATCCAAAAAAAACTTCCTCAGCGGGCTGTGGAAATTCAACGTATGAATAATATGTTGGTGACACTGTACGTCACTGTCAAATTCGAGGTTATCAGGTTAGGTTTTCCTTCAGTTATGACGCAAATCCTAACCTGCTAACCTCGAATTTGACATAGACTTACAGTGCCACCAACACATTATTCATACGTTTGAATTTCCACAGCCCGCTGAGGAACAGTTTTTTTTTATCTCTCGATATATAAGTTTTGTGTACTATCTACATGCAAACAGCAAGCTTTTGAAAAAAATCTCATAACCGGAAGTATGGTGTTTACTCTTGTGATTTTTCAGTTTTTTTTTTCGATTTTTTCAAAAACGGTTGAAACGATTGTTTTTAACTTTACATTTTTATTACAATTTTAAAGTGTGATTTTTCAGTTGAATATTTCTAAAATGGGTTTCTTTTGTTTATTTACTCCTATTTTAAATAGAACACCCGGTATATCATTACATTTTTGAATTCACCTTAAAATTTTAGAGAAAATTTATCTCTTCAACTAAAGCTCTATTTTGTACGGTTTCTGTACAATTTGTAATTTTTGAAAATTTTGACAAATGCTTAAAAATAAAAAATATAATTTTTGGCTAATTATAGGATCACTGTAAAAGAAAGTTGTGTGCGTGTATTACACCAGATTTTTTACTAACGAAGATAGTTCATAATTATGTTGACTTATAGTATATTATTATATGAGCGATTATGACAGCCATTATTCACGAAGATGACATTTGAGCCAGAAGCCGAAGGCGAGTGGCGCAAGTCATTGAAGGAATAATGGCCATAATCGCAAATGTAATACAATATTTTATCTACTCCTATACAATAGGAGTTTTGTGTTCATATTTTCGAATTAAGACATTTGTGACAACTGCCAACAGCAAAAGTCATTTGATAATAAGAATGAATTTTGTGATTGGCTGCAAATTAGTGAATTATGAAAATAGAATTTTATGATTGGCTGAAAACCGTGAATTATGAAAATAGAATTTTATGATTGGTTAAAAGCAGTGAATTATGAATTCATAATTCACTACTGCAAATTATGACTGCTCTTATTATTCAAAAATGTCCTTATAATGTGAATATAATTTAATAGGAGTAGATAAAACTCATAACTTATAGTTTCTGGCATATAGAAATTAATTTACAAATACCAAGCACCTACATATACCAGACCAGAATGTTTTTAATTTTTACAGAAATAACCTTGCAACCAATAGATCAAGTTCGCCAACTAGTAATATTGTTCAGCTGGTGTTAAAACTAAAATTACTAATAATGGCGCCAAAATTGTTCCGCCAGTGAAACAACAGGTGTTTGTGCTGTAATCGTTGGGGTTGTAGTCTGGAGTTTTAATGTGTTATTTTATGTTTAGTCTTTATATAATATAAAAACGTTGTTACTGTATGATTTTGTGATTGATCTGTATTAAAAAAGTTTTTCTAAGAATGGGGGGTGTTAAATGGATAGGCTCGAAAATCCAGTGCTATAACCCTGCTTTAGAAAATTGTTGGTGTGATTTTTACGAGTAAGTTGCTATAATTTGTTGCGAGTGGAGGAACTATGTATTTAAAGAATGTGAATGGTTTCAATGTGACGTCCTCATTTTGAATTATTTGCAGGTCATTTTCATATAAGGGTGAGCGATTCAACGTAGGAGAATTTGCAATTGTCGCTTCACCCGATGACTCTACCAAGACAAGAATTGGCAGACTGATGTGTGTGTATCATTCTTATGAAAAATTGCATATGAATGCGCCATTTAGAGCTTCTGTCCGTTTTTATAGTTGGGCTGAAGATTTAAATTCAAAATTAAATATTCATCAAATAAAATTTGACATCAAAAATGAGGTATGTATATTTTACCAGTTCAATACTATTAATTTACTATCTGTAATGTAACCAAATAGACATGCCTTTATACTTCTTCTGTTCAAGAAAATTTCGGCAGTAAAAATGATGATTACGTATATTGTACCTCATTCCTTTTATTTATATAGAAAGTGTTGAATAAAGACCTCGTTCATAGCTGCGCAATATAATTTCCTAATAATGAGTAGGCACATTTATTAAAATTATTTTTAACCATTATCTTGAAAATTTGGCAGAAGGAATGAATGCCAAGTTTAATTTCTAGAATTTACATATGCAAAAGGGCCATTTTCGTTCATTACATATAAAAGCGGATCAGTCCATAACCCTATGCATAAGTCAGATCTTACATAACTTGGACCAATATATTTTTACACAGTATAACTTAATAGTATTTTACAGTAGAAGTCCGTTAGAATAGCCTTTACGGCCGAGCCAGAGAGTTTGTGAGACGAGCTGGAAGAGCGAGTTGAATAATACTGGCGAGGCAGTAAATGCGCTAACAGATGTGTATTGTACAATAGTTCTTGTAATACCTACATACAATTCGGTCATACATATCTTTTGCTAATTTATTTTCATCAAAATGTTAGATTTGTGTAATAACGTTTTAGAATGATTGAGAGTGCGTAGGACGTCGCAACTGTCGTTATAAATGTCAATTATTTCCAATTTTGTGTATGGCTGTAAGCAGGTGACAAGCGTCACTTTGACGTTTGGCACACAATTGTCAGGCCGTGGTCTTTACGGACACTTTTTACGGCCGGGCCGTAAAGAGGTTGCTTACGTAGTAGTCCTTAAAGAAATATTTAACAATTAGGTATTACAAAAAACTTTTAACAGAATAATAACAGTTAACGAAAATTATCACTCATGTAGTGAGCGAGAGAGAAGTCAATGTGAGCCGCTTGAAGTTGCTATGTATTGCAATTCATTTTAATTTCTTGTTTTGTTTATTTTTACATTTCCACTTTTTGGTTCATTATCTTGTTGAAAAATAAATTTTTCGTGCTGCCATTGGTTTAATGAATGTGACCCACACCGTTTCGTAAACAATAATACCAGTCTTTTATAGTCGGTGTGATTAGATTGAATTGTTACCTGACCAGTTGTTCCTGAAGACACAATCTATATAGGCAATCAGTATACGGGGCAGTTGGTGACAGTTCCCACTCGTCATACACCCGTATGCATAGTCGTTTACCAGCGGCTTGCTGGCGACTCGCCGGAGTTTTGTTATGAATAGTATGTTGGTGGCACTGTACGTCTATGTCAGTTTTGGCAGAAACTGGCACAAAATCTAACCTGCTAACCTCGAATGTGACGTACAGTGCTGCCAACATACTATTCATAACGAAACACCGACGAGCCGCTGGCGAACGACTGTGCATATGGGTGTAAGTGTTGTTCTATGACCTAAAACAGTCAGTAGCCAACCATTCTTGGTGTTGTACGCATGTGGTTGCGGAAGAGTCACTTTTTCATAGTACTTACTTTTAATATATGATTTATTTTGTTATAAATAATAATAATTTATTTATTAACCACACCTTGGAAACAAATTAGAAATTCCTACAGATACTTGATTATTTGGCGATGGTTAAAAGGTCCACATTTAGCATGTTCGTGCAAACACACGAACAGCTGATCTACCATGTGGACCTGGCTTAAAAACTAAGAAACTAAATATATATAGCCATGCCGATGCTGACGCTCAACAAAAACGCACATGGAAAAATTGTAATACCTACAGCTCAATCAGAGTTTGATTGAATGTTAAATAAGTAAGTTAGGATGTTCTTTTTAAATTTTGTGAATGAAAATGATATACAATATTATATAGGCAACGAATTGAATAATTTGTATATGTTGTAGGAAAATGAACGCTTTAAAATTTAGTCTTTAATTTTTTCCATTTCAAAAATAAATATTTTATCACTTTTCTGGAGTGGATTATTGTTACAGATACCCGAAATATTTATTTGATACTTGTAGGGTAAGTCGCCAGCGTGGCCGAGCAGTTAAGGCATCAGGCTGCAGTGCCACGGTACGGGGTTCAATCCCCACATTTAGCAACTGGCGGGTGGCTCGCCCAGTCGCTTTAAAAATTGGGTACTGAAACTACAGTTATGGAAGTAGGGAAAGTAAGGCTGTCGTCGAAGGCATGATGCTAACCACATCACCCAGTATGCCATTAACGGTGTGCAAGATGACAGGGTTTCTGAAAGAGATATTTCGACGACCCTGCTTCAAAATGCCGGCCTATGGCCTACTAACTTTAATAAATTAAAGTAACTGGGTTGTTTAACGAACGTACAGCAAAACTATTCTAGCTTTGCAGGCGGCAAAAAGAACTAATATTATAATCTAGTAATTTCTAAGCTGCATATTGGTAACAATTGTTGACATCTAGCAAACGGGACGGTCACTATTGCATGAGAAACTAGCTATAGTAAGAAAATGCGGTGACAAAAGTATGGAAAACCCATATACAGTCTGTTCTACAAAAAAGGCCCCGCCTTCTAGCAACTTTATTATTTATTTTAGACCCAATAAACCTTATATCAAATCAAATGACACATAAATACCTACATTTTAACACAATCAAAAAATTTTTATCTTCAATTGTTTCAGAGTGGTGACGTCACATGCAATTATTTAAATGACACTATATATTTTTTTACATTTTCTGGTAGAGGTTTTTTTTTTCTCTTTTCAACAATATAAATATTTCATGCACTTCCATAAGAAAGTTTTCGTGAAAAATTACAAAAACTTTTTCACAGTGGGAGGCCATGATACAAAACTATAAACAAAAAAAGCGTAACTCAGAAAAACAAAACAAATAGTAGACAAACGCTTTAACTGTCAGATTTCAGAATAATCTAAAGTGTTTTCTTGTATTATATTCTTCTGCTTTAATATTCAAATCAAAATATGGCCAAGTTTACTAACAATGAAATGGTTGACATGTTGCAAGTATTCTTTGAATGCAGGAAAAATAGTGCGGAAGCTTTACGTATTTATCAAACACGGTATCCCGATAGACAGGCTCCTTCCCGGCGAAAATTTAGTAAATTAAAAGAAACGTTAAGGTATACGGGTTCCCTAAAGAAAATAAAGAGAGACCGCCAAGTACGAGATCAAAATTTGAAGTTGGATATTTTGTTAAGTGTAGAGCAAGATGCAAATACTTCAACACGAGAAATTGCACATAATCTTCAGGTGTCATGTAGTACAGTACATTACATTTTAAAAAAACATGATTTTAAACCATATAAGGTACATTTAGTGCATAATTTAGAAGCAAATGACCCTCCACGTCGAATTGAATTTTGTAATTACTTTGTAAACAGACAGCAAGAGGATCCTAATTTTTACAGAAAAATGTTATGGTCTGACGAATGCACATTTTCCAACAACGGCTTATTTAATAGAAATCATCACTATTATTGGAGTACAGAAAATCCCAGAAATATTAGAGAAAATCGCTTTCAAAGAAGATTTAGCGTTAATGTATGGTGTGGGATTTTAAACGGAAGGTTGTTAGGACCTTACTTTATTGACGGAACTCTAAATTCAGTTAGATACAACCAGTTTCTACGAAACCAATTACAGGAATATTTGAAACAATTGCCTCTTGCAGAATTTAATAACGTCATTTTTCAACAAGATGGTGCGCCTGTCCATAATTCTCTTATAAACACTAATTTCCTAAACGAAAATTTTTGACAGAATTGGATTGGCACAAATGGACCAATTTAGTGGCCAGCTAGGTCCGCAGACTTAACTCCCCTTGATTTCTTTTTGTGGGGACACCTTAAGGACCTTGTTTTCGTTACACCACCAGAAAATGTTGATGATCTCAGAGTAAGGATTAGAAATGCTTGCCAAATCATTCCTCAAGATATGCTTATAAACGTCGCAAGAAGTGTTAATAGACGATGTCAAATTTGTATTGTCAATAATGGTTTACATATCGAACATTTGTTATAAATGGTTAGTTTTTTGTGTTCCCTTTTGTAAATAAATATTGTTTTGTTTTTCTGAGTTACACTTTTGTTTATAGTTTTGTATCGTGGCCTCCCACCGATAAAAAAGTTTTTTAATTTTTCTCGAAAATTTTCTTATGTAAGGGCATAAAATATTTATATTGTTGAAAAGAGAAAAAAAAACGTCTACCAGAAAATGTAAAAAAATATATAGTGTCATTTAAAAAAATTGCATGTGACGTCACCACTCTGAAACAATTGAAGATACAAATTTTTTCATAGTGTTAAAATGTAGGTTTTTATGTGCCATTTGATTTGATATAAGGTTTATTGGGTCTAAAATAAATAATAAAGTAGCTAGAAGGCGGGGCCTTTTTTGTTGAACAGACTGTATATATATTAAGGAAATCTGCAATAAAGCTTCTCGTATACCTTGTATACGAATTTAATGATTCTGATATGGTTAATACTCCAAAAAGGAAAGAATGGCATAATGTGAGTTATAAGGCAAATCTGAATTTTTATTATACATACATAAAAGGGGAATTAGGTCGGCAAATTCATTATCATTCAAAAGAACATTTCATGATAGATAACCTGCATAAGTACTTAAAGATGAATACGAGTTTATTTGTATTAAATCAAAACTATACGTATAAAATATTGAAATTCATGAGGTACCATGACAATGTAGCACACACTTGTCTTTGCATTCTTTGTTTTTCTTTAATAATTTAGATTGATATCACATTATTGATGTGACGTTACATATTATGGCATAGCTTCAATAATTATGCGGGGTGAAATGGAGATATAGCAGTTCTATATGTGAATTGATTAGGGTGATAAAACATGGTTTTTTCCGTACTGTAAACAAACGCATCTACATATTTTGCCCCTTAATTCCGGCCAATACCACGTGATTCGAGCAACCAATAAAAAAAAATACATTCTATTGTCGCTACTGTCTCATATAAAGTCACTGTAATAGGGAATAGAGTACCTGTATATATAACGTGACCAGATATGTTGCACAAAAAAGCGGGACGGCAAAACGCGAAAAATGCTTGGGTTTAAGATAAGAGATAGTAATCAATAGATTAGTTAAAATTGGGAGGAACACCATGGTTTCTTAAATGGAAATATTTATTTAGAAAACAACAATATGCTATTAATGAATATTTATTTTTTTCAACAAGTTTTGTAGGAGTATATTTTTCAGTTGAACCAATCTTTCGAAGTAATTCTTTATTTGTTTTTAAAAACTCATAAAATTCAATACAAGATTGACTAAAATTTGTTTTTAATACAAGCAGTGCTTTTAAGGTGGAAACTGATAGTTGAGTCTTTTCGGATGTCCACAATTTATTCATTAGTGAAAAAACACGTTCGACGGGTGCATTTGTCCCTGGCAGGCATAATATATGTTGGACCAGTTTGGAAATTTGGGTATGTTTTAAATTATTATTTTTGAAATTGACAAATATTTCTACCCATCGTTTATCAGTGGGTACTTTATTATGATTCCACAAATAATTTTTTTCTGTATCTGCATAATTTGAAACAAACAAACTGATCATATAATTCTGTCTCCATCTTAGTGTCAAAGAATCCTTTTGAAGCCGCAAAATTCATTGCCTTGCTAACGTTTATCCACAGTGGAATTTTGCAAAGAGATGCTCATTCAAATAGTTCTAAATCTTTAAAGTGGTCGTCCCACTGATTAAGGTATTCAATGCAAGTAGTATAAAAGTCTGTAGCGACATTAATTACTGTTTGTTCATCTATCAACCCATCACTTTGAAGATTACGTAAAAAGACTCTTGACAGAAAACTGCAAAAAAACATTTTCCTTCTTGGATGAGAGGCAAGCCAGATGTTGCGGGCCTCACTGGGGCAGTATCTTGGGACAGAGCAACCTGAGGGGCAGCAACTCGCGATAAGGTAGGCTGATTCACTGCAGGAGGAGAAGAGAAGCCAGCAGATTCAGAGGGAGTTAGTTGGCCTTGGCCACTTAGTAACCTGGTAACTTGTTCCCGCAGCTCCAGCATGTCACCTTGACATCCGGTTATCTTTCTCTTCGTTTCTTCCTGAATATCTCTGATTTCCTCTGCCAACTCGTTACGGCTCGCTTTCAGTTCCTCCTTAAGTTCATCCTTGAGGTCTTCTTGAGTGACTTTCAATTTTTCCTCAAGTTTTTCTTTAAGATCCTCTTGCGCGGCTTTCAGCTCTTCCTTAAGTACTTCCTGCGCCTTTTCCGCCTGCTTTTGGCCGGCTTTCAGCTCTTCCTTAAGTACGTTCCTGAGGTCTTCTTGCGCTTTTTTTTGCGCAGTTTTCGATTCTGCTTGTGCTTTTTCTTACGCGGCTTTCAATTCTTCTTGCGCTTTTTCTGCTTTATCCTGGCCCACTTGGATCAGCTGGAAAAGTTGGCTTAATTGGGCTTCCATTTTTCTGCTTTGGGATCTCGTCAAAGACATGCACAATACACACACTTCAAATTTATTTATCTGACCGTCATTTTATCGGCACTTGTTAAACAATTTATTTATTTAATGTTTGTTCAATAATTTTTTTATAGCCCCTGGTATAACCCGACACCTATTTATTTTTATTTATTTATTTATTTTAGCTATTTAAAAATTATACGAAGCTTCTGGTTTTAAACATTTATTTACAAGGATTAATTACGATTATTTACAAACACAAGAATTATTAAGGCAGAACACATATTACTTAAACTAACGAACTATTTCTAACAACGATACATTTATTTATTTATATTGCAGGACTTAACATTAATGATTTATCTGGTTATATTTATTTCACTAGAGTTATATACAGGGGTTCATTTATATTACGCGCTTCGAGTCCGATGAGAACTGCCCTGAATTCAGGCGACCGTGTATTTATATTCGCTGGGGAGAGGTTCCAGAAACGCCGCGATATTTCCTCGAAGTTCCAGACACATGCATGACGCACCGCATCGGGTCCGCTCTCGCATCACCTCGAAAATGACTCATCCGTCCGCAGCTGGGTCCAAGGCCGCTTCCCGAAGCTCCGGAACAATGACTCATTTGTCCGCAGCTGGCCTCAAGGTCGTCTCCTGGCGGCTGTGCCTCACGCGTTTGCAGCTGCCTGATTTCAAGGTCGTTACAATACGTTGTGTAACCATGACCATTCAAAAACATTCAATTTATTAAAGTTGTAGGCCATTGGCCGCCATTTTGTGGCAAATTGTGCCTATTGTCGCCACTGTCTCTATCAAGGCCCTATTATAGTGACTTAATATGAGACAGTGGCGACAATAGAGTGTATTCTTTTTTATTGGTCGCTCGAATCACATGATATCAGCCTCCATTAAGAGGCAAAACTTGTTGATGCTTTTGTTTGTTTATAGTACCAAGGAAAAAGCCATGCTATATCACCCTACAACATTCACATATAGACCTGCTGTATCTCCATTTCACCCCACATAGTTATTATGCCATAATATGTAACGTCACATGATCCATGTTTATAGTTTATACGTATAGTTTTGATTTAATACAAATAAACTCGCATTCATCTTTAAGTAGGTACTTAAGCAGGTCATCACAAAATATTGTCTTTTGAATGATACCCATGAATTTGCCGACCTAATTCCCCTTTTATGTATGTATAATAAAAATTCAAATTTGCTTTATAACTAACTGTATGCCGTTCTTTCCTTTTTGGATCTTTAACCATATCAGAATCATTAAATTCTTTCATGATTTTAAATGCAATTGCAAACGAACCTAAGAATTAGTTATTTATGTGAATTTTTTTAATTAAAAAAACAAGTCAGTATGCCAAATAGGTGTACGAGCTTTATCGCAGATTTCCTAAATATATTTGGGTTTTCCATATTTTTGTCACCGCAGTATGTTACTATAGCTAGTTTCTCACGCTGCAATAGTGGCCGTTCCGTTTGATGTCATAAATTGTAACCAATTTGAAGCTTAGAATTACTAAATTCTAATATTAGTTCTGCTTTTGCCGCCCCCAAAGCTAGAATGATTCTGCTGTATATGTAAATGTTCGTTAAACAATGCAGTTACCTGAATTTATTAAAGTTAGTAAGCCATAGGCCGCCACTTTGAGACAAATTATGCCTATTGTCGCCACTGTCTCTACCAAGCCACTGTATTCCCTATTACAGTGACTTTATAAGGACGGTGTGGTCAATTTTGGTCATCTTTCTGATTGGCTGTTCAGATATCCGCCATCTTGAGCCGTTCACAAAATTACACATAATTACACAAAATTGGTTCTAAGTCCTTTATTAGTGAAAGTAGCCCCAATATGAAGTGGAATGAAATGATCCTCATAAAATTCTACAGTCTTCTGTATAAGCGAATGCTGAATTTTCGTTTGCGTAAGTAAATGTCAACGGGTTAAAGTATAATACTTTTTGCAAAAATTGCGCATTAGCCCAAATTAAAAGCTATAATATATTATATAAATGTCTTAATAAAGGAGAGAGAAATAAATTGATACAGGTTAGAATGAAATGGAGGAAGGTACCGAACTCCGTGATATGTTATGTTATTTTAAGATTCGACGTTTACATGTAGTGAACATATCCTGTACTTAATATATCCTTATTTCTTATGTTCAGGCCATAATGTACTTGTACATTTAATATAGATGGTCATGTTTATAGTTTTGATGCACAGAAGAAACTGGACTTTTAACATTTTCCAAATTGATTTCCAAACAATGAACTAATTTATAACTATTTAAAAAAGATTGTACCTCTCACACCTGCATAGCTGCAAAACTTTTTTTTTTTCGAAATTAATAATTCAGTATTCATGGCTTTGATCTAGGATCGAACCATTTTCGTTTTGTTTGGTAAGACTTATATGTTGAAAAATTAGAAAACCTATTATATATTTATTAATCATATTGTTTGCTTCTGTAATATAAATATATTGAAGCAATAACAGAGATATCGTGTTACAGGTTGTTGAAGATATGCAAAGCCCGGACGTATTCATTTCTCTGGAAAATATTCAGATGAAGTGTCACGTAGTCTTTGGTATGGAAGACGAACCAATCCATCAACTTAAAAGTGACAGTGTAAATACTGACCTTCACTTTTTCTGTCGATACAAAATAGAATGTGGTCAGATTACTCCCTATTTCTCCCCCGAAGACAATCAAAAGTTATACCTAGAAAATTATAAATTAGCCTACACAAAATTAACTACAGATTCAGAGTCATCACTTTCAACTTCGTATGCCTCACCAAGAAAACTAGTGGAAGCAAGTCCTATAACTAAAGCAAAGCCAATTAAAATGTCTCCAACTAAACTGTCAAAGTATAAACGTAAACCAACCCATATGGACAGCCCAATATTTTTATTAGATTCAGAAGGGTCAGATGTGGAAGAGCAGTATGTCGATAAAATTCAAAGTTTAACGAATCCTCTTAAAAATGTTCGACTAACTCCCAAAAGCAAAGATAAAAGACTGAATGAGTCATTTTCATCGCCAGCAAGTAGAAATGCGTCTGTTAAGCGAGTTCTAAATGATTCTTTTGGAAACACTTCTGTTTCTCCAAGTGGGATTCCAGTCTTTACCTATGCTGTTGTAAATCAGGATTGTGACGATAAAAATGGCATTAAAATGAAATTTAAAGTAACGGGACACCAAAGTAAGATTGATCTTAAAGTTTTTCCAACCAAATTAGATAACAATGTGGTTAAAATTAAGTCACCCGTAAAAGTGAAGGATTTGCAGCAAATTGGAAATCGTGTTGAACTTTCGCCAAGTCGTAAGGCACAAAAGGATAATTCCCCTGATGTAGGAAGAAATTCAGTTTGTAGTGAGCAACAGTTGGGTAATGAAAGCACGCTAACGCCATCAGTGCGGAAATCGAAGAGAATTTCTGGAAAAACACCCATTGCTTCATACTTTTCACCTTATGGCACTCCATCACAGGTTAGTTCAAGGCGGCGTTCTAGCAGAATAGTGGAGAGAAAATCGTATGCTGATTTTTTGTCACCAGAAGAAAACGTTTCGAAAAGGCAAGGACTAGAAATAATCAAAGATGATGATAATTTGATGGCTGCAAGGACTCCACTAAGAAGAGATATAGCAAAAATAGACAGGTTAAAAAAAATTGACGAGAATGAAGACCCAAGTTCTAATGTAAGTGGTAAGAAACTGTTTAAAGGCGATGAGTTGGAAAATGTACAGCCAACTATTTTATCTTGTACTGCTAACATTAAACACTTTATAACTGATGAGGACAATACAAGTAGTGATGAACAATCCCTAGCAACTCCTAGAAAGGCAAAACGTGAAAATGAGAACTCAACAAATTTTACACATAGAGAAAAACATAATTGGAGTTGTGTGAAAAAAAATATTGCTAGTGAAGAAAGTAGTACTGTTCATAGAGACGTAGACTGTTCAACTCCAAGGCTTAAACGTAACATAGCTCGTCCAAAGAGATATGTTAATGATAATGTTGATAATACTGATAAACAGCCTACTACACCAGCTCATAGTTCTAAAAAGCATATAAATGAAAAAAATTCAACACCTGGCTCAAAAAGTAGAGTAGATCGTCCCAAAAAAAATGTTACCAAAGAAAGATATGAGAGTGATGATGAAAGCGATAACTCGTTTATAAATAAAGATGTTAGTAATACACCAAAATTAAGAACAAGGAGTAATATTTTGAAAGACGGCAATGCTAATAGTAATAATAATACAAAAAATAATTCTAGATATGATAGCAATAAGAGCTTTGTTGATACGCAATCGCCAAGGCCAAAACGAAGTGTAAGTCGTCCGAGCAAGTATGTTGTCAGTGATGAATCTGATGATAGTACAGAAAATTTAAAAACCAGGCGAAAAATTTTAAAAAATAATGATGAAAACACAAACCTCTCAAAGAAGAATGGAAGTTCACCAACAAAACAAATTGCAGACTTAGCTGCAACATCCCCGTTTACGCCAAAGAGCAATAAATTTGACCTTAGAAAAAGTATTCTTAAAAGTAACACATCAAAAAAATTAACATACATCGATTCTGATGAAGATGAGAAACAGCCCAAGACACCTGGACGAGGAAGCAGAGCTTCGACGCCTAAAAGTAGTAGTAAAAATACTCCGAGTGCAAGAGCAAAAATGGTAAGGGAAGGAATGATTACACCTTCGGTTCAATCCAGACAGAAAGCTATTGTGAAAGATAATACTCCTTTATCAAAGGCTAGAACTAAGTTACATGTATCGTATGTGCCCAGAGCTCTTCCATGCCGTGAAAAGGAGTTTGCTGACATCATTAACTTTTTAGAAGGAAAACTACTTGACGGTTGTGGAGGGTATGTTTAACTTGTTATTTTTTCTAATTTAATATACCATTTACCTTTTGTGTATGATCAATTGTTATATATTTCCCAATGTTTCACATAAAAATTACATTATATACAATAATGCGGTTCATGGTAGCTCTTTCCCTAAATTACAAAATGTGTCGACTTTGGAACATAAACATTCTTTATCTGCGTAAATATAGTTAACTCTTTAAATGTCAAATGCCATAAGAATTATTGATTTAATAAAAAACATAAAGAGCAACTTAACCATATAATTTTCCTCTTTCTTTCTGGCTTGGATAATCGTGGGGACTATGGTGGTTTTTCTGAATGTTATAATCCATTTACAGAAGTGTATCAGTCCTCTTTTGCTATTTTTTTCTTATGTGCACAATAGCGTATACAAGACATATCCAGAATAGGGAAATCTAGGCATAAATTCCATAAAAGGTTATAAAGACATTCTAAAGAATAAGAATTTAGAAATCATAAACACTTTTGGTCAGACCACTTTCTTCTATTATCGTTAGTGTTAAGCAATTCTAATCTAAATTTGTGACGTTTAATGTATGTAAAGTAATTTTTATTAACATTTCTAAAGTTTAATGTATTGTTTGAAAATATGTGATAACAAAGAAAACGGGTAAGGTATAAATTACGTCGCCAGTTAACGATAAAAATTAAAGATTGTTTTAAAAAGGTAAGGATATAAAAATGTTACAAATAGAAACGGGACACATTTTATTTGCAACATAATCTTCCATCTGTTTTGAAATGCAATTTTGATCTCTTCTAATTTTTAAGATACATTATAGTATTGTTACTGTAACTGTGAATTACAGTGTCTATTACCTCCATCATTTGAGGAAATTCAATATTTATCTCAATTATTGGTTAAATATTGCTAACTTCAACAAGAACGTGAAATTGGAATTTCATGCAAAAGTATTATACTCTTGGAAGAAACAGTACCGGAGAATAACAAGCTAACGAATAACAGACTTAAATGTGAGGCAATAAACGGAAGATTATCGGTAATCAAGATAAAACCAAAATTAGCCAATATCACTATCATCAATGCATATGCACCCACAGAAGAAAATGAAAAAGAACAGTTCTATGAAACATTGCAAGAAATAACGGAGGGAATACGGCACCATGACACTGCAATAACATTGCGCAATTTTAACGGGCAAATAGGTCTAGAGGAATACATAGAAGAAGTGGCAGGAAAAGAAACTATACATAAAAAAACAAATAAAAATGGACTTAAATTATGTAACTATGCCGAAGCAATGAACATGATAATCAGCAGCACAAAATTTTGACACGGAAAAGAACATAAAGCGACTTGGAAACATCCTGGAGGAGGTCAAATCCACCATGCATTGATAAAAAGAAAAAGGAAAAAGGACATACACGACGTAAGATCATACAGAGGAGCGAATGCGGACACAGATCACTAATTAGTAGTAATAAAAATGAAACCGAAAATAGCAATAGAAAAAAACTAAGAAAATAAAGAGCAAATGGAATATAGAAAAATTTCAATCAAAAAAAGAAATTGAAGGCTTACAGAAACAGTGTAAAGTATTGCAACCCTTAGGTTAGGGGCTGCAACCCTTTTGGTAGTCTTAGGGGTAGTTTTCCCTCTTAGACCACAAAGTTACGCTTCCTCGGAGGTTAACTCGATCGCTGAACCCTGCTCTTAATTTAGGGGTTGTAAAGCCTACTTTTAATAAAATAAAACGCCAAAGAATATTATAACACTATATTGGGAAACAAGTATCAATTTTGCCCAATTACACTGGTAGTTCGCCCAAGCGGCTATATGGTTAAGTTGCTATAGTTTCGTAAATATAATTGCTCAGGATTACGCTTAAAGTTTGACATTAAAATTGTTTTGGAAGGAATAGAATAAATCTAGCGACGGCCCTTTGAGTTTGGTTAATATAAAATAACAACAATTTGGTCTGACCTGTTTCTCCTGCGTTGGCTACTTCCTCTGTTTTCGATTATTAGTTAGTTTAGACAGCGCGACCGATGTTTAGTTATGAATTAAATTGAGTTCGGCTAAAATTTATTGGAGTCCTACGGTTCCCTTTTTGGCACCTGGATTTCCTTAAGGTTGGGCACTACACACTTAGTTTCAGATCGAAAAGATGTAATTTTGATTTAGTTAGAATTGGCACCGAAAAATGTTTTCGACGGGTTAATTTATGACTCGAAACCGGGACGTGAACTCCGCGCCGGACGCGGTACGCCCGAAAACGGCTTTTGCCGGTAATTAATTTATTATCTCGCGGGATACGGGAAGACTGACTGTCCAGTTCGCGTTCCCCAAAAGGTAATTTTCTTTCGGGACAAAAACGAATGTCTTTCGTACTCTCCCGTTTTGCAAGATAGCATTTTTGAATTAGAACTAGCGGATTGCAAATTCTGCATATCCCACGCCGTTTTGCACTGCCTGCCAATTCGGCACTTCTTTATTCTGAGGAAGCTTTCGGTTAATTAACACCGGATGTAATTCAACCGCTTCTTGGATTATAACGATGTAGTCTTTTCGTTCTTAGAAAATGAACTTTTGCGTTCGCTATATTTGTAATTTACGCAGGGCCGGCTTTGATTTATTCTTTTCTTCTAACAACTTAAAGTTTATAAGTCTTATAATTACAAACGCAATTTGTTGCGGGTTGTTACAACAGTATCAACGGAAATAAATCAAGAATGGGGAAATGTAAGAAACTGAACAATGAATAGGACGTAAAGAAAAAGAAAAAAGAAAATAATGGTTTGACAATGAGTGCCAAAGGATAATTCAAGAGAAAAATATGGCTAGATTAAGATAGATGCAAGCAGGATCACAGGAAGAATATATACAATATACAAGGATATGGAGTGAAGCAACAAAAATTTGTAAACAAAAGAAGAAACAATGGATAGATAAAACAATAGAAGAAATAGAACGTAGCAATAAACCCAACAACTCCAAAACATTCTATAGGAAAATAAAGGAACAAAAAAGAGGAAATAAAATTAAAACAAGAGGCCTGAAGAATAAAAAAAGAACAATTGAATATGATAAAGACAAGATAAAACAGATATGGAAAGAACACTTCAGTAACCTACTGAACAATATCAATTAAAATGGCAAAGAAGAAGTAGAACAACAAACACGAGGATAAAAAGACATCCATGAACCAACATATGAAGAAGTAATAAAAACAATAAAGAAAATAAAAAATGGAAAAACACCAGGCAAAGACTATATAGTAATACGAAAAATACTAAAACATCTAGGGAAGAATCTACACCAACAGCTGATACAATAATATGAAAAATATGGATAAAAGAAGAAATGCCAGAAGATTGGAAAATAGAAGTAATAGTAGACTCTGTTAAATGTAAGAAGTACATAATGCGCAGAAACGAGTTCTCGTCTAGACGAGTTCACATTCAAATTTAAGGGGAGGTTGGAACTCAGTGGCGCAGCACGCGGAACGCGCACTCTATAACCTATAACCTAGCATTTGCAGTTAGCTGTTCTGGAGGTGTAATTCTTGTTTCGCAACGTGATTTCTTGTCTTTCCTTGCTAAAGGTCATACATTGTCTTTACAAAATCTCCAGAATATGCTAAATACAATAATTTGATACTCAAAAAGTTCTATATTTTGTAATATACAAGTACCCCAACTTTACAACGAAAACCCTACCTCACTGCCCATCAGCTGACTGGAGCTTGCCGGTCAGATTTGGCTGA
Source organism: Agriotes lineatus (assembly GCA_940337035.1). Classification (NCBI taxonomy): domain Eukaryota; kingdom Metazoa; phylum Arthropoda; class Insecta; order Coleoptera; family Elateridae; genus Agriotes; species Agriotes lineatus. Next base: position 209,338 of record CALNHX010001421.1, read on the forward strand.
GTCATCATGTACTTCTTACATTTTACAGAGTCTACCAATACATAAGGGGAAAAGGAAAACACTAACAACTACAGAGGAATTACACTACTCAACACAACATACACAGTACTACTTGCATTAATTTACAACAAAATGGAACCTTATATAGAATAACAATTAGGAGAATACCAAAATGGATTCTGACCAAACAGATCCACAATAGATGCATTATACAACGATGAATCAAATAATGGAGAAAAGTTACAAATTTGATATGGAACTACATATACTATTTATCGACTTCAAATGAGAAACAGATCATTAGCAGAAATGAAAAAACTTAACATACCAGATAAATTAATAAGGTTAACAAGAATAACAATAAAGGAGACCAATACAGTGATCAACACAAACCAAGGCATGATGGAAAAGATAAATATAAATACAGGCATACTACAAGGAGATGCGCTGTCAGCAATGCTCTTTAATATTGTACTGGAAAGCATAATAAGAAAAATTAAGGGCATCGGAACATTAAACACAAAGATGACACAAATCATAACATATGCTGATAATATTGCTATTATAAGCAGAACAAAAAAAAGAACTCGAAAAAGCATTTATTCGACTAGATAGTGCAGCAAAGAAAGCCGGATGACAAATAAATCAAGAAAAAATAAAATATTTAAAAACTATAAGCAAAAAACCAACCATGCAACAAAAAATACAACTACCCAACTACAATTTAGAAGAAGTAAACAACTTCTGCTATTTAGGCACACAAATAAACAACACCAACAACAATGAAGAAATAGAAGCTAGATTACAATCAAGATACAGAGCATTTTCAGCAAATGGAAAACTATTGAAGAAGAAAAATATAGGGTACTACACAAAGATAAAAATTTACAATACATTAATAAAGCCAATTGTGACATATGCAATGAAAATAACTATCAGGAGAAAAGACGAGGAATAACTGAGAATATTTGAACGTAAAATACTAACAGCTGGTCTTATAAAAACCACTAATCTGAGGTTAACTTTAATTCGTTGTTAAAATAAACAAAAGTGCATCAAGTTTTTTTTACTAATGAATAAAATGTCATAAGCATGAGCATTTTGATGTGCCTTTGATTATTTTAACAAAGAATTAAAGTCAACCTGAGATCAGTAGTCTTTACAAGACCGGCCTAAGAGTAATAATGGGACCAAAAAAAAATAAACGAAAATGAATTTTGAAATCCTAAAATATACAGGAGACCAAGACATTGCCAAAAGCATAAAATCACAAAGAATACATATACATATAAGAAAAAGAAAAAACACAACCGTAAGAACGATGATGGAATGGGAACCAAAAGAAAATAGGAAAAGAGGGAGACCCTGAGCAAGATGATTGGACGAGGTGATACAGGACCTGAGAACAATCGAAGTAAACAACTGGAGAGAAAAGGCACAGAACAGAAAAACATGGAAACGTAGAAAAAGCTAAAACCCACAAGGTATTATAGAAAATAAAAACAGTAGAAATACGGGAACTAATCCACTCCAATTAAACAAAAATGGATTGCAAAAGTTCCAAAAAGGAACTGCCCAAACCTAATCGGGTTGTAGCGCCAACTGAAGAAGAAAAAGATTATACTCTTGATATTGCAGTTGGACTATTTATGCAATAATTTATGTAACTAATATTCACAATACAATGATTTTCTTATAAGTTTTTCACATTTCAGTAATATACTGCTCAAAAAAATTAGGGGAACACTTTTTTTGAACGCGTATAAGTTTTCCAGCAAATAATGGAAGCAGGATATTTTCTTGTTATATTATTCTCTAGACTTGTATTGACAAAGTGCAAAAAGAATTACGGTGATTCATTTGCTCGTTTTCTTCGTAGACGCCAAAATGTAAATAAAGTCTCAAAACAAAGTGGTTTTTGACCACAAAGCAAACATCCGAAGCTCATCAAATTAGTCATTGGACACAGGAAACGTCAGTTTTAACTTTTTCACTGTTTCTGAGTTCAAAATGCGTTATTTAAGTGACATTGAAGTCGCGAGAGCTGTTGCTTTGCTTGAAGATGGTCGATATATGCGGTATGTAGCAAACCATCTCCAATCACCTCCATCTGTTATCTGCAGAGGATGGCATGGGTACCGAGAAGCGGGTAGATATTCCAGGAGAACTGGACAAGGCCGTAAAAGAAAAACTACTCCTCGGGACGACCTGTATATTGTGAATTCTTGTCTTCGCCGACGAACTGCTACTGCTCGTGAGTTACAAAATCTACTCCGAAGTGCCACTGGTGTAACAATTTCCTTTCAGACGGTTAGAAGACGACTCAAAGAAGTCAATCTGACTTCTCGCAAGCATGTGCGAGCTCCTCGCTTGACCAGGAATCACAAAGTTATGCGTCTAAACTTTACTCGTGAACATGTGCAATGGCAACTTCCGCAATGGAGGTCTGTGCTTTTTACTGACGAGTGGCGGTTTTGTCTAACTCGTTGCGATGGTCGTATACGAGTGTATAGACGTCCTGGAGAGCGATACACTGCGGCGTGTATACAGGAAGTGGACCGATTCATAGCTGGATCGGTCATGGTTTGGGGTGGCATCAGTATAGACGGTCACACCCACTTGGTTGTCGTTCCCCAACGTCTCAATGCACAAATTTATGTTGAGACGATTACTCAAGAGCATGTTGTGCAATTTGCGAACAATTTCGGCGATGGCTTCATCCTACAACAGGATAATTGTAGATTACATACCGCAAATTTAACAACAAATTTTCTTCAGGAACAAGAAATCCAGGTGATGGGGTGATCAGCCATGAGTCCGGACTTAAATTCCATCGCACACGTTTGGGATTTATTCGACAGGCGTATTAGGAAGCGTCCTGCTGCACCTCAGACTCTTCAGGGGTTGGATGGACGAGGTCCTTGTGGAAGAATTGTGAAATTTACCACAAGACATGTTACGACGTCTTATTCGCAACATGCCTCGACGATGTCACGTTGTCACTGATGATAATGGAGGGCACACGCGCTGCTAAAATTCGGTATTCGAGCGCTAACAGAGTTTCTATTACATTTTAAGTGATGAATCACATTTCGATTTTGGTAATCTTCTCAATGGTTTGGTGTTACTCAAGAAAACCGTTAATTTACAGCATATTTATTGTTTGTATCTTGTTAAGTAATGTTGAAAGAATAATAATAATAATAATAATGTTGTTTATTTAGCATATATAATTGCTACATTTACGTTTAACTCGATTCTAATATTTACATCGTTATAATACAAAGCATTTTTTTGAAAGAACAATATACTAACGTTGATACTTGCGTCTGTATTTAATTTGAAAATTTCTGCACAGCTGAAAAAGTGTTCCCCTAATTTTTTGAGCAGTGTATTTAATATGAACTAATCAGTTATTGAGTAAAATGTTGAAACATATTAATTTTGATTTTCGATCTTTGCTTACAATAATTGTATTTCGCTTTGTGACAATTCTTTTTCAAGCAACTTCAGTTCGTACCAAATAGCATCAGTACGGCAATCAGGATGCCTACACTTTTTGTAAATAATAATAATAATAATATCTTTATTCCCAAACAAGTCAGACTCAATTACATGAGAATTCTTTAAAAAATTCAAAATGAATTAATGGGCCAATTCCAACACAGCAGCCAGATATAAATCAAATAAGAAAATATACGGTACCCCCCACCCAAGAAAAGCGCCCTTCGGTGCTTTCCAAGAATACTTCGACACTCAGCATCACTCCGTTTCGCTAGTACAGTGAAATGTTATGAACCAGTTATTTATTTTTTTAAAAAAATTTCCTTTAACCATACCTCAAAAGTTGATGTTGCCTTCATCCACACAGCCGAGACGGAGATTTGGTATAGTGAGTTCGTTACTCGGTTGACATGAATTTTAAATAATGCGACCAATCACTTAAAGAGTAAGTATGATTTTCATAAGGTTACAAGTTAACACTGCTCAAATAGCAATCGTGTTTTACCCAAGCTTGACCAAAACTCATAAAAACTAACATGAAACATCACAGATTTACAAGATGGGCCCGTCAAGTGTGTGCACGTACTACTCCGGTGCATTAAGCAGTCGAAAATTAACTAATTTACACTGTTTAAAAAACCTTGAAATTGCATTTATAGTGTCAAGCTAGTGTAATCTTCGAGTGAAAGAAAAACTTAAATTAGTAAAGCCGTTTAGATATATACACTGTGTGATAGTTATTGAGTTGCAATTGTATATGAGGGGGTGAAGTGACGTCAGGCAACTATCAAGCAGGCAGTCCCGACTCGCAATTAAAAACACGGATATAATTATTGTGTTATTAGAAATTAAAAAGTAAAAAGGACGTTGAGGTGTCAAACTAAGTGTAGTGCAGCAGTGCGGTAAAGAATTGGGTGCAACATTGTGAAATTCATCGAACATCGCACGGAAAATTACCAGTGATTTTCCGCGTAAACAAGGAATGCATACGTCACAAACTGGAAGCACGCGATATGCGCATCGCGTCCGACAAAGCTGGCCATACACGAGCATATTTAAAGCGCGCATTGACGAATCACGAATGCAAGATTTAGCGACAGCGGCAACAAGAACTAAGACCGAAGCAAAGAGCGGGAGTTGAAAAAATATTGCGATGAGCAAAAACCAAAGCAAGCAGCAGAGCCTGCTATGAGAAAAAGCACAGTGTCACAACAATAAGCGAAATTTACAAAAGAAAAAGGAGGGAATCATATGAAGAATTTGAAAAGTGGGAAATCCAGCAAGCGCCCCTACAAAACAGCAAAAAGATGTTGAGAACCCCACTTAAAAAAACCATCACTACGGATCAAAACAATGCGAAAGAAAGCTAAGAAAACAAAAATCAGCCAAAAGTGATGCAAGACAAAGCAGGGGATAAAATGGAAACAATATTGAACAAAACCTGACGAAATTAAGCTAGAGCTAAAAGAAAATTACAGTAAAAAACAACATGAACTAAAGAAAGAATTTTAAAAGCTAAAAGAAGAATGCGAAAAAAATCAGGCAAAATGGCTAGTGGAATGAAGTACATTAGAATAAAGGATTCATAGCATGGAGAAAAAGCTAGAGAACCAATAAAACGGTAAGAAAAGGGCCAATATTGTAATCAAAGGACTGACAATGCAAAATGGAAACAAAGGAAACGGTCGAACTCTTTAAATCAAACCCTTAATTTAGAACCGAAAATAGCAGATGCTTTCAAAATTGGTAAAGAAGAAAAAAACAAGCTGTAGTGGTCAAGATGGAAGAGATGTATTACAAAATAGAAATAATGAAGAATAAAAGAAATTTACAAGGATCAATAATAATAATTGAAAACGATCACAAAAGAAATTGAAGTTCACAGGAAACTAAAAGGAATTGCTGAAGAAGAAAAACAAAAAGCAATAAGTGTGAAAATATTGTATCAAAAATTAATTATTGATGACATGGTATATTTATAGAAAAATGATCAACAAAAATTACAGATAGCAAAAAAAGTAAAAAGGGAAAAATTGGACAGATATACAGTGTGTACATAAAGTAAGGAATAAATTCATTATCTAGAAAAGGGAAAGCTTTTCGGAAAAATCCTCAGACATGTCAACCTTTGTTTTAAGATGCGCATCTTTTGACGTTCTAGTCTCATTGGTGACATCATTACTGTTCCGGATATGACGTCATCGAAATTTTTTTCAAATGGCAACCTTTATTTTTGACAGCGCCATTTGAAAGAGCATATTTTTCTGCACACAACACATCAAAAGTTTTGTCATGTTACATAAGGAAATTTTCGATAAAATTAATGTTATAGTGATTTAAAATTAATTTATTTTATTCAGTTAATTGAACAAACTAATTAATTCAGGGGACTCTAAAACGTGAAGATCTGTTGAAAACTCAATTTGTAATTTTTGAGGTGAATCCAATACTTCCTTTATCGTAAAAGGAAGTAAAAAACATACGTTTTGTATTGACAGCCATGAAAAGTCATAGTGACAATTTGGAAAGTACCGAAAGATCAAATGTTATACGTTTGGCAGTACTGAAGTGTATTGTCAGTCTATGTCAAATTCGAGAGGTTAATAGGTTAAGTTTTGTTTGTTATTTGACACAGATTGACGCAAAACTTAACGTACAAATTTCGAATTTGGCATAGCTTGACAGTGCTACCAACACTGCAGTAGTAAGTGACATGGTTTTATCCCACTAATGAAATAAAGTAATTTCATTATTCCACTAGTGGATAAAGTGGTACTTTAGACGGTTCATAAGTGTGGATAAAACTTCAATTATAAGGTGATTGTGGATAAAATGTCTTTTTTGCTATAATAAAAAGAGTGGTTTTTTATGACTTAGAAAGAGACCTTTACAAAGCTAGGAAGGACTTCAGTTTCAACACTTAATTAATTAGTTTGTTCAATTAACTGAATAAAATAAATTAATTAAAATTAATTAAATAGTTATAACATTAATTTTCTCGAAAATTTCCTTATGTAACATGACAAAGATTTTGATGTGCTGTATGCAGAAAAATATGCTCTTTCAAATGGCGCTGTCAAAAATAGAGGTTGCCATTTGAAAAAAATGTCGATGACGTCATATCCGGAACAGTAATGATGTCACCAATGGGAATAGAACGTCAAAAGATGCGCATCTTATAAAACAAAGGTTGACGTGTCCGAGGATTTTTCCGAAAACCTTTTCCCTTTCTAGATAATGAATTTATTCCATACTTTATGTACACATTGTATGTAGTGATCGGCCGATACCGATATAAATATCGGTGTATCGGCGAAATTTTGCCGATATATATCGGCAAATTTAAGATCAACCATTTTATTAATTTATTTGTATGTAAAAACTTATTTTCGCTATTTTCTCCCATCGTATTTTTATTTGAATCCCAAAAGATTATAATACCGCACGACACAATCGTTATCTGAGCAGCAACTGCAGCAGCACTGTGCACTGGCGCAAACAATGAAACAATACACTTTCTTTTCTGTGTTTCTGTAAAACGGGTAATCACCACGACACTGTCGGGGAATTACCGAAGTTGGTTCATGTCACGTCCGCATCGATGCGGAGTTGACAATTTTTACTTATATCAACGTATATTAAATAATTACAGACCTTTTAAAAATGTAGTGCCGATACCGATATTATATCGGTATCGGCAACTAAAATATCGGTATCGGCCGATTATCGGTATCGGCAAAAAAAATCCGTATCGGCCGATCACTAGATATATGGCAACGACTAGCGCGGCAAATAAGGAATACCAAAAAATTGTACAAAAAAGTCGGAATTAACATGTGCTTCATGGAACACACAAGGTCTAAATAGAGGAGGAAAAATAAAACAATTAATAGAAGAGGCTAGAAGGTATAATATAAATATTTTAGGAGTTCAAGAAACCAACATTAAAGGCAAAACAAATACAAAAATACAAGAATGTTTATGGATAAATGGAGGTAGAGAAGAAAACATATGTGGTACAAGCTTCTTGGCAAAGGAAACTAAGAAAAACAATAATGCACTGGAAAAATATTAATGAAAGAATAAGTTTATTACCGCTGAGAGGACAGTATAGAAAAATAAGTATTATTAACACTTACACCCCAACAGAAGGAACAGAAGATGAGCAGAAAGAAAAATTTTATGATGAATTGGAGAACATAATACGACATAAAATTGACCATAGGTGACCCAAATGCAAAAATAGGCAAAGAAAGTAGAAATGAAGCAATAGCAGGCAAGGAAAGTCTTCACGAAAAAACAGACAACAATGGCGAAAGATTAATCAACCTCGCTGCAAGAAATAAAGGAGTGATCAAACGTACCATACAAAATAGAAAAAATATGTACAAAGCAACATGGTGTAGCCCAGATGGAAAAACTACAAATCAAATATACCACGTGTTAATTTCGAAAAGGCAGGAAAACACAAAGAAGTAGTAACATGCATGGGAGCATAAAAAAAGTATAACAGAAACTATAAAGAAAGAAGAGACAAGGAAAAAATACTCCGAAATGCTGGAACAGAGATTAAGAAGAAGAAACAGTGAAAATTACATAGAAAAGGAGTGGCGTTACCTAAAAAAAACTCTGGTAGAATGTAAAAAATCAATTGAAGAGAATAGCGAATCCAAAAACAAAGATTGGTTCAACGAAGAATGCAAAGAAGTAATTGAAAATATCTGGTGTGATACACTCACACAACTTCCTTTTACAGTGTTCTTATAATTAGTCAAAAATTTCATTTTTAATTTTTAGCCATTTGTCAAAAATTTTCAAAAATTACAAATACTACAAAAACGGTACAAAACAGAGCGTTAGTTGAAGAGACAAATTTTCTCTAGAATTTTAAGGTGAATTCAAAAATGTAATAATATACCGGGTGTTTGATTTAAAATAGGAGTTAATAAAAAAAATAGAAAAAAAAACAAAAGAAACCCACTTTAGAAGTATTCAACTGGAAAATCACCTATTTCACATCAATACACATTAAAAATGTAGTAAAAATGTAAAGTTTAAAAAAAATCGTAAGAGCCGTTTTTGAAAAAATCGAAAAAAACTGAAAAATCACAAGAGTAAACACCTACTTCCGGTTATGCGATTTTCTTCAAAAGCTTGCTGTCTCATCTACATAGTACACAAAACTTATATATGAAGTTTCAACGCCATACCTCTTTTCGTTTTTGAGATATTCTGTTCACAGACAGACACACACACACACACACACAGACAGACAGACCAATGAAAAAAAATATGTTTTTTGGGATCAGGGGACTCTAAAACGTGAAGATCTGTTGAAAACTCAATTTCGAATTTTTGGGGTGAATCCAATACTTCCTTTATAGTAAAAGGAAGTAAAAACAAAGCAGCAAAAATAAGGTGGTTGCAACAACGTACACCAGAATTTGAATTTCTATACAAAATGACAAGAAACAAAGTTAAAACAATATGTAGAAAAAAGAAGAGAGAAAAATTAACAAAAAAATAGAAGGACTAGAAGAATCCTATAATAATAGAAATATAAAATGTTTTATAAAACCATAAAATGGGAAAGAAAAGGGTACCAACATCAAGCTGTGGGTTTAGGAAACGAAGCAGGGGAATTATGTACAGGAGAAAAGGAAATAGCCGAGATTATAAATAGTATTTTGAAAAAGTAGAAAAAGTATTCAGTAATGAAGAAGCAAAGAAAATAGAACAAAAACGAGATATAGAAGATGAAGTTAAACTACCAACGTAGGAAGATTTTAAAAGAATAGTAAAACAAGGAAAGGGCAATAATAAAAGTCCAGGAATAGATAATATACCCTTGGAATTAATAAAATACGGAAATGAAAAAATAGGAAAGATAATTTACAAACTAATAAAACATGTATGGATAGGAAAAGAAATGCTAAAAAATCTGGTGTAATACACACACACAACTTCCTTTTACAGTGATCTTATAATTAGCCAAAAATTTGATTTGTAATTTTTAAGCATTTGTCAAAAATTTTCAAAAATTGCAAATTCTACAAAAACGGTACAAAATAGAGCGTTAGTTGAAGAGACAAATTTTCTCTAGAATTTTAAGGTGAATTCAAAAATGTAATAATATACCGGGTGTTCTATTTAAAATAGGAGTTAATAAAAAAAAATAGAAAAAAAACAAAAGAAACCCATTTTAGAAGTATTCAACTGCAAAATCACCTATCTCACATCAATACACATTAAAAATGTAATAAAAATGTAAAGTTTAAAAAAAATCGTTAGAGCCGTTTTTGAAAAAATCGAAAAAAACTGAAAATTCACAAGAGTAAACACCTACTTCCGGTTATGCGATTTTCTTCAAAAGCTTGCTGTCGCATCTACATAGTACACAGAACTTATATATAAAGTTTCAACGCCATACCTCTTTCCGTTTTTGAGATATTCTGTTCACAGACAGACACACACAGACAGACAGACCAATGAAAAAAAATATGTTTTTTGTGATCAGGGGACTCGAAAACGTGAAGATCTGTTGAAAACTCAATTTTGAATTTTTGGGGTGAATCCAATACTTCCTTTATTGTAAAAGGAAGTAAAAATTCACAAAGTCTCCGAGACGAATCAAGGGAGAAAATAGGGGGAGAGTATCAGGCGGGTTTTAAGGCAGGAAAATCAACAGTAGACCAAATCTTTGTTATCAGACAAATCCATGAAAAATATAAAAATAAGAACATGCGAATCCATGCACTCTTTATAGATTTTCAGCAAGCTTTTGATAGAGTGAAACTAACGGAAATAATAAAAGCAATGGAAGAATTACAATACAGTCAAGAAACAATAGCAATAGTAGCAATGACCTTAGGGAGAACGATCAACAGAGTGAAGTATAAAGGCAGTATATCCACAGAGTTTGAAAGCAACGCGGGACTAAAACAAGGAGGCTCCTTGTCACCACAGCTGCTTAACATAGTATATATATATAAACGAGTTGATTTACAACTGTCGTTGTCTCTCGCATCCTTTACGCCAAAGAGTTCTATCGGCTTCTTCCAGCTGTCTGTTTTGCATTGCCTCATGCACCCCTTTTATCCAAGTGTTACGAGGTCTTCCTCGTTTTTTTCGTTCAGGTGGTGTCCATTTTCTAAGTGGCCATCTTTCTGGTCCCATTCGTCGCATATGGCCATACCATACGGTTGCTATGGTATGGCCATATGCTTAACATAGTATTGGAATATATCATAGGAAAAGGCAAAATTGATACAAATAAAAATATTCCCAACAGTCCATATCAAATCCTAGCGTATGTAGATGACCTGCTAATAATGACCAGAACAAAAGAGCAGTAAAATGAATAATAAAGAACTTCGTAAAAGAAGTGAGCAAGCAGGTCTGACAATAAACTAAAAAAAAAATCGCATTACATGATTATGGGTAATACAGAAACAAGACAAAAGCCAAAAACTGAGTGTAGAAACAAAAACAATCAAAGAAAAACTAACCTTCAATATGACAAATAGTGCGACATATCTAGGAGTTCAAGTAAATAGTGAAGGCAAACAGTAAGAAGAAATGCAAAAAAGAATTTTAATTGCTTCAAAGTATGCGGGTTCCTTAAATCATTTAATAATCAGTAAAAATGTATCGAGAGCATCAAAAATCCGTCTGTATAAAACAGTGATTAGACCTATTCTAACTTATGTGAGTGAAACCTCGGTGACAAGAGCAGAAGGAAAGAAATTATTAACGTGAGAAAGGAAGATTCTACATAGAATTTTGGAAGTATGAAGGAAGGTCAGGTGTGGCGCACAAGAACAAATAAAGAATTGGGAGGATTATACAAAGAAACAAATATCAGTACAGCGTTAAACCAAAACAGGTTAAGGTGGCTGGGCCAATAATAAGAGAAGAAAATGAATTAACTCAAAAAATATAAGTACAGGAACCAGAGGGAAAGAGGAAAATAGGAAGACCAAAGAAAACATGGTGGCAACAAATAGAAGAAGACCTACAAGAAGCTAGTAACCAAGTTAAACATACTATTTAACAATACAATGCCCTAGCTGAGGACTATGATGTGATAGTTATAACGGAGACCTAGTTAAATGATAGTGACTTGAACAGTGAAATATTTGATAATCGATATAAGATACATCCTCGAGGTAGAGACCTCTGATGGAGGGAAGTGCTAATTGCACTAAAAGTCAAGTTTGTGTCTTGCCGCCTACTAGATTTGGAGTCCGATAACTTAGAAGATTTCTGGGTCAAAGTTCATTTTAATAAACAGATTGTTTACTTGTGCGCAGTCTACATTTTGCCATCATCTCCTGCAGCAACATATAATAGTATATTATATTATTAAGAGCAAAAGTGATACTTTGGGCGCCGAGACCGGACAGGTTTGACTAATGAGCTTAATCGAGTCAGACAAGTCTGGGCGAGGCACAAGTCACTTTTACCCGGAATAGCATATGCTATTTTATTTTCAAATGCCCGAACTAATATAATCTTTTTTTTATTCTTTGGAAACAGAAAGAAATCACTGGGAGAAAATCTGAACTGTATGGAGGTTAAGTGACCACCTGGACAAATTTTTACGGCTGTGTGTGGAGTTGCATTATCATGATACAACAAAATGCCATGCAAATCATATTTTTAGCGATCACTACACAATTTTTCCAAGACTTGAGAAAGGCAAAGTTCTGTATACCAATCGGAAGTTATAGTTTTACACTCGTTAAGAGAAATGATTGCAACTGAACCACTGAATTTGAAGAAAGCAGCAACAATTTATTTGTTTGCACTTTTACCGCGAATAACTTTTGTTGACGTAGCATCATTGTCAAAAACCCAAACACTCTTATTGTTATAATAATAATAATAATGTACTTTATTTAGCATATAATTGCTACATTTACGTTTAACTCTATTCTAATATTTACATCTTTATAATACAAAAATTTTAAAAATTCTGCACAGTATCTAGCTAATTTTCAGTTCGTTACTTCTCCCTTAATCTAATTTTGAATATCCTTATGTCACCTATGTTAATGAATATTATCATCTAGTTCATTATACCTAATAAATCCTTTCACAAACAAACACAGAATTGTAACCCACTCCCTTAATTGCAGTTTTGACGTAAAAGTTATTTCTTCCTCGGGTTTCATATCCATACATGTCCTTGCAGTACACTAGATATCTATCAAAATAAGATGGCATACTGCCCAAATGTATGTTATGTATAAAAACTAATGTCTGGTATTCCAGCAGCTGTCTTACATTCATCCAATCCCAACACTAACATATCACTTATTCTGGTATATCTGTTACAGTGCAATATAATTCTCATACCTCTATTTTGCAGTTTTTGAAGTATCTCTATTCCACTATTATTACTCACATACAGCATTGTACCGCAACAATAGAACATTGGCAAAATCAATGTATTATATAACATATATCGTGTATATCTTGTCAACACATTTTAGTCTATATATCACACCTAACCTCTTTCCTATCTTCCTAGATATATACTCAATATGATCGTTGAAACTAAGTTTATAATCCACCATCACTTCCAGATACTTCAGCACTTCTACAAACTGTACATTTATGTCCTCAATTTTAACAAATCGTTGATTGTCAACCACATGTCTGTAATCGCCTTCACTACTGACACTGTTGTATAAGTTTCGGGGTCATAATTATAGATTCAATATTATAAGTTACTAGCTGACCCGGCAAACGTTGTTTTGGATTATGACATGATGGGGAAAACCCTTTAAACCATTAAGCACAGAATCATAAAAGTATGACTGTAAATAGTAGGTCGTACAGTGTATAGAAAAACACACTTTCGATATTTTCCAATTTTCCGGCTTTTCCTTTGGATTTTTCCGAATTTTCTTTTTTGCTAAACCACCTCGGGAGTAAGACGAACAAAACAAAAAAAATCATCCAAATCGGTCAAGTTGTTCTCGAGTTTTTGCGTTACTAACACACGGCGATTGATTTTTATGTACGAGATTATATAGATTATTCATTTTTTCTTAAGCAAGCTTTTCGGTTGCACTAACAATTTTCAGCACACAACTACTGGAGTCGTGCAGGCCCATGATCATCTCTCTAATGTATACCATTCACGTTTTAATTCACAAAACTAGTAACTAATTATGTATAACCAAAGAATATAGATAGGGGAAGAAGGACAACCTTATGGGCTATACAGTATATGCTGTGATTTGGGTTGCATAACTATTTACTTGGTTAAATATATCATTTTTTGTTCGAAAATGCCGCTGGAAGCTCTTAGCGTCAAAGTGATTACCTTATCAGTGGCATTCAGCAGGTAAATGCGTCATTAGCATTCTTGAGCTATAACAGTGTTGCAAGAACTTTCTCTCTACAATTCCAATAGTTTTACAATGGTTGTACCTACCCGAAATAAACTTGTATTCTGCCAAAGAATATTTAAGTAGTTTGTTTGATTCTGCTTACATCTAAGTTAAGTTTGTTACAAAGAAATTAAATATATGTGTATATTCTTTGGTTTGTTTTGTTATTATTTAAAACATTTGTTGTCAATCGGATGAACTCGTACGAAGTAAAATAAAGGTTTTATAAGTTTCACATGCAACACTTCTAAACATTTAATAGGTAGCTAGGTACCTATAAAAATTACATAAGAGGTTTCTAATATAATTTCAACAAAAAGTTCACCGATGAGCACAAGATTATACGGAATACGGATTGTCCCCACTTTATTCTCACAAAATTCTATAATAAATATAGAATTAGCTATGTACAAATAATGAAAAAAAAATTAATAAACAATATACGGATTTTATTTAAAAATTTTAATACGAGAGGAAATTATTGTTCAAGTAATGTTGACTATTAATATAGTTTACAGTGATCTAGTTTAAAAAGCAAATAAAAACAAAAATAATATTGTATCTTGTGAAGTTGATACGTATAGAGTACGGCTACTAAAACAGTACGCCTTGAATATCTCATTTACTTGATGCATTAAAAAATGTCTATTTAGGCACATTTAAGTTGGCGATCTCTATGTATAGTCTCAGCAAAGAATAAGACAATATTATTCGAACATTTATTATCGACATTAAATTATCTTTCAGAAATGTATGCAAAAATTTTATTTGGTGATTAGGGATCTGACCCAAGTTCTGTACAATCTGTTATTAAAAAAAAATGAATCGGGGCGGTTTTCACAGAAAACTCACAATTATTTAATAATTTATACTCTAGTTTAAATTACTGCACTTTAAACGTAAATTAGAGTAGAAACCAAAAAGAACTTATGTGGTTAAGGAGCTGCAAACTAATCGAGGGTTGGGGTTCAATACCCAACAATATACCTTTTTTTTTTACAAATTATCTGTTTTCTTTATTTACCTTGGGGTTAAGTGGTAAAACAGTATGCTAATTCGATTAGCACGCCTGAACTTCGCCCCTTTGAGCAACTTATGTATTCATAATTCAAGTGTATTGCAAAATAACAATTTTATTTATTTTTGCTCAATAAACGACATTTATTATTATTATTATTATACTTAAGTTGCTCAAAAATTATGCCAAATAGCTATTTTTAAATAAATTATTATTACTTGCATTTGACACAATTTTTGGGCGATATAAATAATAATTTGTTAATAAAGAGTTAGGTACCTATTGTTAGGGATTGAACCCCAATTTGCCGCAACCTTTTACGGGTTTTTTAAATGCAGATTATAGGAAATTTGAGTCAGCTCCATTAACGCCAGTTTAAATTAAAATATTTTGAAATAAAGATGTTATACATTTCTTACTCTTGCCAATTTCAATGATCTATTAAATAAATGAGAATTTCAAGGTGTAAATATTACGTACAATAAAACAATATAATATACAAAGTTACAAAGAATAGGAAGTACACAACTATATCTGTAAGCATATAAACGTACATTTTTTAAGCTTTAAACATTACTTAAATGTTGTATTTTTTTGTTGCGTGTACCAGACTGGTTTGTAGTCCTTAAATCTTGCGATAGCCATTTCAACGTTTTATGGAGCTTGCACTTAATTAAATGATTAATTAAAAACAGTTTATGAGAGTAACATGTGTCTTGCTCGTTAAGCCACCCTGGTACTAAAATTTTCACTTTATTTACACTATATGCTAATAATGTTTTCTTAAAACTTACACACGACTTACTATTTTTAAAATAATATTCAAAATGTTTAAGTAACATTGCAACTATTTTTATTAAAATACTTGAAGGTTTTTTTAGGTAAATAACACAGTCGCCCGCACCATAGTCTTTTTGCTGTAAAAACAGTTCATTATGATGCACTACAGAGTCACGGCTGCACATATTTTGACACTGATCACAATTAAAACGTAAAAGCGTTTTATGAATGACATAACCAGCTACATATACCGTCGCACAAGATTCTAATGTGGCTTCTTGATTTGGTTGTGTTGAAACTTCTATTACCTCACTGAGTAAACTGAGGTCACCATCTTCTGCTAATTCAGTTTGTTCAGCAACTGTATATATTATAGTATGTCCTCAACATATCCCATGACGTCTTTTTCTGGCACTTCAACATTCGCCATGTTGACAACAGCATCTTCATCAACTTCGCAGTTGGAGCTCTCTGTAGGATGCTGCAATTTAACCAGCATGTTGAACTGTAGTGCTTGGCGGTAAGATTTTACTGTGGGGTTCGAAGAATTGCCTCCCCTATACCTCAGGACCGCGAAAAAATTTTCTAGAGGATCTTGGTTTAGTCTGCTGGTCAGGAGGAAACGATACCCTTCTTGTTTTAAGTCTTCCCATAGCTCCATAACTGACTGCATGGTTAAAATAAGTCCCTTAAAACAATAAACACCTTGGTTCACCTTGTTATTAGATGTATATGTTTGCCAAGTCTTAATACTCTTTCAAATTATTTTCAGTACGCGGTACGTTGACGGATAGAGCACATGCATATGGGTTACGGTCTTTCAGCATTCGACTGTTTAAGCAATCAAATAAATAGTTAATTTTCTGTACGAATTTTGCAGTATCCAGAGCGCTGGTGCTTTTTAACTCGCCCGTTCCAACAGCAGTTCTTATCGTAGCACTCATGGTGTTGGAAAACACTTGCGTTGCAAATTTAACCCTCATTCGCTGGAAAGTATTGGGGTAGATGTGGGCATCCGTGATTTTTACAGCTGCTCGAACAGTACAAGAAGATTTATCTATTTTGTATGCCTCTTCGATATCTTTCCAAGAAACTTTCTTGCCCTCCACGTAAAAATCCTTTGATAGGAGATTATTCCGTACGCTTTTTATCAAGTGCGGTACGTCATATATTGCAAAAATTTTTGCGTCGCAGACAAAAAATACGGCTATTCTGCAGTCACTCCTAGATTTAAAAATGCAGCTCTATTTGTAGCAGCTTGGTCACTAGTAACAGCACGCACTTTAAGTCCTATTCTTTGTAACTCTTCGATGTTTTTAATAATGAGGGAAGATAGCTCTCCATGTTTAATGGTACCTGAAGAAACATAAAAGCTGACAGGAATCTTCCATTTGTGAATAAGTCCTCTTGCCATAAACACTAGTGCATGACTAGCGATTTTGCTTTTCGGTCCAAGATGTCCTAAATCTTCGAAACCTTCAATCATATCTTGGCGTGGATTATATTCTAGACCTTTCTTTAAATGCATTTCGCCAAGTAATACGACACACTTTTTTTCATCATCGGTCATGCTGTTAACTTTAACAGTCAGTTTTTTCATTAGTTCCGTACTGGTGCCTGTATTAAGTTGGTTTAACCTTAACCATGAAACTATTGTAGATTTGGAGGACATAGTAAATTTTAATTTTTCTCTCATAAAAAAGTAGAGGGCGGGAGATTTGTGGTACATATTTAAGGTCAATTCTTTTTCAGCTTCTGTCCAAGGTTGTTTAGATTTGTGAGAAAGTTGCATATTTACAAAGACGCGAACGGTTTTTTGGTTTCAAGCCCAATGCATCTAAATTAGCCCCCTTTCGTGCACATTGCTTCATCATACGGTAAATTTGTGAATTTTTTGCCCCCACTTGTCTTCGCAGTTTTTAAATTTTTTGATGTAGCACAGCAGAACTACTTTCTTGTTTTGGTAGGTGTTGGCATTTCTAACATGGCCTGTTGAAATATGCTTTTTAAAAATAAAACATACTAATAACAGAAAAGATTTTCATGCTGTAGGCTCCATTAAAATGCTTTACAAGCTCATTGTTTTGCCTACATATTTCTACACAATTTATCGGAGAATTCAAAACGTCAATAATTTTTCTGTATTTTATGAAACTGCCAACTTTTGCTCATTTCGTGTTATTGAATAAAAACGCCTAAAGAAGTGAAAATGATCACCCTTTCTTTTTCTATAGGAAAACGAAAAAAGCTTAAATCGCAATCGGTACTGCGATTCCGTTTACATTCAAAATATACGCACGAATTAACCATGATTAAGATTAAGCGTTCTAGTGATCAATTTCGGAAAAGAAACGT